>SJOL01005233.1:261124-299019 GCA_004794785.1 Opisthorchis felineus
TATATATATGACGATTTCTTCATCATACAAGTTTTGATTGATAAGCTACTGTTGGTAAATTCAGGAAAATCTACAATTATCCATGATCAGCCCTACCGTTTCTCGTACGGAAGCAAATGGCCCATCACAGTTCTCAGGAAACCACGTAATGAACCTAATCATCACGCGGGTGAGAATGACGAGTCCAAAAGACTTAACTTCTCTCTAACTACATCAGAACGTCTTCCTTGTCAGATCACGTTCAGACATAAGAGCCGAAAGAAAGTTGTTGAATTCGCGCGATTTAGCAGATTTATAAAACATTTAAGTTTTTTGTCAATCATTTTCTACTTGCTAGTAAAAGAACTTCTTGCTTGAGCCAGTTGGTTATTTGTGCGGGTTCCAGGCCTTTTCATCAAACAACAACAACGCACAGTACTGAAGAATCTGCACACCCCGCACCATCTTCTCCACGGTAATTCGACTCATCCGACAAATCGAAATGGGCGGATCTATTTGAAATCTACCGATTGGATGGAATTTTACTTGGAATAGTGAAAGGATATCAGACTGAATGGTGTGCGTCTGTTGTGAATCTACCTTTTGGATGTTTGTGTGTGTGTGTGTGTGTGTGTGTGTACGCACACTCAAGCTCTCAATGTCAGAAATCGAATCATGGAAGATCTAGGAATAACTAGACAAGGGCAAAGAATGGGCATTCGGAATCCTCCGACAGCGTGTGCAGCCGAATCAGAACTCATCATCACAATCACACTCGACATCATTATTCGATGGCTGTTGGTCAGGAACTGGTTCAACCATGCAAACTGTCCCCCATGTGTTATCGTGCAAAGCTGTCGAACTTGACGAGGGTGACTGACAAGACCGCGGGTAAAAAAACCTGTTTGCGTAAAAAATGGTGGAAACTGGTTGTGATGTATTGGTCATTTTGAGTAGGGATACGACGATATCCTTGTTGATGCTTTTCAGAGCATCTCGCACAAGGCTTTCTTCGCATGATTAAATTGCTGAAATAACAAGTCTCATGGCAACCGTGGGTAACTTGAGTTCGCTTTCTTTTTACTGGTTCGCCCCTCGTGTGTCTCCCTCGACATTTACCAACCCTATGGAGTGATTATTTGTAATAGTTCATATCTTGTCCCTTTCGCGACTTATTCAGAAGTTGTCACCTCAAATGAATTAAATTCACCCATGTTTAACGGAGCACAGGGCTCACGATATGTACTGAAGAGAAAAACGTCAGAGGTAAACCGGGTTTGTGTTAATTCGTGGAAAGTTTGGATTACAACGGCCTTATCACTAAGACAGCCACTTTAAGCCTGTCGCGTCAGCGGCTGTTGAGGGTTGTAAGTGACATTCCAAACCTTTTCTCACGAAAATGTATTTGCTACTCACTTCAGCAAAATCTCATCATATACGACGCTGTTGTCACATATACTTTTGCCTTTGCGTGATTATACAAAAAAAACCCTACAACTCTTTTCCCCAAACGCACGGGCCAACTAAGAATGAATGCGTAGATTAGATAGACCAATTTATTTGGAATATATCAATCTATGATATATAAAGTTGTTCTTATCTGGTGATAACCAGGAGCAGGGCCAGTTTAAAAGACCATCCCATGTACAAAAATGGTCAGAAATTTGAATTGTTTATGCCCGTAGACCTTTCCTTCCAAAAAAGTTTGCCCTTCTGAAAGGCTTTTTTGATGAATTCAATCCTCCTGAAGGGCAACTTCGTTGTGATCTTCCCTTCGGAATGAATAGTTTACAGAAATGCATTATTACGTGTTCAAGCATCGGTTCACACTAATTTAGTACGAAATTTCGTCTTGTATTGCACCGTCATTAAAAATCAATGCACATTTACGCGTATGTGTTTTTGTAGGGCCAACCACCAAGGGGATCAATCTTTGAAAGAAATGAAATCAGGACTCTCTACCCCTGAATGCCCGGTTTCTCGAGGTGACCACAAAAGTTTTCGTCATTGCAATCTCCTTTTGACATAGTTAAATGAAGCAAGCTGTAGTTCCAGCTCACTTGCGCCCAAGAAGAATACAATACGATATCCAGCTAAGCTGGCTGTGTCACAAACAGCAGGTTCGACTTGAAAGTTATTAGTATGAGGAAATTTTGAGGTAACGTCAATCTATGCTGAGTGTTCGAGAGACACTGTAGAGCCGTTTTAGCTTCATCGGGAATTTATATCACAAGCTGTGAGAATCTCACAAATCTCCAGGGAGATTCGAACCTTCAGCCCCGCCCTGGTTATTAGATGAAAGCTAAACCATTCGGCCGTGATCGACCGATCAGCAGTGTAATCAAGCCGTACTCGACTTGATCGTGGCTTAGCCGATGTCTTTATCTAGGAAGTGCTCAAGGGAAATGGCTTGAAAGTTGTCAACAGTGTCACACGGATTATCGGCAAAATAATCGGAATCATCCTGAAAGTAATGAAGACGCCGAAGCATTTTAATTCAGAACTACAATTAAAGGACAGGACGAAGCAGCACCGATTAATTATTATTTATTGAATTCCCAATAACCGTAATTTTTTCCGTTACCATCTACGGACGCGTGTTATTGGTTGCTAATCACGCTCGATGGCGTTTGTTCAAGTTGGCCTTATGCGAAAAAGCAGGGTATCCTGATGATAGAGATGAAGAGGACTCAGGAGAATTCTGGAAATACACTGGTACGAGTTGATCACAGAAATGCAAGACTGTTGAACAGTTGGAACACTTGGGTTTTGGTCGAAATAGAAAATTCCATCCCAGGCCTCACGACAGCAAGAGGAATAAACCCAGATACAAGCTGAATTTCGTTACCACTGAGCACGATGTATAGTACCCTTTCCTTCTTGTTCACTCACCCACAAGGTAATAACCCACCTGGGAAAAATTACGGAATTCTCTTGGCGACGCTTCGTCGTCAAGGCAGTACTCAACTCGGCACGTTTGACTGAACCTCCGGTTAGCTACACACAGACCTAAAGCGGACCTTGGATTGAATTTAGATCGCAGGCCGATATCACGTACTCTAAGATTTCAAATTTTTATGCTGCTTTATTTTCTGCGCATTACGAAAGTGCTTGCTAGGTGTGGCAGGGACTGATTAGATGACGGCTTGGAGTACGCCCTCATTACACCGCGCACTGGCCACCCATCACCTGTGAACTTACACAAATATCTTTCCGTTTTTTCACTCCTCTTTCAACGTTACTCCCTCCATGTCCCTCGTGTGACACCAAACTCGACTGTATTCCATCTCATATACCACATTCTTCGGTGTTCACTATCATAAAGCTACGCGTTTTGTAGTACAATTGATCTTTTATTGATCGCTTCATTTGATTTTGGCGGTCGCAGTATTCGCTTTATGTCCTTGATAAACGGTTTTATTTGTGCTGGTCGATTGTTCACTTTGCTTGCTGGAGAAGGGAAGGCATAGTGATCTATCCCCAAGCACCCCGAGACTAATATATGTTGAAACAGTGTCGGTCGGGTCCTATGAGTAGTATGAATATACTGACGCGAAGGCTCGGCCAGAAGCTTGTGGAAGAGTTTACGGCATTTCGCAAACTAAATAAACATAAATACTTATAGGATAGTATTTAAAAACGCACTCTAACTGGCACTCTATTTGTCGCCCTCATTGCATGAAAATTGTCAATTCTGGTCGCTGAGCTCAGCTAGCGACCGTCTACACTGTCAGCATTCTCCTCAGTGACATTTTTATTACCTAGTCGCATGATGACGAAAATTGAGGGTGATGTTAGCGAACTACACTCATTTACATACAAATTTGGTTTTGGCGGAAGACTCACCTAGAACTCAGCTGAATCTCTCGTTTGTGATGTTTTCGTGAACGTGAACTGTAATCATGGTTTATGCAGAGTTAAAATGCTTTGAAAAATGTTTGGAAACTTGGCAACTATGTTATGGGAAAGGGATTCGCAAAATTCGCAAAGGCACGCGGTTGCACTAAGCTAAGGGAGCACTCAACATCAGGGCACTTTGCGTTGTTTTTCCAACATGTATCAACTAGTCCAGGCAGCGCAAAAAGGTTCTTGCTTTTAATGATCAAGAAGACGAGAGATGACGGTCACCATGTCTGACCTGACTGATGCATCGCAAGCGAAGCGAAGCGAACGATTCCGTCAGGTGATGTTCAACGAACCCTCGACAAACAGCAAGTTTTTCACTTGTAAGGTGTAGAAAATGTGGAATACTCTTCCTAATATACCCTGCCCCCACACCTTATTGGCAGAAGCCTGGTCAACACAAAAGGTATTTCCCGACGCGGTATGCCGTAACGCTAAAACGCTTATATGCTAACTGTCAGCAAATGGGTTCAAGACACTGAAAACCTTTTCACCAATCCTAATCGTTCGCTTCATCAATTGATGAGCGATCGGCAAACAGATAATATGAGGCTACTTCAGTTTTTTTACCACTGATGTCTCAAAGGACTTCCTGGTATCGGATGGCTTCGGCGGATTCGAAACGACTTATTTAGAAAACGGGTAGTTGATTGCGCAGTAGGTAACCATCATCAGCTGCGGTCGCTCGGTCATGTTCTACGCGTGCCAAAACCTCGTTTACCGAGACGCATGTTCTCTATGCCTCCTTCACAATGGCGTAAACCGAGAGATAGACTTCTCAGAAGAGTGTGAAGGAGACTACGAAGAGTTTGGTGTTGTTGATACGGTTCGTCTTCCAGCTTTGGATACTCGTGACTCCCTTGCGCTTGGATGGAAACACTGCAAGAAATGGCGGCTAATCAACGTGACTGGCGTTCGTGCTGTCAGTTTATTCCCAGATTGTCTGTTTGAGCGCTTGGAGGTTTACGCACCTCAGAATATCTGCAAGTGACCATCACCAGGTCCCTCCCTCACCCACTCTTTTCTTCTCTTTTCACTTTACCGCTTCAAATGTATATAACTAAACCTTGTGGATGTACGGCACTGAAGGTTTAGCATCAACACTGATGTGGCTTCTCTGATGACGATGATGATGGATTGGTTGAAACTAAAATCCGTTTGTTGCCAGGTAATTCTCTCTCGTTGATGTCAGCTACCATAAGCCAGGTTGCAATGAGTTATCAGGCAAGTTGTGATGGGCCCAGACAACTTTTGGGCTATTCTAGCATTCGGCTGAATACCACGAAAAAAAACGTCTGAAGATGAACGCTTACCTGCAAGAGGGCGGAAATCCATAGGCTGATACGGGGCAGGTGGCGGAGGCTGTGCGTGCACTTGCCCCAGTATCGCATCTAAACTCTGATAGTTTGCGTAATCCTCGGCTGATCCGCTAGCCTGGATTTTCAGTTGACTTTGGGCAAACGCTTGGCCAGGCATAGATGAGGATGTCTGACCGGCCTGTGTGGGTGCATGGGTGAACAGAGAGGTATTTTGACAGGTGGCCCCAGTATGTTTTGTTCCACTGGGTAACCCTTCTCGGTACTGAACAAACTGATTTACCAGCTCTGATAAGACTGATGCCCCTGGGGCTTGCATTTCTTCATCGCCGGAGGAATAGCATGAACGTGTTGGTATACGCCGCACTGATTGTGTTCCAGTATGGGCAGCCCTATTAGTCGGAGAAACAACTCCGATTGTTGACCTTGGAGTGCATTGCATTGTGGCTATGGCTACAGCCGCAGCCGCTGCTGCAGCTGCGGCAGCTGCCTGCTGTTGCCGCTGTTGCTGCAGTAATCGCTGCTGTTGTTGTTGTTGCTTCTGCACGCGCAAATTTTGCTGACGGTGCCCGTCACTAATCATGGTCATATCAGTGTCAGACCACCGTGCACTCACCGGCGGCCGTGATGGGCCTACTCCAGACTGGGGATTAACTCGCTGAAGTAGACTTTGTAAAACCGATGTTTGGGAGCTTGATGAGGTAGTCGGTTTGGATGCCGAAAGTAAGGCCGAGAGTAGCTGCTGCCTTTCCTGATCAGTTCCAAGAGTGACAGAGGACATATCGCTCGTTATACGATCCAGCACAGTACGTCCGGGAGCAACTTCGGACGTTGGTTGCACTTGGAAGGGTGCAGAGTGTGTGGACTCCCGAGGGCGGCTTTCTATACCCGGTTCACTGGGGCAAACTTCAGAATGTTCATCTAACTGGTTTGCCAGCAGCGAACGTAACGTTTGTTGCCGACTGAGAACGGGGACGGATGAAGCCATTTGATTTTGTTGCAGGGATGGTAGATAGACATAATCTCGGGCCGAGTAATTTCGAATTAGTGGGGGGCGGGAATATTCTGGGAGCGATGTTCGGCTCCTTGAATCGGTCAAGCGAATCCGTTCATCCAGCGCGATATCCGGTAGCAAGGACCGCTCACATGCAGCCTTCTCACCTACATCTCTTTGATCACGGGCAAAGTGTACAACGCGGCTTTCCATTCCACGAGATCCCGCAATCTCTGGATATACAGATGAACGTTGCGGGCCAATTGAACCATTGGGATAATCCCTGGGGTTTGAGGACATAGTCTTGACAGAAGCCAAGTCTGAAAATACTTGAATCTGGACAGCAGGCGCTTTCGCCTTACGTCGAATAAATTGGACTGAGTTAGAGTGCACGGACCAGACTGGCTCCGTGTCAGAAGCCAACTGATCAGAACGTAGTAGGGGTTTACTCCGTTGTCGATAGTTTCGTTTGAGACAAGATCTTGTAACGTGGTCAAGGCTTGAGTCTGAATGAATATGTGAGCAGTACGGGGGTGGCTTAGGCCCATAATATCCTTCGCCGTTGTGACCGCAGGATGTCGGGCTCCAAATGTCCGCACATAAATCGTTATGCTTCTGTATGGTATCAGGACAGGATTTGTGTTCGATTGTATACTGAGAGTGTTCACTTGATACACCACTATCGAAGGATTCCTCAGCCATCTGGTGCTCCAACCGGAGCTCAATAATCCACAATTCAAGGAAAAGCCCAATTAAGCACGGTGTGTGTGCAGAGATAGGTTTGGTCCAAATATTTAAGCACGGCAAGATATTCACTTCAGTAACCGAAAGGGAACAGTGAGCAAACAAAGAATGTTGGAGCGGCACCCACTTCTCAATCAATGGACGATGATGAGGCGGTGAATACCAACATCTACAATGAAGAAGACTTCGTAGTTTCTCGGTCGGACTCGGCAGATTGCACATTTTTTGGCGAAATACTCGTTGTTGTCATACACAAAATATCCCCCAGAAAAGCTTAAGTCGTCCGAATTCAAACAGCATTTAGCCATGTAGTATCACCCAGTAATCCTCGAGAACAAAGAGCAGAGTTCAGTGGTGATGCGATGACACCAATTCGGACATCAGTGTGTGTATACGTATGCTCACAGTTCAGTCGTTGTAATCCATATTAGACTTTAGTGAAATATATCGAGGTGGGGTTGACGCGGGCTATTGGCGAATTTGGTGAGGCGTGCGAAAAACACTGGACAATCTTACTCCTTCTGATTAGAGCGATGCAAACTGACACGTGTTCAATTGATCTGTTTTGAGAACGAATTCCTCCTGCGGTCCCACTGGCTATTTACTCGACTAGCCAACCAGCCAGCCAGCCAACCTTCTATGCTATCCTGCTGAGTTGTAGTTTGGCAGATAATCAACACAGTCCTCCTTGGTTGTGTGTGCGTGCGTGTGATAGCTACTCATCCACACAGATTGGTAAGAGCAGCTAGAGGTTGGCCAGCCACCCGGCTGGGCGGACAGGCATGAGACCAGCGATTTACATAGCTGTCCCGTGTGACAAACCTGTGAATGTTGGGTAATCGAACCTCGGCAACTCCGCATTGTGAGGGCAGGACGACAGAGAACGCCCACGCGCAAATTCCAAGAATCACAACGCATCCCACCAAATTGGCTATCGGGACGCACTGCGTGCTGGGAAGGTTGAGTCCGTAGGTGGAATGGTCTATATAGGCGCACGCATGTTAGTTGGATGGACGTGCGCACCGGGCAACAAACAGGCCGAGAGCCAACCAGTGATAAGTGGATACATTGACTGGGGGCTTACAGGATGAATATAAACCATCGCGATCAAAGTAGACAACTCAGTGTTTTCCAACATAGTGGATAGCAGATTAGGTTGAAGTCAGATTCCCATAATTATGCATAGATCGTAATCTGAAAAATGGATTCGAATTTAGCAAAACACCGCACCGTGGACCACGGTATAAACCAACTAGATTTAGCTGCTACCTAGCGGATTTACTGATCGAGAAGTCTTTCTAACCGTCTTCAAGTTCATGAAACCTATGTTCTTGGCGTTTTTCCCGAGAATTTTACATAAGATATATAGACAGTGGAGTCAAAATGCCCACCTCTTGAGTGCTACGCGAGGACGACAGTTTGTGCCACACAATATGAAGCAATGCATACAGTCTGCAAAAACGTTTGATTCCTAACTCGGAGATGTTAAGACCTGTCTTAGATTCTCTCACTGAACCACTGAGCAACACAGTCTCCCTACAAACGTCTTCAAGAACAATCAGCCAAACCACGTTTAAGTTTAACCCAATGTTTGAATAGTGATTACTCGCCGATTAAGGCGCGAACATATTGACCGGGTTCGAACATAACCTCAGAATCTCCACTGCTCCCATCTAGGTTTGGGCAGCCTTATTGTATCTCAGCCCTGTGCTTCCTATGATCGGTATGGCAACTAGACACCGGAAGGGTGTTACAGCCACGAAGACTATTTTGAATCAAGGTCGGCTTACTCTGGGTGTTTTATCGGACGTCTCAAGGGGAGAGAATCCGATTCCTAGCTTCTCTTGTCTACACCAGTGTGTTGAATTCGGATTAGTTTAAACGGTCGCCGAAATGTCTTAATGACTCCTGGCGAGTCTAATCTCATGACATATTCGACAACTTCATTTCGACCGTGAAACTGAAAACATCTAGCAAGTTAATCACTTGGAAAAAAGAAATTGCGAAAAAAGGGGTCACGTGACCAACTGGAAAATTATTGAACTAGCTGTTATGATGTCATTAGCAAGACTAAGCAGGTGAACTTCCGGTGCTCTTGTAGGTAGGGCTACAAGGAATTGTGATGTTATGGTGAGTTTAATTACTGCAAAACTGATAGGGTTATGTACTTTGATAGCTATCACTTTAACCATACAGAATAGGATAGGTTAGTTTGGGCTCGAATAATGCTGAGTAACACCACATCTAGATTTAATCTGTCGTATAATACGATACACTCTCGTTATGCCGGCACCCGTTTGGAACCTCACCTAAGGGCTAGCTCAAACTGTTTTCCCGGTTGCATTCTTCTCAGAATCTAGCAGCAGTCACCGAGGTGGAATTTATTCTGTCAGACAGGCAGTCAGATGACCCGTTCGAGTGCACTTTGTCTTGACGTCAGATGCTGAAAGCCTGAAGAGGTTTTGGAATTTTTCAGTAGGGACTTCGGATTCTAAATGAGATGAATCTGTGCTTAAAAGCTGTGTATAACTGTTTTTTTCTCACTTGGAATAACCCGCAGTACTCGTCTCACAAACCACAAGAGCGTTTCGAACCCTTGACCCTCTGGCTAGTAGCTGAAGATTGAACCGTGAGGCCACGAGCGTTATTAGTGCTTTCGTCTGTTGTCGGCCACACCCAAGCTACATCCATCCTGGCCTCGGTCAATAACCACAGTCGTGCTCGCAGGTCACATGCTGACCAGCCGATCACACCTGACTTACTGCCAGATCAAGTTCCTTAACCTCGGTAGTCGTCGGTAGTAGGCTCAGGCGTTATACGTTTGCTGGGTCTCGCCGCATCATGTTCATGTGAGAGGTTTATAGAGAAAACAGATACGATTCATAATCATTACGATTTTACCATCGTCAGTTGTGGCTTTGTAAAAGAGATTCTTTAATTTTCGTAGTCCACTGCTTGGAAAACTGGCTTGAACGTTTCCAACTAAACAGCTCAAGCTGGTTGCGTAAATATTAGGGTGGAAAGTAACTACCTTCCATCAAGAATAACTGAATCATGGGAGAATGGCATTATCAGCCCAGTTAAGTGATTGCTTTGAAGGACGGCCTTGTGCAAGCTCTAACTGACCTAACATCCAGTAACCCTACGCGACGCCATTTGGGTCTGCAAATTCCCAGTCCATATTCCGTCGTCAGCTGATCACACCTCACAGATCTGGACCATCTAGAGGACTGTGAACACATGTGAGATGGTTCTAGGTACGATGTGTTTTGTTTAAGCCTGTGGTAATTACAGAGCCGACATGAATGGTCCTGGAAAGGCAAACCGCCAGGACGTTAGTCCTGATTTAGACCCAGCAGGTGGATGTGATTAGGTCCGGCATTTTTGGAGAGAATTTTGTACCTAAGCACCATAAGATATAGTCCTGTTACACCCACCTGAGGAATTCCAGTAAAGAGAAAACATGTACCGGACTTCTTTTCCAGGACAGACTGCTTCTACCTTAGGAGCATTTCTCGTGAAAAGCCAATATTTCTGTATAGAGTTTACGATTGCTCTATAAAGTACGATGGAGGGTATCTGACAGCTTTCTGGCGTTGCAAAAACAATGCACACCCAGTTTGTTTTCCCGGGCCGGTATCCAAACCTTGAGGGATGTTCACAATTGGATGACTTTGGTCAACAAACACATTCCGGTTTGCTGCGTCCCGCTCGTCTGTTAAATGACAGAGAGCCTTTGGAATCATAGGCCCCGAACTGAGCAGCTTACTATCCCACCAACGTGAAATTGCAACCTTCCTACTTGGTTGATGCAATCTAACATGTGGGACTGAAATTTTCTCGCTACTAGATACCCACGTACAAAGAAGTTAATGAAAAAAGACGGGTCCAAAATTTTTATCGCTGACTGAGAAGTCCTGGCAGAAGGGGGGTCAGACCATCGATATAACCAGGACAGTTACTGGATTGTAGCTCTAGTCGTCGGGCAAACCAATCACATCGTCCAAGCGTGAACAACGACATCTGCTGTTCAGACGTGATAATTCAGATGCGTCTAGGGTGGAGTATTTGCAAAGCGCTTGCTTCGCATGTCAGACGTCCCAGGTTCGAACCCAGATAAGGTCACGAAAATGCCATGCTGATGAGCTCTAATAAGACCGCAACTCTAGTACCATACTTATCCCATTTGGTGCGGTCTCAACAGAATAATTGCAACAGGACAGAAGGATGACCGCTCAAACAAGAGCGATAGGAACGTGAGTTACACAAATCCCATCCAGAACGACCTACAACCAGTAAAATGTTTATTTGTTGGCTAGCTATTCGTGACACACCAATGTGAATGATTGTTTATCTTCACAAAGCACAGCCAACAGAAAATCGGCTCACAGTCGGACGAATTTCTGTTGCCCGTAAAAGACATACTTGCGAGACTTTCAGTTATGTTTTGCCCTGTTGATGGTTGGGTCCCATGACTGTATCCATGACCGTCATGAATACATTCGAGTTGATCACGTCCAGTCTCCCATCCCTTTCTGTCTTTTCAACCGTGTGTGTTTGAAGTGCCCACACCGGAATTGGTCACAACCATACAGTAAATTGCAGTTGTTTAGCCTATGGAATTGGGGACATGAAAATACTGGACGGTATCGGAGCCACTAAAAACCCGAACAATGCTCATTGCTGTTCTTTGACATGAGTAGCCATGACGACCAAATACTCTAGCAGCGGATGATATTTCTCAGGTTATTAGGACTATTTTCTGTCACGTGAATGAATTGAAACCGACGCACTGCTGTTCTGATCTAGATGATGTTGACCAGCCGTAGGATAAACACGCATCTTGCGTGCTCATTGTGCACTGAAAACGAGGATAGATAAGCGTCATCGAGATAATCAAATTATTGGAACGACTTGCCGAGTCCTGGAGACAAACTGCCGTATAACACAGGTAGGAAAACTCTTTCTACGTACGACTGTCGCCTGACCTGGCAAACTTCTGTCTGAGGTGAAGAAACGTTTGCAGTGTCCTGTGAACTCGGCAATATGAGGTATAATTTTTCCTTCGACAGCAAACGGCTTTATACTGATGGTGTATCACTAGTCAGTATCTCCGAGATTCAGTTGTATTTCCTGAAGACGTACGTCGTTTTTTGGTGGCTTAGACAAACGTTTACTTCCGAAACATTCCAGCAATTTAACAGTCATGCACATACGGGAATTACCCGTTCGGCTGTAGCACCCTTTTAGTGCCGTCGAAGAAAGAACGGGGACTGAGACAGCGCCAGGATGCCCAACCCTAGACAAGGATAGTCGAATTGTAGAGGCTGGGTTCAAAACACGTTCCATTCCAATCAGTAATTTCGCGTCTTAACCACCGCTTTCCCGTTACTTTTGCAAGCCTCTGACTGGGGAAAAACCTCATCAATCGGATTTCGAAATCGTCACATTGGACAACATCAATTGATCTGATAAGGTTTTGAAAGTAAGCGATTTACTCCTGGTCACCACGGTTCATATGTAGATTTAAATATGGTCAAACACAAACAATTACGGTAAAGCCAAAAATTCGAAACAGGAAGGCCTGTGTCAGACAGATCGTATTGTAAGAAGGTTGACTACGAACCACATCAGCGGCTGATTCTGACCAGTCAAACAGCAAACCGACAAATCGGTGTAACTGTGGATGTAATTCTCACACAATCAGAAATCAGTTTTGATACGCCCGTGGTATACTACTCCCTCCTTTGGGTTCCACATTCCGACTGGGGTTTGTGTGTGTTTGCGGGTACGGCTGCTCACTTCGGACGTGGGACTGCTGTGTAAATGCATTCGCCGCATATTTCCACCATTCCCTATCTGTTGAGCGGGGACCGTGTCGTGATGCAACATGTCGGTAGAACTCCAGAGCACTAGTCGTTCGGCTTTCGCATTACTGTATGGATATTTCCATAGTGTAACTTCCCTCAGGGCAGTCCGATTGGCTGTTGAGTGGAATACCGATAGTTTAGATAGCATAGGTGGTCGCCTGTTTGTTCAATGAAACGGGCAATTTGATTGCAAACTTTTCAACACCAATCGGAGTGACTTCATCAGTGCGTTGTTAGGGGGTGGAGTGGAGTGGAGCGTACCAATCGGTCAGTGGTTGTGCGCAAACCGTCGCTACCTTGCACTCCGCTTTCTAACAACGCATCGATGATTGCACCCGCATTGGTGATGAAACGTTTGCAATCAACTTACTCAGCTCGGTGAAGAAACCAACGAACATAGTGTGATTTATCTGCAACTAATAAACTCCGTTTCCTACCCTTGTGATGCTCTTTTCACATGCCAACATCCCTCCCACAATATGACACCACTAGGTTATCTATAGGATGTGACTTAGTTTACCTGCATTAGGTGAAAGACAAACGGCACTGGGCCATTTCAAGAGAGGAGTTGAACACTATTCGTTGGCATAAAGGCAAATGACAGTAGGCTCCACTGACCTGTTAGATATCATCCTGGCATGTAGCGAACATAACCTTCGTTTAGGACCAATTCGCACTTGGTTATCACGGCTTTTGAATCCCGTCTGCTAGACAAAACGGCATGAATGTGTAGCAACGAGCCTGATAACACGCTGCTGTAATAGGTTAGATGGTGTCCACGATACGTCAAAAACCCAACCATCATGCAATCAGCTGGACAACATCACGACTCGCCGACAAAAATTCATACACGCTTGTCATTATTGGTATATACATGAAGCTAGACTGAATGCTCCAACAAGGATATAAACATGGTCGTTTATTCTGGCCGATCAATTGGTGGCTCTCCATGATCGTTTCAACTCCGACATTACGCATTTGAAACACTCCACAGATCGATCTACCCCACATGAATGTGCTGATTCTAATCGCACCAGTCACGTGCGCTTAGTCGTCGCTCAACATTAGAATGAACATTTGAATGAAAACCTTCTCAGAGTCATTCTGTGCAATGGGGGGGGGGAACGCCAAGTGAATTGTTTCAAGTCTCAAACGAGTAACTGGCTAAAAGAGGGGATTGTCTGGCAGCTACAGAAGAGTCATATGACCGTACAATGTAACCGCCCATATTAAACAAATGATATTAAATGTGGGAGTTTGTCCAACAACTGGAATCCAGTAGAGCAAACTGTTGTGGGAGAGAAATCGGTGAAGAATTGACTGAATTGATGGACCATGGGTAGTACGCATGGTAATGAGACATCACAGAACTTGTGGATTAAAAATCTCCGCAAACCGTATTGACCAGTCGTGTGAGAGTGAGTGAAAGAGTGGAATACCTTGAGAAGCAGAAGAGAACAGCCTCAAAGCAAGAAGAAAACCGAGAGTGAGTAGTGATAAAAAATCTCAAAAAGTATTTAGTCTAACCCGTCCAAGAAAATTCGAATAAAAAAAACAAAATTGTCAAGCAGGCGCAGCTGGTGACAATTTCGGTCCTTTCCAAGATAGCTTTTGGCAAAATTGTCTCAACAATTCATGGGGACCACTGAGTACCACCGAAGTAAAGTGGTCATCTATAAACTCGAGGTGTGCCAATGACGATAAAAACACAATTCGTCATCTTTGAGATGGCAAACTTCAGGCGCGTCTAAGGATACGCGCTGATGATGACCTCCAGTTGGAGTGAAACTCGAGCTCAATGCTTCAACAGAATAATTGCTCCAGGACCCGAGGTCTGAATTCGAGTTCTACGAGTCCCGCAACTACCTATGTGGTACCTCCATGGCGTAGATGGGTCTCAGTGGTTTGACATTTGCCTCGGTACGCATGTCCACACATTTTACACGTCCACACATTTTACACGTCCACACGGTTGTGGCTGCACCAACAAGTTGATGTCGATGAGCACTAATAATACCAAAGTTGTGAGTCAGTGGATCCCACTTTTGGCGAATCATCACGTGGGCCTTAACTGAACAGACCAAACAGACAGTCCAGTAGGCTCTCAAAATGGTCGACCGTCAAAATGTAGGTAGTATGAAGAGTTGTGGGAGATTTCAGATGAGACTTCGTCCTTTGAGTGAAGTCAGTCTACGTCAAAAAGCCGAGAAACAATGTACATCTGTTGCATCCTTATCAAGAATCACCATCAGTGTGCATCTTACGAATCCTCGGGAAGGTTCGAACCGGTGACATCCCGGCCGGTGGTTTGAACGTTTAAAATTTCTGCCACGAGCGTTTGATCAGCAAAGCGATTAATTCGCACATGCAGATTGTCTTGCTATATGTTGATTAGTCATGCTTATCACAGGGCTAATTTTGCCTTCTTGACTGTTTTTCTTCAGCGCTGTGGAAAGCTACCGTTCTATCAGATGCTTATGCTTTGGGGGTCGTTGGTTCTTATATATCTATTCACTAGGGTTGAGCTCGGCAAAAGTTTCTAATTTTCAATTTTTGTACACTCAGTGTGATCAACTTTTCTTCTGATTCACAGTGCGACGGTTCTTGGAACGTGTCCCATACTTTGGCACTGCCATTCTGCAATCACATTGAAGCTTTATTTTTTGAGGACTTCGGGGCACCTCAGTGGTCAAGGCACGAACTTGCTGACCAGAATGTCCATGGTTCGAATCCAACCACAGCTTCTTACCTGCTTCTGTCTAGGCTGTGGCAGCCTGATGGTATCTCAGTCTTCATGTTTCCTTGGGGTGACATGAAAGCAAGACAACGAGAGGATGTTACAGCTGAACGATCATTATTTATCAAGGTCAAAGTATATTATCTGTCAGTCATTGATTTCTAACTTTCAAGTTGGCCCCGTCTTCACGTCAAGTTTGGCTTGTTTTCTCAATCCAGTAGAAATTTGTGACCACAACCGGCACATCGTAGTTTTCGTTGCTCAGCCGCCCAGAGTCCACCGAATACAGCAAGTTTTTCCTCAACGTTTGCATTTCTACAGCCTATTTGGCTGATTTACGTCTCACGTTGCGCAAGACAGCAGTTCCATTGTATTTGTGGAAGTCGGTGACGCAAAACTGAAAACGTGATCAACTTTCAGGTGTTCTGTTTCCGTTCGACCTAACCGGAGGACTGAAGCAATAAGCTGCGAAGGTGTGACTCCCATCAGGGTAAATCAAACCAAACAAGAAAGATGTCAGAAAAATGGTAACCAGGTGATGCGTTAGGCCTTGGCGGTGTAGTCAGTCCTTTCCCAAGGCTGTAGCATTCCTAACTGGTGAACGTCAAACGACAGACGAATTCTAGCCATTCAGAATACAAAAGTCAAAACTTGAGTTCTTTGTAGGCTTCTGTTTGCTTTTAAAATTGTGACGCTAATAACTCGTATTGCATATGACACACTATTTAGTTAATTTGCCCCTAAATTATCCCAGGGACCTGGTACTTTAGACCTATTATAAATATATAACCCCCGAGTGGTACCACATGCAGTTTCAGGCTACCTTCTTCCATCACTTTGGCATGGTTGCATTATGAACGCACTGCTGTGTTTTGACTGCAGCTGGCAGGCAGCTTCAATACAAACTCGACACTGTCTCTGATCTTGGTAACAGTTAAATTTTTAGGAATAAATTGATACCACGCAACTGTTTGCTTTGTTCGCACAGTGAATGTGTGGGCAGACATTTCATTCCAAAACAGTGGCATGACAAGCGAGTTAGGCTGAAATGGAGTTGCTGCAGAAAACACGATAGCATCAGAACCAGATGGACTGGTTTCGTGTTGCATACTGTACAAAGTAGGTAGCATTTCAGGTACCAACATAGTACCATTCATCACTAGGTTGTGAGCCTGGTGTCCGGGTTGCTTTGGAAATCGTTTCATCTCAGTGGGCCATGCTGGTGCTTTATGTATGAAACTCTTTCATCAAACCCAATATGGTTAAACGCTCTATACTGCTTTGGAAAATTCATGAAGTTGTTTTACGCTCCGCAGTTTCTGAACACAAGGGGGTGTATAATACGTACGAGAATTTATCTAGTTTTTTGGAGATATTGCGGTATACTGTGGAAGTAACTTCCAAACTGTTACCCAAAAGGTGACGAAATAAACAAAACTATTTAAATCGTTATGTCGGCTACATTCGTGGTAGCTCCGCCGGTCATGCACTCGCCATGGAAGCCCGGAAGGTCACAGGTTCTAGTCCCATCAAAAGAGGGCAATTTTTCGCTTCCACTTCGTTCCCTTTAATGTCCATTTATGTGCAGATGTGAAGTAAAAAAAGACCCGGAAACCTAAAGGATCGCCTGACATACTCTATAAGGAGCGGCAAAATTCTGCATTCGCTTGGCTACGTTTATAATTTTATCTTTTCATAACAGGCCAGTCGAAATATCTACTTATACCCTTCCGATGGTGCCTTGTCGAACTTAAGTAGATATCGAATTTGGAAAACAGTGGCTAATATATAAGTGCTACCTGATGTTATAGGGTAGTTTTTCATCGCAAAAAGTTTGCCAGTTTCATGCAGGTGGAATTTTTTACATGTTTGTACGGATTTCCGAACGGATAAATCGCTTTGTGGATTACTGCATTTTTAGAAAAGCCCCATCTTAACCTATTTACGCCGAATAACGACAGAGCTTGAAATGCCGTTGCTGAGATATGTCGAGAGTTGTTTCTCATTTATTCCAGTCGAACTCTCGTTACCAGATTGCTGTCTGCGTTGCTATTCCTTCAGTGGAACCACGCCATCTTATCAGTACTATATTACATCCGACAAGCCCAACAACCTAGTAAATTTACTGAGGAGAACCTTGGCAGCTCAGGTAATGTAACCAGTTGGTGGATTGCTCGCTGAGCTATGAAATCTAATTGCAAATGTTTCATCACTAACCCACGGGTTGTTAGAGTGCCAAGCTTAGCGGTGCGTCAGCTTGTGCTTATATACCTGTATCTAGCCGGGACTTATATGGGACTATGTTTGGTTGTTCGGTCAGGCGGTTTTAGTGGTTCGTCCTTTATCGCGTGATCCGATTCGTCGAGGACCGCATGGCCTTTGGGCTGGTCCTCTTCTAGTCCCTTTCATTGTTCGGATCTCCATCGAGCTCTGTACTTGAAATTTCAGTAACCTCTGGTGATATGACTCAGACCTACTTCTTGATTTGTTAGTCCTTCGGTCAGCTCTCTTTCGGTGTTCCTAGTCGTCTGCGCGTAGTGGTGCGTAAACTGAATCTAATGCAGCTCCCAGGTTGGTCGAACCCGGTGTGAAGTACCGTGCTTCCAGAAATTTACTTCTGTGTCCCTTGTATTTGGGCGTGAAGGTTTTCAAGTTTTTGAGAATCAATTCGTGCCCTACTTCTTGGTCTTTTGGAATGAACACTAAGAAATCTTTTGTTGATCTTACCTAGGAACGTATAGCTTATCAGCGAATCAGCTCACCACTAAAAACCACACAGTCGCAACGTGATTGGATAGTATTTCAGCAGAGTTAACCAGAACGTTGAATCAGACTGTGGTCAGAAAAGCACACGCAAAAGACTTGAATAACAGATACCTGTGTGAAGCGGGAAGGGAGAAAATGAACAGCGATAGATTGTAGAAAGTGGCTGCAATAGACAGGCAATGTGATTGATATGGACTGGATATCACACTCAAGGAAACAACAAGTCAATCCATCGTCCTGCAGTCTGAATCTGAGCTTATCGATATTCGATACTAATTAGGATGGTTGTTCGGGTGCACATATATTGAGCGATATTGCTTCACCTACCCATACTGAAGTGCATGCTACTTCTGCATGGTGAAGCATGTTTTCCGAGGACAGATATACTTCTAACAGAACACCTAGCGGAACACTTTCCGTCCATTTTAAGGGCCATAATTGGAGTCCTCATTGTCACTCGCTAAACACCGCTGAAAGAGCCATCAAGTTGAGTTTTCGGGTGCTCTTCAATTCCGGTGTAAGATAAGCAACAATTAGTTAGTAGTGACGTCCAAATTCCTTTATGTGACACCTGTCGATAAAATCAGTTGAAAAGAAAATAACTTCATTGATCACCCTGGTAAAATCAAGCGAAACCTATACTTAGAAAAAATTTTCCACTTAATACGGTGTGAACTTGCGAGAGTGATTATATGAGTGATTATATAAGTTTATATATATACGATATATATTATATATATTATATAAGTGATTATATGAGTCGAAGAAACCGTAGCACATAACGGCAAAGACAAATTCCAAATGTCCCTGAAAGCCTTGTCGAGTGCCGTGATCTGTCGTTCATTTCTGAACGTACGCAGCGTAATCGTTCGGTACGTGGGTGCTCTGCCATCCGAAAGCAGCACGAGAGTACAGGTACTGACAGATTGTCCAAGCCCTTGCAGGAGCAGTCCGGATACACACATTAGTTTCGAACCACGGACCTTCCCTTCAGTAATTTCGCGCCTTAGCCAGTGAGCCATCTCTAGCTTATATATTTATATATTTATATATATACCCATATATTTATATCCCTGAAAGTTTTTCTGTCCGTACATTAAAAATCGCCCACCCAGCTGCGCACTGATGACCATACCTTGATTGGTGACAAGACGTTTGCCAAGCTCGGCGAACAGATCCCCCGCCACCAGATCAACAGTCTGCAATATGTACTCGAGTTACACATAGTTCCATACACTTCCGACATTTAAAATCACCCCTTCTTTAAAGGCCGATTACAAGAAGCAATGTATGATATCACCCGAGAAGTTTGCTATTTGCCCTAATGATGTAGACTACATCGTGGATGACGTCATAAGCCACATTATATTGTGAACAAATCTGTGGAAAAGTTCTCCAAAACATGTTCAGATGAACTTTTGGCAACGCCCACTTTGCATGCGCAGCAACCCAACTGTCTCGTTGTTGTGGAGGGATACGCACACACACACACACACACACACACACACACACACACACATATTCACCAATGTTAATTGCACACTTCGTGACACTCCAACGGCTGGCGATGGGGATTAGCGACCAGAAACAGCAGAATAGACCGAACAACGACAGATAGTGCGTAAGTGCATGAAAGATGAGAAAAATCGTGCGCTCCCAACTCTAATCGGTTTCACGCGCGTCCGCTTCGGCTAGAATGTCTGGTTATGCTGCGCACAGTTCCTTCGTTTCCACGCACCGTTGCGTACTGCATTTTTTCTGACCAACTCTTATTCCCGATCTTCGTCCTTTCCAACTCTCCTACGGAGGACATATCGATCGAATCCGTTTACAACAATAAAGAATCGAGGTGTATGCTTCCGAAAAATTGACCGGTCGGTTAACACAAGAATAAATGTCACCCTGGTCTATTCCCCCCAGGTAAGTAAACGAATCTACGGCTATCTAGCTGTTGTTTAACACAACAGTAGATAATAGGCCTTTGTCGGAACAGGTGAACCAGGCGATTGATCCTCAATAAAGAAGAAAATTTAGCGACCAATCAGAAACCATTTAGCCAAAAAATTATTGATTTGAGATGGATTGTAAATAAAGTGTTGAGTAGCACAAATCAAGCTACGAGGACGACGCCAATATCCAACACGAATTTGAACGCTCCAACCAATCAATGACTTGGCAGTTCATTACTTTATACATTAGGCATAACACTTGTAGAATAGGTGGTTTCCGGAAGAATGATCTGCCAGCACCTCCAGAGGGTAGTTGTTTGTGCCATACACCTTGCGCGTACATTTATCTAAATGCATCACAGGCGCTCAATAAATTTATTGAACTTACTTGACTGAAAACTGTCCGTGAACGGACGCATTTGATGTGTTTGAATACATGTCATTCGGAAACTAAAAGTCACAATCCGACATTATTTTATAATTCGCATTGTCTTTCGCAACATTTTCTTGCTTTACGATCAACAGAAAAATCCTTTTTTGGTGGTTGATGAGATGGAAAAATCTAACGACCAGGCAAACTTGTACTAAACCGTGTAAATACTGTTGTGACAGTACCTGTATTTTGTGCATTTTGTGTGTTTTATTGGTCAATGCGTTTGTTTTAATGTACCTAAAGTGTGTACTTTCGGAAGTGACAGCCATTGACACACGATTAAGACTGATGTCATGGTCTCATTCCGAGATATTCAGATGTGTACACTGTGATTTCATCCCAAGCAACCGGAGAGAGCTACTGTCAAACGTGTCCGAGCAGTCAAATATTTATTCACAGTATAATTGGGTGACAAGAGTAGCTGCAACAAATAAGAACAAACCTAAAATACTTACGCATATTCTTATCAGGTCGTCCTGTTGGAATCGGACTGGATTAACTATGTAAGCGGTTGACTACCCTTTCGTCAACATTCTTTGATACAAACGGATTGGCCCCATGCTAGTTCGGCCTTCTTAGTTGTGTAACCATTTACCCTCAGATAGTCACCTTTTAAACAAAACTTCTGGGCAACACTTCCAAAACTCCGGATTTGAATCCAGAGGCACGTGACTCAAGCCTGATCAGACTACTAACTGTATTCAGCAGCCCCATTTTCCTGAGCACTGCTCCTTAGTGGACACAGTGCCCAGTAATAATAAATAATAACTATTCGGGTGTACCACCTTTTCGATGTACAGTTGCTGTGGCACCCGAGGGAAGCATGAGGGATGAGATGCTACCAGGTTTCTCAAGCCTAGTTAGGAGCAGTCGAGATGCTGAGGTTGGGTTCGAACAATGGATCTTTCGGTCAGTAAGTTCACATCTTAACCACCGAGCAAACTGTACTCAAACGTTGGGCAAAACTTGAAAATCCTTGGAAATGTTTGGAGGAAGATTGTGTTGCTCAGTGGTTCAGTGAGAGAACCTAAGGCAGGCCTTAACATCTTCGAGTTGCAAGCTGAAGATATTGCTTCATGTTGTGTGGTACAAACTGTCGTCCCCGCATTTCGACTCCACTGTCTATACATCTTTTGGAAAATTCCCGCCAAACTTTATGAAGTGAAGATCGTTAAAAAGAATTTTGGAATGAACTTTTGAAAGAGCTAATGACTAAGCATGAAACTAATCGGACAATGTGAGCGGGAAGTTGCTGGAATCAGAATGGTGACAGGTGTTTTGGTTCATACGCGATGAGTCAATCTGCGCATCGCACAGAATAACGTGGCTCCAGATGTCAGCAGACAACGGTTTGTAAGCGCCATTTTCAATGACGATTGCTTACCCTGGGCCTGTTGTCAAGATAAAACATTGTATGATATCATGACCACGTGATGTGACCTCCTGTCTAGATGCAAGGTAATCAGCCGGTCGTGGCCGAACGGCATAGTTCTCACCTGCAAGCAGGGATGTTGTGATGCAGATTCCAAATAAGGATGCGACCGCTTTCGACATAGACTGGGTTCACCTATAGGATGAAATCCTCGTTGGACTTTCAGAATCCCTTCATACTACTGATAAGTGACGAAATCACACATTATTCAGCCAGGTCAGTTGCTCTAGCTTGGCCACGTGCTCCGTGTGCCAGTCGACTGACTTCTTCGAGGGGTTCTTTTTTGGCACAACCACGCGAAGGGTGGAAGCGAGCCAGGAGGTGTCAAACAACCAGCTAGCAGCGAAGTATGAAAGCCGTTACCTGCAAACTCAGCTGCGCTGACCATTGCCGTCTCCCTGGATGGGGACCCCGAGACGGGATATATCAGTGCTTAGACACATTGTGAGACATGGCTCAGTCGCTCTTGTGCATCCAAGTTATTGCCTTCAATGCATTGTTCCCTTCCCAATCCCCCCACTTAACAGTCAACTGACAGACCTCCAGTTACGCACCAATTTATCAGCTCCCGCCTCCAATGTGGAGCTACCTACCCCACCTCCCCAAATCATCGGTGAACGAAGCTGTGGCAGCTACAAACACTGTAAGACAAGTACGTGGTTCCTACAGCTGATAATGATGAAAATCTCCAAATGAAGGAAGTTAAAGGATGTTTTATTACCTGACAACAATTTCCACGAGTTAGTTTATCAGTTTTTGCGTCCTGTTTCGCCTTGTCCTCTACACCAAAGTGATTGCATCATCACAGGATTTTCTAACTTTTCATGTTCTATTCATTGAATCCAAATTGTGCAAGCCAATATGGATGTAGCTTTCACATTCGCTGATTTTGGGGGGTTATCTTGTAGTGCTGAGCTTCTGATGTTGGTGAGTTAGATTCAAGATTGGCTTCCTAGCTTATCCGAAATAAAACTCACAGTATAATATTTATTCACCATCCCACTGATGCTATCTCACTCACTCGGCTGCCAGTCATGGCGGATCCGAGCCGTTGAATGGCCGCAGTCCACTACTTCATGGCGCAGCTTTGGGCTTTTCGGATGTAGAAATTCTGAGACGAATTCAACCGGGAACTTTTAATGCTAGATAGCCTGTTGTTTTGCTCTCTTCACCCTTGGGATGATTTGTCCTCGGGGTTGTATTACACGCGGATCTAACGTTCTGAATACATTGTAGTCATGCTTGTTTGATCTTTCGACAGAATAGCAGAACAGACTTTCCAATACCCTATAGGAACTTCAAAATAACTGATACCTCCTCAAACCGAAAAAAGTGTCTTGATTAAAAAATTTCCATACCAGGGATATTTGAATCCGACTTGGAAGCGCAGAGAAGAAATCCAATTTCTTTTTGTTCAGTTTAGTGCGGGCTAAAGTGCACAACGTTTTCTGGCAGTGTGAAAATTTAATAAGGTCGCGAAAGGGCAAAATCCATTTCAAAGTTGCATGCCTCGAATTCTAAAAATCCCGAAACAACCATGAGCTAATCAAAATGGCGACATGAGGGGATTTGGTAGTGTTCACTACGGATTTCATCCTATCACCAAACCTGAAGAGCCGAGAAGCACTATGTAGCCGTTTCGTCCTTGTTGGGAGTCACAAGCAATGCGCGTCTCTCGGTTGTCACAAAGAGTTTCGAACCCGAGACCATCTAGCCAGTGGTTGAATACACCCGTTTTGCCACTAACTGGGACTTGGTTCTGCAATCAGCCCAGAGATGGTTGATTAGCATTCTTCCTTTGAGGCACTTATGGAGTGTTGGCAGCCAGGAAGAAGAATCTCTTAACAAGATGAGTAAAAATTCTGCTAGCAGGTCGTCATTCGAGGAGCCAGTCAACACGTGTGACCACATGAGATAGACTCCCTGATTGGAAGATAAGTGGTTCTATATCCCGTCTAAATGTAAGTTAATCACACCGCTGATCAACCGCTCTCGTGGGAAAGGTTATTTACTCATGAGTTCGCAACTCCTTACTGAAAATTTTCCCCGCATGTTGGCTTCACGCACTGGATGAAACCTTCAGTATATATATACCCGTTTTTAACGGTCAATGGCACAGCATCTCTGACAACCGTTAAGATAATATTTATTGTCGAGTGACGCCTTTTCCCTAGCATTTCGCACCACCAGACCATGTATTGCACGGTGGTTTAATTCAAGCACTTTCAGCGAGATGGCTCAAGTGGTTACAGCGCGAAGTTACTGACTGGAAGGTCCGTGGTTCGAACCCGACCTCTGCATCTCGACATTTTCTGTCTAGGCTTGGGCAACCTGGTAGTGACTCAGCCTTCGTGCTTCCTTCGGGTGGCATGGCAGCTAGGCACCGGAAGGGTGCTACAGCTGAACGATTGTTATTGTATTGTATAGCTGAATCAGCGAAGACGAAACCTGATATAACCTAGACTGAGTAGCATTTAGTGCTTTAGAGAGTATGTCTACGGGATTTGAGATGGCAAGATCGGAGGACACTACACTGTGTTTGGAGTGTTGGCCACCAACTAGTGACGCATTGGGTTGTTCGACTTGGCTTGAGATATCCCAGTGGTTAAGACTCGAACTTATTGACTGGGAGGTTCTTGGTTCGAACCCGAACCGGGCATCTCAACTGCTCCTGTCTAGGCTTGGGCAGCTAAGCAGTATCTCAGGCTTCATTTCTCCTTCGGGTAGCAGGACAGCTTAGGCATTGAAAGGGTGTTACAACTGAACGTTTATTTGTTTCTGTTGGATGAAAATGTGATAAGGCATCGATAACAAACGGTCGACTGCAAAAGTTTCAACCCATCTTGAAGTGCACACTGATCTCGGTAAGCTGACAAATCTATCGGTTCAATCTGGAAATTACAGGTGACTAATTTCTATGACCTTCAAGACAGATGAGATAAAAATGTATTAGCTGGAGATTCCTCGACAGCCCACAATCGGTTTTACTCGCTCCACTTAGGGCTCGGGCCCTGAGTTTCCGCTAACCTTACATTGTATCTGAATCTAAATTTGATCCAATTCTTTCGCATACTGAGCTGGTTTAGACCTGGCATTGAAACCAATCCAGCTGAATCCTTCGTTTATAATATTCTGTAGTTGAATATGCTGCACAAAGGCGCAGTCTCAGAGATTCCGTCAAAGTTAATTGAACAACAAATTTTACGCAACCTCCATGAGCATTGTCTTGTTAGTGAAAACACTGTTACTATATTACAAACCCTTCTTTGAAAGCCACAAAGTTGTCCCTTTTTCTATGCTAAAGCGTATCCCTCCGCCTGGGCTAAATCACAAAGAACAGCCCAAAGCCTGTGAAATCCACTGTTCACTCGTAAACCTTGTCCTGTTCCACAGTGCCGGAAAAGGAACACAAGTGCTCGCCGGTAGCATCGGGAGCATACAGAGCGCAAAATGACAAAGGGCTTCATATTAGAAGTTGGCCTTTGGCTACTGATTGACACTTTTTGATGGATTAGATCCAGTTGACTTCCGGCAGGGCTCCCTATCTCTCTCTCCCACCTTCGGTCGTTCTATCTATCTCTGCTTCTCAATGTGTCAATCCACTCATTTGTTCATTTATACTGAATGAGAGAAGAATGTATTATACTGATCCTACCCGACAAATAGCGTATATATGTGTATGTGCGTGTGCGGACGCGCGCAATTTCACTCCTTGCTTCCTCCCTCCCGACTTAATTGTGGTTGGAAACAGAGAGAGTGGAAATCTTCTGCAAAAAACTGTAAGCAAGAAGTGGATGTGTGAAACCTTCTGACGTCTTAACTGGTTAGTTTTCTAACCAGCATGAAGTAAAGGGGAATATTCATTTATGGTAACGAAAGTGTGCATCAAAAAACGTGCTAGTATGGCACGCAATCAGGTGCTTGCTGATAATCTACGGGACATCAAACATATATTGTACTATGCTGCACTTTACCACACTATACTGTACCATACTATACTACGCCGTTTAATACTACACTATACCATGCTATACTGTACTACACCACATTACACTGTATTATATTATGCTCTGCCATACTACACTGTACTATACTATACTATACTATACTATACTATACTATACTATACTATACTATACTATACTATACTATACTATACTATACTATACTATACTATGCTATACCATACCAAATCACACGACACTTTGTGAAGGCTGCAAGTAGCGAAACTATGTAGCTGACGTGCCTAGGACACATGTATCCTTATCGATTCGACTGAAAGTGTGAAAAGTTCGCTTGAATAAATGATCCTCAATCACAGTCGTATAGTGTTCATGAGTTCCCTTCATGAAACGTATTTTCTGGAGGTATACCTGAACAGTCGGCGAAATTATTGATCCACACATTTCAAGCGTTTTGGCCAGCATTTGCATTTGTCCTATAAATCACAAAAACGGACAACTACCCATGGCGTTATCACGGAGTCCGACCAGATTGCGTGACATCCAGCGTGTTCATTCTGAATCTACAAATGACAAGTGTTCATCACTTAATGGGGTGGAGCTGTATCACACTTCTATTTAAAGGTAACAAAAGGGACAACTAAGTACACTTTATCTACTCCATCATCGGAAGTGTAAACGAGACTGTGATGATCTAGAAATAAACTGGAATATTCAACCTGATGAAATATTAACAGGTTGCTACTCGAAGAGTGGCGGGCTGTTTGAATTTTGAAAATCAGACGGTCGAATTCATGATTATGATACATATATAATGAGTTTATTAAGACCCGTTTCAATCAGATTGACATGTGTGTTTTGAAACCTGAGCTCTCAACACTCCAGGAATTCCGCTGATAACTCTGCGGTTTGCCTTAAATATCCTGCGGTTTATGTGGGCCTCATGCAGAAAACTCCTGTTGTTTCAGAGAATCAGATGCATCGAAATCAGTGGAATGTGGTCACACTCTGGTCCTTGTCAAGAAGCCTGTCTTTTCATCTTCAGTTGTACACATAAATCTGTGCTTCTTTCGCGTGCGTTTAGCAAAAGGGTAGGAACGTGTTCTGTTGTAACCTCTAAGATCGAAACCCAGTGGATGCATATATAACATCCTATTCGTCACTACCTGGGAACTAAACCGCATATTGATATTGTTCGGATGCCAGAGGGAAGCGCATTAAGCGAGGCCAAGTTGGTGAGAATACTGAGTTGAACACTGATACATACTCCGAGTCACTTTGTTTTTTTTAACAATCCTCTGAAAGATGAATGTTTATCCAACCCATTCTGCAACTTCAACCGCGAAAGCCATTCGTAGTAGCTGAGTGAAGTTCTTCCGATAAAACGAAGTGATCTAACCGATCCTCAGTCTAATCCTCCAGAAAATATCTTCAGCAACGAATTTTTCCCGATCACCCTACACCACACACTGGGACCCTTTGGAGCAACAAACTAGACGAAATCGCACATTGCCATACATCATGGCTCTGAGTGAGCAATCCCTGAATGTACTTGCAAATCACGTAACACCCTTTCCTGACCATCGTAAGTTACGTTGTTGCCATTTTGGAATGGACAGTTGATTAGCCTTCACATAAACATCCATCCATCCGAAGTTGAACATAGTATAAGCTCACTGAATGTGGTTGTCGAAATGTTCGTTACCCCTTGCTTTTTTTTATCAGCCATCAAACCTTACCAGCGAAAGATACTCACAAAGCAGACAAAACCCAGCAGTGCCCAGTGAAAAGTTGTACTGATTATCCCTTTACGTAACAGATGCTACATGCATTATCAATCTTTGGTGTATGTGTGTGTGTGGTGTTCGTACGTAAGGCGACTAGTCCCTTAAATCCGACTTGTCCCGAACTTCTTCTATCAACTTCAGTCTCGTCTGAGTAGTTCACTTCATGCCATCTCCATCCTTGAGAGCTCAACTCACAGAAGAGGGCACTGGACTAGCTTCTTGTTCATATTCAACTTCACAAAACCAAGGAGAATTTTGAGACTTGCGGTTCGGATTCCTGGCAGGTGAGAGGAGTAAATGAGTACTGATACGTCTAAACACGCTGATGGTCACAACTCTGTCAAATCTGAGTGGTCGAAAATGTTTGAAATTTCAGCGATGTGTTTGATTCTTCCAATTATTCGTTCTGATTGCATCTATTGATCTACCAGCCTGTGAAAACCTCCAGCGTGTGTGGTGCAAAAGGCAACTAAAACCGGGGGAGGGGGGGGGTGAGAATCTTATTTAATCACTAGTGCTTTGTCTGACTATTACTCAAATGCGCCCAGCTTGCGCCGGTAGAGTTTTGGTAACCGGCCCCCCTTCTGCGTAAGACATATGGAGCCCAACACTTGACATGGTCGAATGGATGGATACAATAAGAATTGGGTGGCAACATTTCTAGTCCGATTTCCTCTTTTCTAGCTCTCCAGGATAAACCAAACGGACTCCTTAGAACAGAAAGGTATGGACTTCGGTCCTAAAGCTCACGCAGCTATTTGAACAACAAAGGTGTATGGCATATTTTCTGCCTCTGTGACGATGTTTGATAGGGCAGTCACGACGCACGTCTCAGTTGCTCTAATCCTTACTTTGTTGTCATCTGAGGCGTCGGACAGACCAATCATTGTCTAAAGCGAGTCTCGCAAATGAACGATAAAGACATACCCCGGCGATGCGCTGTTCTACCCGTCCTTGAGTGTAGTCGTATTTCTTGTCTGCGAAGACCTAGCAACACGTAACAAACTGTATTCGAAAGTCCCTCAAAAGGTCTATGTACTAAATTGAAATGTCCTGTCTAAGTGAAAGCTAATCACACCGCCGATCAACCACAGCCAAACGGTTAAGTATCTAAACACTGGCCAGAAGGTTGCCTGAGTTTCGTGAGATACACTCCGTTGAAGATTCCCAAAAAGAATGAAACAGTTGTACAGTGCATCTCGGCTTTTAAGCATAGATTGGCTTCACTTGAAGGAGGCAATCTCTACTGAATACTACCAGATCTCCTCACATTGTAGCGAATGAATAAAAAGCTTGTCGAATCAACGCTGCTGCCAATAATGCTGGTGACAGCAGTGGTGTCGGTGATTTCATCCGTAGCGACTTAATGACACTGCTGATCAGCCGATCATGATCTGACAGTTTGGTCTTTAGCAACTAGCTGGGAAATCGTTAGTTCAAATCACCCCGGAAATTCATGAGATGCGCATTGTTGATGAGTCCCAGTAAGGATGAAACAGCCGTACATGGCTTCTTGGGTTGTCAGCACTGAGTGAGGCTACAGGATGAAATCTAGATCGAAAACCTTCACTTCGCTGATACTTTGTTGATCCAAACCAACATCAGGAGAACGGTCAGAAAAACCGTGCCGCGTTGGCCCTGTTCGTGGGCAGTCCATCTAAACCCTGCTAAGTCCGATTTCAAAGGACTGCAGCTTCATGTTGCACTGGATTCGGTAGATACAATAATCTTGTTAAGGACCGCTTTGCTATAGTAGCTAAGTGTGAAGAACTCCATGGACCCAGCTCACTGATAGTCCGACGGCAGTCGACGCAAACTACAGACAAAGTAAACTGAGTGGGAAAAAGTCATCAAGGTTTGCCTTTTTGAATTTTCGGAAAATGCTTTTCCTAGCATCGTGCACGGTATGAAAACAGAATGTCAACATCTCAAATGCGTGTGCTCCGGTGCGCAATATGCGTTAAAACCCAGAATACACCTTTTGTACCATCAGTCGACAGTACAATCATCTTTTAGTTCCAGTGCAGCGTCTGCTTCATACATTTGCAAAGATTCATTATCTGAGTGGAATACAACTAGGTGTAAGCTGAAAAAGGTACTATACACAAACAATTCCACTTTGGATACATATAAAATGGGCACTGTCGAATGACTCATAAAAGTTTTAATGAATTTACGGAAACTTTTTTGAACAAAAGTCCACAAAATCTGCTGCAACGGTAATTATGAATGACACTCAGTTTGTTTTGGCCAAGATGTTTTGAGGCTTCGATTGACGTTGCGGCGATAGGTCTGCAAATTTTGTCAAGCAAACTGAAGAGCAGGCTTGTCCGTCTGATCTCACTGCTTATGGACACTCGAAAACATTTTCAAGCGTTGAGGACCACCATGTCTGAAAGTTACAAATCCTCAATCATGTTAACAACACACTTGTTATTGGACAGGCATCGGAATGAACAAAATCTTTTTCATCACCATCTTATCGCCAGATTTGTGTGGGTTCAAACTGATCAACCGATAAACAGGCGGACAGTACAAACGACAGCTGAGCACATCGTAACAAACGACCAAGTGACTTAAGCGGCAGTGGAGTATCGGACAAATGTGGTTCACGCTTTGAACACGGATAACTGTGAATTCCCATTTGAACTGATGCATTTTTGGAGCGTGATGTTTGTACCTTTGTCGCTGGATTTTGTAGAATCGCACAGCTAATGAGTACAGTTCAAAAAGGTAAACACACAGCTGGCCTGACTTTTCTGATTGTTGGTATGGGACTTGTGTTCCGCTTTAAAGAAAGAACGAATGTGAATCATCATTAGTGACCAGTTCATCGTCATTTATAATCGCCATGTTTTTTAAATGTTTTACGTAGCACGGCGTGACAGTTGAATTCAGTGAAACGCATCATTTTGCACGGACAATCAACCCTTTAAAATTTGACATACAGTTTTTAATCCCTCAAGCCGTCAATCAGGGAACAAATTTTCAAAAACAGATAACGGTTTGGTTCCGTCATATACTCAGGTTATCAACATGACATTAAATCTCATTAAATCTCGGCCAACTGAAACACCAAACGGTTATACAAGCGAATTACACGGGTCAGTTAGACGTCTTTGATAACCAAAGGACTGGGAGCAGGAACGTAATGAGGCGTTTGAGGGGTGGTATTTCAGAGCACAAATCATTAGTTGGTATCTCCGATTACACATGGAAAACTTAATTTCACAAAACTTCAAAATTAAAAGTTTGTAAAGACTGAAGACGGAGATATCCACTCGCAACCATGAATGTGAACATACATAAACGGTTGAAAACACGAAACAGATAGAGAATCATGGTCACGGCTTGCCCTACAAAGGCTAGGTACCTGTGTATCAGGTAGAGCAACAGCAATATCAAAAGTGAGAATTCTGTTCTGGGAATAGATAGTGGTTGACTATTCATCAGTCGCACGAAGCTGGGCCAGGAGACTTTTCCAGCCGCTAGGAATACCTGCCAGCCCGAATTGTTCCCACAGGTGTGTGCGGTATGATGACCTGCAAGGTGAATGAATAAATTTTAAGATTTGCGACAGGAGCTCTTATTCATAGACAAAGACTTCTTCCAGAAGCGAGAGAGAATATGGCGATCTGATTCGGGAGCACAAGTGGCACATTGTATGGTTTGATCTAGAAGAAGCCTTTCAGTGAGCAGCAGTTGTGCGTATTCGACAGCCTCCCTGAAAATTCGAAACTGGGTAGGTGAAATATCCGGGCAGCTTCAGTGACTGGTTTTACGCATTGCTTGTGAAGAACGAGCTTGACGTTTTATGGCAGAAACGGTGTGAGGAGGTCGGAATTGCGTGCTCCAGCTAGCTGAAGGTCAATTTGGCCAGAAAACTTAAACGATCAAGAGACCTATTTTCATGAACTCGGTAAACGAAATCACCAGAGGGCCCCTGAGCCTAAGTGCTTCGCCCGGAAAAAAGAAGGTGTTGATACAAATGGCAAGTGACTAGCGACCTGTTCCGCGCAGTTCACCTAGTACTGGTTGGTTGGCCAAGGTTAGCATTACCTGATCAAAAGCAATCGTCCCCAGTCGGAAGTGACAGCAGAATCATACCACCTAAAGAAAGGGAAATCTGTCGGTAGTGTGGGGAGAGTCGAGAACTTTAACGGAGATGTCCTCCCGTAAGTATGCTAAAAAGCCGGAAAGCAGTTTCATGCATACTGAAAGTCATCAACATTGCTCATCTGACAAGCCTCCAGGGCGATTGGCAACAGTGACCTCCCGACCAATAGTTAAACACTAAACCGTCTGTCCACGAGCTGCTGGTCATTCCGCACACTACTAAAGGAAGAACTAAATTCACCCAATGGGTGAAACTTCCATCTGAGAAGTTGTAACTCGAGGAGCCAGTTAAACAACACTTGATCCCGTGGTGTGGACCTCGTGATTGGGCAATGAGTGGCGTTTAATTCTGTCTAAATGAGAATTAATCACAATGATAATCATCTGCTCGTGGCCAAACTCTTAGGTGTTCACACTCCTAGCCAGAACGTCAACGGTTCGAGACTCTCTGCCGTTTTGTAAGATGGGCACTGCTAATCACTCCCAATAAGAGTGAACCATCCGTACGGTGCTTCTCGGCTTTTTGGCAATAACTGACAAAACGCTATCTCAATCTTCGTCCACTCTCAAGTTCCAACGATTTCAGTTCATTCTGCCTCCATCTGCTAGGCCATCATTCCATATTCATCTTCACTGATTTGCAGACGAAACTTATGAATCACGCATTAGTCCCATGGTAGCAACACAGTCCTATGATGAGCACTCTCGTTCTCAAACGAATTCAGTTTTAGCAGGAGGCTCAGCTGCATTCAGCTGAACCTCTCTTTTATGCAATTCTGCTGATGAACCCCAAGAAGCGGTCGTCGGCTGTCAGAGTCCCCAAGAACACTATGAGTAGTGTTTTTGCTATTTAAGGCTAATGAACTTGAACAAATTGCTGTCATCTGTTGAAGTTATGAATGCCGGCCTCATTGCATTTGCGGAAAGCAGCTTCCGATCAACTTTCACAAAGAGCTTACGCAATACCCACGATATTGCGTGGCATGTTTGCTACAAAAGTGGGAAAATTGTCACTTTCCCACAAATGTTGACAAGCACCACCATTTAGACTTATCTTTCGACCGGATCCTATGAAGAATAATGTTTGGATGCCTAGAATTTGCCCGAACTGCTTGTGAAAATCCCGAAACCTCCATATGTACAGAGGGAACAATAAATTCTGAAGCGGGTCATCCTAGATCACCTTACTTCCAACAACCTGATATCTCCACTTCAAAACGGATTTCTCCCAAACCATTCTTGCGTGACGAACATGCTCGTATTTATGGACAGTTTAACCCAAGCTAAGGAAGAGGGAATCATATCAGATGCCATGTTTTTCGACTTCTCAAAGGCATTCAATCGAGTCCCACGCGTCGCGCTGCCCCACAAACTCGAGTCGTAAGGGATTCAAGGGGAAATTCGACACTGGATTGAGGCGTTCCTATCAGACAGAACATTCCGAGTGAAACTAGGCTCGACCTACTCTTCTCCGGCGCCGGTCTCCATTGGAGTTCCTCAAGGCTCCGTTCTGGGACCACTGCTGTTTCTGATCTACGTCAAAAAACTTTCTAGATGTTTTTTTCACGTCCGTATCTTCTTTTTGCGGACAACTTGAGATCCTAAAGTTCAAATACCAGTACCCCCAAATGGATGTGGACGCTGCAAAGCAGTGGTTGTTGGACTGGCACCTTCCTCTGAATAACGTAAAGTGCGTCCATATAAAATTCGGAGGGGGCTTGGCGAACTCCTTTGTCGTGCATGGTGAGAATGGACCAGAAGACATCACAAGGATAGATCCCAAAAAGGATTTGTATATCTGGATCTCTTCGGACATGTACTTCTCATTGCACCATGAGAAATCAGCTCAAAAGGCATTCGCCGTTCTACGGGTGATTGGGCGTACCTTGCCCCACGATTACTCGCACGGGCTTCCAAATACTCTACGGGGACCACGTCAGATGGCTTCTTGAATATGCCAACCAAGTTGTCTACTCAACACACAAGAAGAACGTAACCCTCATTGAGCTTGTCCAACGAGGTGCTACGAAAATGGTTGCCGGCCTTAAATCCGTGGACTATGGAATGCGTCTCGCGGTGCGTGACCTCTTTCCCCTGGAGTATCGTCGTCTCCGAGGAGACCTAATTCTTACTTATGCCCTGTCTGAACAACATCCGACCAACAGCTTCTTCACCATTGACCCAGCTAACACACGCGGGGACAAGGTAAGAAGGTTTTCAGGCACAGAACGCACATTTTTATTAGGCGAAACTTGTTTCTCATTTCGGGTAGTTGCTGCGTGGAATAACCTTCCTCCGATGGTTATCCACGCTCCATCTAGTACCCATTTCAAAGCTTTATCAGACGCTTTTTTATGCGAGCCCTCGCGCTGGCAAGCTTACTGTCCAGCGCTGAGAACCTAAAGGGCAGTACTACGCCCTTTTTTTGCTTGTGCCTTTCAGGTGAACGGCAGCCGCTGAACGACAAGAACAAAACCCACCCGAGACACTTGGGCAAAAGCCGCGATCCTGTGTATCAGTCCGTGAATCCGTGAATCCATGGTTTGTATCTACAGCTCCTCTGAGTAGGGCATGCCAGTTTCACTTCGTGAACAGATGCTCCACGGACCTCCCGGGAAACAAGGTCTCCGGATGAATCAGTGTCTTCTACCAATCCATCGTCCCCGACTGATCAATTTCTGGCTACTCAACAAAGAACATATTACAGGAGTATTTATTGCCGCCACCTATATTTACTCGGTTTTACTGATACCATCCTTAGGTAGGAGGTGTCCGAGGTGATGAGGTATGAAGGTAGAGATATCTGTAAAAACCGAAGTTAATGAATTGGACAAGAACATGTTTTTGTATTACAAGGACGCTGAACGATAATAATCGGGACTTACCGACCAAACAGGGATCATACCTAAAAAGTGCCAGAAGCCAGGAGTAAAGCGAAAAACGTGCATTACTCTTCGCGAGCACCCCAGTTGTCTGTAGTAAGGATATCTTGTCTCATGGATGTTACTCTTGCTGAGTGATCATTACAAGGTCATCCAGTAATAGACCAGCACGACGTGAATATCCTGGAGAGATTGGTATAAATTTTACGCTTTTCCTCAAAACAATCCATCCTTTGGCTTCCCTGGGAAAAGACACAAAGCTCCACTCCAAAAAATTCGACGACTGAAAAAACGGGCGGTATGGCGCAGCGGTCAAGGAGCAAATCTACCGTTTGGAGGTTTCATGGTTTGAAACCCAACCCCGTCTTCTCGACTGTTTTTGCCTAGGTTTGGGCAACTTGGCGGTATCTTAGCTCTTATTTTTCCTTCGGGTGCATGTCAGCTCGGCAAAGAATTGCGCTGGAACTCAAAGAATATTTAGGTAGTATTTGATCGGTTTTGGTAGATGAAAGTATGACTTCTGACTACATTTTAAAATAATGTTATCTCATACCAAGAGAACTGCATCGAAAGTTCTATAGATGGAAAGTTAACAGCTTAACCGCTCCTTGTGTAACATTTATAATACTAATATTATAATAATACTAATAATAAGAATAATGTTTTTCCCAACTGGTGGACGGCATGCCGTCGGACATGATCATAATGATACAGTCAGAATAAAAGCATGCCTGGCGGGGGATTGCGTGGTTAAGGGGCAGCGTCACAAAACAGCGGCGTATTCATTCAGAAGGCAGGCTTCGCTCCTGACCTCATGCCAACTGTTTGTTTTTTGACGTCCAATACTTTCAAAATTTCAGGTTTCGAGCATTAAGCTAGGTGCACAATGATGACCGAGGATTTCTTGCGCTTCCCCCATCGCATCAGTTGTGAGTTTCCCGGCGCTGTGTACGCTAGCGTTACTTACATTTTGGTGGAGGAACTAAATGCAAATGAACTGTTTAGGCGTGTCATTGTCCAGTTGCGCATCCTTGATGCCAGTGCAGTCATCACAGGCAGATTTCACGATGTTTCGCGCCATTTTCGATGGACATGAAACCGTTCTTCTCACGTTCCGCGGGACTCTCTCCCTTTGCTTCCAGCAGGACAGTAGGCTATCTGATTCTGGAGGTCTTTAGTATTGGTCCAGGGGGAGCCGGAGGCGTCGGAAAGTTTAAAATGATCAAGGCATGGAACTAGCACTGTCGCAAATAAAATGAGCTGCAATTGGTGCGCTAAATGATAAGGTAGAACCAATGATGATTTTGCGTTGTATTTAACGGGATAATAAATTAGAGAACAAGTAGCGCGTAACGCAAGTTTGGCCCACCGTCGCTCTAATTCATTCATCGGGGTTATAAGCAAGATGCTTTCGAAATTGATTTTTCTCCTCGTCACTGTTCTACGTACATTTTATTGGATCCCGATATACTATAAGCGTCTCTAATTTGTTCCGTTCATAATTTAGCCAAAAATGTTTATTGTTCACAAAAACGGTTCCGCTAGTTTGAAGATGGCCCAATATTGTACTGAGGTCCCCATTTGTGTATTCTTTTTTGATCCTTATTATTCAAAATAAATGCACTAAATGAGACTGTGTCAAAGTGGCAGCCCAAGGAATCCAGTGTGACCTACATAGGGACTAGATCCGAGGAAACAACGTGACACTATAGGAAACCAATTTCCAGGTTTCTGTAGAATGGTACACCATGATACTCTCTGGACATTCTGGCACCCCTCTGACTCCCTTAATATATTTCATTTTGTCAGTCAGCTTTAGAACATCCCTCCTCTTGGATGATGTGGACGGTGAACACTAACGTTCAATCATTCCTTCGGCTCCAGTTTTAACTCAAATCCTCTAAAAGTCACCCAAAGCAACTGATCTTCAAGCAAGTGGCCTTTCCTCTTCCTGAAAGTCTCCAAACAAGTAGACAAACCAGAGACTGTCGCTAACCTAAGCAATGGAATAGCAACCCCAACATATAGGCTCCCAAAATTAACGACGTTTGCACCCCCTTTCCAACTTTAGTCCAAAGCCTCAGGGAACAGTCTCCAAAAACCTAGAGCCGCTTCCTTAGCCACAGCCACAGCCATGGCCAAAGCAACAGCCTGTAGATTTTTTGTTCATGGACACCCGTATTTTCAAATCGGCGCAGTTGGAAAACGAAATCGTTGTTAGCATCAATCCCTATATTGTATTCCTATGTCAAACTGCGTTTGTATCTTGGTAGTTCAGAAATAATCTCGCTCTCATCCGCACACGGATTTTAGGTATGCAGCGGCGGGCCAGTTGGTTGCAGTTGTGAATGCCACGATAGCGTCTAAACCTTCGCCGATCACAACCCCCATTGAAGTTTTCAAGCGTAAAAGCACTCACGATCCTCCCTCCAAAAAATAGTATTACAGTAACGTGTCGGGCTACCTAGTTTTTTCTCTTCATTGTACGCAAGCGAGGTTGAAACTACAACCACCAGTTCGTGGATGTGAGAGGGCCATGCACGAAGGAACCTCCATCGTCAACTCGATGGTTTCCTCCACTCTTTGCCACCATCCTGCGTTTATCACCCGTTGGCTGAATGTGGCTTAGCTTAAAAGTACTGGAGGATATACTTATGCTCGCAGTATTTTCCACAAACCCTCGTTAATGACGATGTTTCAGAGAAAGTGCTTCTGTTCTTGCAACAACGCACTCGGTTTTGTTTACCATGTCGGACTAGTCAGCCAAGCTCTCGATGGCAGGCAAACTGATGGCAGGCAAAAACTCATCCCGTTTACACGGAAGGATGTCTTATTTATCATTACGTTTACAGCTCAACCGGCCTCACATTCAGTCTGTCGGAGATAATTATCATCGAAGCGACATTTTTGCATCTCATTTAAAATAACCTCATCATCATCAAAGATAACAACATCAATGTTGACACTGATGCTTCACTGCCGTACAACCTTAAGGTTCGTCTAATCATATATATATATATATATA
>SJOL01005233.1:301378-324558 GCA_004794785.1 Opisthorchis felineus
AAAACTGAGAACCGTTGCTGGCCACGAGTGACCTTGGGCGGTCGAGTAAATGGCTGGGGTCACAAAGTGCAAAATGGAGATGGAGATTAAAGAATTCGATCTGGAGACAAACGGCAAGTTTTGTCTCAAAAATATGGCTTAAATCGAAACTGACTAGACTCAGTGGTGTCATTGTTGTAAGGAGGTCACGTGTAAAGGATAGTTTTGATGGGGAGATAGTGGCAATGCATAGGGCCAATCGAACACCGTAAATGCAATTGAACTTGTGGAAGAGGCAAACCGAAATTGCGGCAGAAAACTAGGCTGGTTAAATCCGAACGATATGTTCAGTGGTTTGGAACGATGCGGTTGGGGCCATGTGAAAAATTTGTTTGTGGTTGCGATTACAGGCTCGAGTGGCCGAGAGTCTGCGGTCGAGAGTCTGAAGAAAGTGGTTGCGGGAGTGCCATCAGACTGGGTATGGCAGTGCCATGCCATCATCGCACTGACATACTTCGGTTTCTGGACAGTTCCGTAACGGTCGTCAAGGTTGCCGCAATCGGACAGAGGATACGCCTTTCCGTGGCAGCTTGATCTGGGTTGGATGAGGAGTTGGACAGAGGTAGAGTGAAGCCAATGTAGAGTCATGGGTAATTTCGGCTCAGTTGGAGAACCATGTGAGTATAGACCGCGGACAAGGCAGATTGAATAAATAGCGGTTGAAAGGGGCGTTTGCGCAACTACAGTCGAAGTTTGAAGCTTGGGAAGAGGGGGAATGTGGAAGGAATAGGGTGAGAGCAGTAGCGTCTGGTGAGTGCAAGGAGGCATCAGATAAAACAGTGTCCAATGGAAAAAAAGTCTAAAAGGAGATGACAGAAAGCTAAATGAACCCAAGAAGAGGTGGCTTTTGTTGGCTGACCTAGAAGCCAAGTACCAGCTGGGCCAGAGTACGTGCCTAGTTTAGGGAAGGTAAGGACTTAGCCGCCGAGGCAGGGAGGCTAGCCATTGGAGTGGTTGGAACGGGCGCTTACATGGCAGTAGGTTTTATCTCAGGAAAAACAAAATAATCCGTTGTGCATAGGGGACGTTAATGTAAACAGGGAGAGCAGACAAATAATAAGCGGCTGGGCAACCGCTTCCGGGATAATGGGTAAAAACCGAGGACAAAAGTGAAGAACGTGTGTATTATGTCTGGATATGAAGTGGACTTGGGGTGGTGCAGCCCAACTTAAACACAGGTGGCAACTCCTTGCACGTCGATGTTAGCCGTGAGCCTCGCACAGTGCCTTCAGTCTAGCACATGCATATATTTTTTAAAAGCAAACGAAAGAACTGCTGTCATTCGCTTCTATTCCTTGGTGTTGCCAGACAAGTGATAACCGGGACAGAGGTCCAATACAGTACAAACAACAACGGTGCTCTTTTATGGTTTTCCGAATTAAAGGCCAGGCTCAGAATCACCGGTGATGGGCGATGCACCCGTGCTACTGAAGGGGTGGCGAGTATACGAACGCACCATGGTGCAACGTAACATGGCAACCCTCCCTGCAGGGCGTACCCATTCACCATACGATGTTTTCATCCCTCGTGCGTGCAGAGTGACGAGCCACCAAGCAGTCATAATTGCGGTTTGTGCATTAATAAATACCAGGTATTTTTATCCGGTCGGGGTAAGCCAGGCCAACAAAACAGCTCAGTCATTTCGAGCAAGCGAACAGCATACAGTCACTGGGAGAGGCAAGTCGCGGAGGCAAATGAAACAACAGCTACCTTTTAGGTCATGGGAGTAGAATGGGGATGTTCAGGGCCTGCGTACTATGGCTAAACGACGACGAAGCATTGATGTGAACCGCCGTGTCAAGTAGAGGCGCACCACAGTGTTATGTGTATGTGTGAATGAGTGGGCTGTGGAACCAAACAAGTAGTTCATTCAGATCCACTATTTGGTGTGCGTGCACTGCACGTGATCACGAAAGGTGAAGTGTACTTGCTCATACATCTGCAGAGGAACAAAAGCCTGCCTAGCATTTTGTTACTGAAGTTCGCGCTGATGGTGATCTCGAGTTATTACCTTCTATATAGCATATCGTCCTGCCTTTTCTACGTAAGGCTACCGTGACATTATTTTTCCACAAATTTCTGTCGATGACCTGATAGTGTCAATACCACTGTAGCAGTGAACTGCTAATATCGTTTTGTGGTAATTTAAGAAAACAAAATTACGGGCAAATTTATTCCGAAATGCACCGTACCAAAGATATTTTCAACATAATAATGTGATTAAATCACCTGTGCCGTACTTCCTGTCTATGGCAGCCAAGTAAACATCCGGCGAACTCGTCCACGCTTGTGGAGATTAGCTGGTACGGCTGTGACATATGGGTAGTCCACGTGAAATTCGGATCCGAAAATGTTCGATGATCGATAACGGGCTTTTGTGTCTAGTATAACTGACTGGTCCCGGGTCTGTGTGCACCATTTACGGATGGTCATCGTCCTGGGTTAACTTCCAACCGACGCATTACTGTGAGCCATAAGAAGTTTGTAACTACTATTCTACATTAGAAAAAAGTAATTGCGTTGAAATAGTTTCAGGCTGTTGCATGCTGAGGGGAGCCGGACCAAATATTTGGGACATATTTTCCATTCCAACCCGTTTGGTGACCTTGGAACCTTATTCATTTAAACAAACCGGCGTTGGCATGACACCAACAAATTGTGCAATCGGAATGGACGTGAAAAGTGGAAAGGCTCGCGATCAGAAACACCACAGTTTTGGAGAATTTAGTATCGGCTTACATCCAATGGCTAGCTCCTTACTACCCCGTACAAGGGTATTCCCAAACTATTTCGCTAGCGGCTGCTACGCGTTCGATGCTAATCCACCTGACCACTTGAAAGACAGGTGTAACTATGTTCAAGACTTAGCCAGACAAACGCTCGCGTCACAGCCCTTTGTGTCCATTACAGTCACTACACTTACGCCAGAGCAGAAGTGGTACTCGACGATTCGCTTATACGGGCTTTTATCCTCTTGGTCCTATTGAACCCGTCGAAGATTATGCCCGCCATCCGTCAATGTAACAAATTGACCCTGCCGTTGCTCCAGCTGTGGGCTTCAGTATATGATCGTGAATGACAAACGTTGACTCCACCCTGTATCCTACATTTACTTTTTCACTTCAGGTTATGCAAGGTTAGAGGGAGTAGCAACACCTTGTTTTACATTGTTGTTTAAATAATTCGGCATGAATATTCGCCATAGCAATTGAGAAGCACAATTATAAACGATGAAAGATACAGGGTGCGCATCAAAACACATCAGAGAATTTCAGGGGTCTCAACCAGGTCTTATAGGTCTGGTAAGTGGGCAGCTGAAATGCTGATATGGAATATTTTTGTGCTGAAGTCGATAAAGTAATCGGAAAATAAGATCATGACTGCTTTCCAAACATTTGCGTTACTTGAACTTTTCAGGAGTTCGACATTGGTCATATTTTCCTCGAATGTTTCTCCTAACCTGTGACCGTTCCGGTGTATGCATTGGTTCAACGCAGCTGTCGTAAGAAATTTGTTACTAACACCAGTGTCCACAGTTGTCTTTCGGGTTAATCTGAGGAACCCAAGATAGAACTTAAGTTTTCTGTCCGCCAACCCTACGTTAACATTGAATGTATCTTCCAGTATTGCATTGATGTATCCAAACCGGCATTTATTTGCTTCGGTGTGTTTAAACCATACAAATCTTCAGTTAGATGCAGAAAATTTGAAAAAGAAAACGATTGTGTCGAGGAAGCTGACAGTTTAAAAACCGCCGTCCTAGAAGGACTGAAGAGGAAATCTGACTCTGAGGAGCAATGAGCTCAACCATCTTTCAAGGCATTGAAACTGTACCACTTAGGGCCCACTTATACCAAAGGGACACGGATTAAATGTACTTCCACTGATATTCTCCGAATCGCGAGGCTTGGGCGAGTCCATTCACGCACTACCAGATGTAGAAGACCAAAACAGCACGACCTACTACCGGCATGACTGTAATAGTTAAAAATTCATCCACGTCTTCCTACAACTTGAGGATTCGACGGACTTGCTGACTGTCACAACTTTGGCCAGACATAAAAAAACGGACCACGAATATCCACCCACATGACGATTCAGGCACTCGGGAGCACATCACCTACTTCAAGTACGCTCCTCTGGAAATGTGTTCCCCAAGCGGCGGCAACTAGGCTCGTTGCGTCGTATCCGAGATGCCGCACCGAACTGATGGTCCCCACAGCATGATAACTAGCCACTTAGAAGCCTCACAAAACCAAATCGTAAAAGACTGCAGGCGTCTGGCCTCAACGTGAAAGACCCACTAAACATTTTAGTTGTATAGTGCTCTTCTGACTTCTCCGTTCACGTTATATAGTTGTCTAATGTACGTTCACAGGTCACGAATTAATCATACTAAACTGATGCAACGTCAATCGCGAGCACATTGCAACGTAATCACTTTAAGATTTGACTTACCCCTGACATTTTGGCTCATGAATTTACCTTATCTGGGATGCTTCCATTAGGCGTTACACACAACAGAGGCTGAAGGGTTCACCGCAGCCTCCTAGGCTGCAAACCAATAAAACTTCTACTTCTACAAATCATACTGTTCTGCAGTCTCCCGTTGGTCAGAAGCAAAATTTTTCTGCTGAAATCATTCACTGTCTGTTAAACAGCAGTGTTTGTTCTCAGCTGCCGCAAATCTGAAATACACACTGCAACTGTTGTCTCTCTGGATGGGGACCCCGAGATGGACATAAAAATGGTTGGAGGAGTTGTCAGACATGGTCCAGTCACGCGCCCAACAATACTCATGCATCCAAGCTGTCGCCTTCAATGCATAGCTCCCCCCGCTATCACCAGAGAAAAGTCCACAACAGTCCCATATTAACGCATTAATTTATCAGCTACCGCCTCTAATGCGCAGCTATCTACCTCACCTCCATAAATCATCGGCGAATAAAGCTGTGGCAGCTATATCCACTTGGCGGCAGGTGTGTGGGTTTTACAGCTGATGATGTTGGTGAGAATGGGCACTGAAATTCTGTGCGGATATACCTTCAGCGACCACTTACAAGCCCCCACTTACCCAACTTCACTACCCAAACAAGTAAACCAAAAGCACCCACCTCCGCGGCTGTACTATTCCTACCGCAAAAATCATAATTAAGCCGGTCTCCAAGCAAACGCCTCCCAGCATCAATAACAACTGGGTCCTCAAATTGGTCTCTACAACGTATGCCACGGGTGCAAACAACCACAGTTGAACTGATAATTACCTGTCTACCTACTATCCAAGACTTTTGGGGAGCATTGGATACCAAACCAGCGGATTATACTCAGAGTGCCTTCCTTAATTATCATGTTACCTCGACGAAAGCTTCATCAATGACTCAGGCCAGCTATATATCAGCCGCATCAAAAAACGTTTTAAGAAGATTATTACCAAGTAAGACTATGCGGTGGATCTTACAAGTCCAGACATTACTGGGTAGGCACGAATACTTGGATAAGATGAAGAAAACTCTACTTCCTTCATTATGGCCTCGAGGAAATACTGTTATGCCGAATTAGCAGCCTAGCCCACCAGAAGCCTAGCTTTGCTCCGCAAACATTTTATTAGCCTTGGAAATTTCAAACATGGAAGAGCCTCTTCCGTAAGAAAAACTGTCTACCGCGCACTCTAAATCAGTTATTGAATGCTATCCTTGGAATTCTCTACAGAAAAGCTAGCTATTTAGAAGATAGTTTTGACTGCCTTAAATTCACCTGCCAGTTAGGTGACTACCACAGAAAGCAACACACCCTTTTGGGAGGCCAGACTGGAATTTTATGCAGAGGATCTTGTTTATCTAACCTACTATTCACGGGGGCAGGATACAGGGCTCACATATTGGGCACAATTTATCCAGACTTTCCAAATGCGTTCGATAGGGTGCAACTCAACAATTTGCTGAAGAAACGCACCACTCACGAAATATGTGGCTCCATAGTGGACTAGACCAGATGTTGCTTGGACCACTGTCTGTGTCAGCGGAGCTATAAATAGCTCCTCGCCGATGCAGGAATCCGTCTTGTCCTTGCACACTTCCTCCTTGATTAATGGTTTTCCGGAGAATTGCTTGTCTTCGAAGATAATGACTGCAATAACATTAATCTCTGGGAGGCTGTAGGCCAAGAAACAATCACATGAATTGACAGGTCGATCTCTGGCTAACCTACAAATCGTTGGTGTAAAAAAGCTGTCATTTAACGACGATAGGTACCAACTAATCCCGCTACGCTCACGTCAGCGGTGAGGGTAATTTTTTGCCCAAAATAGTATAAGTGGCACCGCTTAGCTTTATGAGGCATCCAGCAGTTAGTGCGGTTAACTGAGACTCCTATGGCAAGATTTAATCTTTTTGGATGCGCAAATCTGAACTTGAAAAGACGTAGAACCTCCGGCTTGGGTAGGATGGCAGGTTTTGTGAACAAGCATAGACTGCAGTTGTCACATACGGGTATGTTGCCAAAAACCAAACACATGCTGAACGGTTACGTGTACTTGATGTATACTCCAAGACTTAGAGTAGACTACAGCCTGGTCATCAGCCTTTAACTCTTCCAAAATTCTAACCGCTCCTGCCGAAAGTAAACAGCCTGCACTATATTTACTGGCTTTTGGGGCCACAAACTTAACTGAATCACCAGTGTATACATTATGAGTGTCGGTTTTACTTTGCCCTTCAAATATGTCGTTAAATGTACCCCACCGTCGATGGGTACATTATGAAGTCCAAACCTGTAATCATTCAGCTTGCGCCCAAGCCTCGCCTCTAGGCGTCGCAGTTTACAGTAAACTTTACATCACCCTAGCCAAGGCTGGTTCAAACTGCGAGAACATCAAGCCGATTAGACAAAACCAACTCAAGTGTCTATAGCATTCTAGAAGAGCCGGAGTCGGAGCAGTTTAAAAGGGTGAATAACGATGGAACCGAGGGAAAATTGTCTTTAGACCAATGAGGAGCTCGGAAGCTATTACTTTACCGTTCAAAATCGACCATAATCACAAGCCAAAAGGATCATTGAAATCTAAACGTTACATAGGAAATAAGGTTCAGTGTCTTGATGATGTCCATAAGGCAGGATCTAGTTTCATGAGACCGAATTCAAGTACCAGCAGCACATGAAGGAATGAGAAGAAAGGTGAGTTTTGAAGGTGGCTGTTTCTACAACAACCGCTAATTTTACTAGTATAGAAAGAGAACCGGAGGCACGCAGCGTAAGGAAATTTAATACTGACTACTCTCAGCATCAGAAAAATCGATAAAAAGCTAAACGAATTTGAAGCACCAGTAGTTGAGCATCAGCTGTAAAAAACAGAACTCTTGCTCTCTGAAGATACATCCAATATCGAGTTAGTTGCAACAGGATGCCCCTTTTCTACCGCATTAAAGCCGGTTTCGGATACTTAGCTGACTACGTCAGTGGCACAGCCAGTCAAAATAAAGAGAAGGGCAACTGTGGGGTGATTAATTATGAATTTGTTGCACCAAACAAATCTGTTAAGACAGGCGCGGCTTTCATTGTGGCCCAGGCATATCAAATCCTAGGTAGCTGCACCCGCTAAAACAGAACGTCCGGAGCAGCCAAAGGTTACCGACAGGCAAATGTGACTCTACTGGTTTATTAACGGTTGGATGATATCCGTGTCAGCTTAGGAAGAGACCTTCCGTAAATTGGTGGCTGAGGCCAGTTTTCTGAGTTACTGCAGCACAGAGGTCAACGTCCATTGTTACTAGGCCAGGTTTTAAAAACCTTCCGCAATCGTGGTAGCTAAAATGATAAGGTACACACATGAACAAGATAAACAGAATGCAGTGCTCAATACGGCTGCAGAAAGCAAAGCACGACTGAGAATAGATATTTGGATTTCCGTAAGGTGAACTAGAAAGCAGTGAGCAACGGCACTACATACTGGCAGTGGGGCGTAGGCCAGTTAAGAACTGTAGATGCTTTTCATCTTTACTTCCCTTAACGAAAGCATGTCGTCACTGTGGGTTAGATCTCGTATTTTAAAACATAGTCTGTCGATTTAATTATGCCTATTTAGCTGAAAAATTACTGTGACCGCAATGTTTTGGCCAAGTGTTTTCAGACGTAACCTTTATCAGTGAGAGTCTGAGGCACTGTGCGCTGGATTCGTAAATAGGTTGGTAAGTTTATATTTAAGTGAATGATTCACCCTTGGGCTGTCACTAAATTGCCTGGGGTTGTCCTCCAATAGAACTGAGTATGCAGTATGAACTTGGATGATCTCCAGATTGTCGCTCTTTACGATGACACTGGCTTTTTCCTGCGGGAAGTTCTTTTGTGAGACTCAAAATGTCTCCAAATGTGGAGTGCATTCTGCCGACAGGTCTACCGTTTTCTGAAATCAACCACGAAAGTTTTTGGAGGCTGTGGACCAAATCATCGGAGGTAATCTGATAATACGCCAAAACATGGCCGGCCGCTGCCCTTTGTTGTAAATCTGACGCAGTTTGGGGTGAAGTCTTAATTCTGGCCTAAACAGCGCTGAATGTCGTTGCAAACTGTGTCGCCATTCATCCTAGCTAGGCATTTGGATATAGTGAGTCAAAATGGTGAGTTGTTTCGGGATGCAAAGTGCCAAGCATTGCACTGTCTAAAGTATGTGTCTAATTTTGTACCTCATACTTCCCTCATACCGTCTAACTCGTGATACATAATTTGGGTTATGCCTAAAGTACAACCGGAATACCAAAAATGCATTATCCACGTTCATTTCATGACGAGAGTGCTACTGAGTACACCAGTCTTGCTTCAGTGACTTTTTACACTAGGCATACTTCGACAACATTAGTTAGTGAGTTACTAGTTGATGAATAGTTCTACCAGACAAACTTGATCGTATCAGAGAGGTGATACTAGTATAGAATGGGTAGGTTTGAAATTACTTTACACATCATCAGGGAGGTCTTCACCATACAGAGGGTTGTTAGGCGGAGGAAGCATCATTGATCTGTGGTTAAACTTCGATGTGTGCTTAGGATTGCTTCTGCTGTTTCTAAAACATGTTGGCACCCCAACAATAATGGGCATCCTTCGGAGAACTTGAAAAACATGTTGCTCTCCGTGGGTTTTTGGATAGGCTTGTAAGCACTCAGTAGTAACCACTTTAATTCTCCTGACGGCTCCAAATAACTCAACCGCCTTAGGAAGCGAAATTACTAATCGAGAACTCCGTCGTTCAAGCTCATCCCTGTATTTTCGATTGATGCTCTCTGGGTTGGCTAAGCTGAAAACCTCCAAGGCCTCGTTTTCCATTCTTGTTGTTTAATAGCTGTACAACCAGATGAAATCAATTCTGAGAATTTCAAACTGAGCATATCTGCAATGCTGAAGTACTGAAGAGAGTTCAGTATTTTTTCACGTAGAACGGCAGAGACGTAGATTAGTTAAAGACCATTAGACTGCTGATATTTGAACGACATGTGTATTATCCTTGGTTACATGTCTGTGTCATTTGATTTCAGTGAGCCTAATAGCGTACTGAAATCGATTTTTCTAGAATTTTCCTCCCTTTGAGTTCGTGTGCAATATGAAATTTCAAGAAGTGGGAACTTGATATTGGTTCCCTTCCGCGTGGTTCACAGCACATAGACCACCCCGGGGTTTTTTGTAGCAGGGACACTCAATAGGATTTTTTCCGACGACCGTTTCCACTCTATCTTGGACCCACCAGTATCCCCAGTATCCGAGAAGATCAACCCCTGAACAATGGCTGCTCCTATAAGCTGAGCCCCATGCAGATCGCAACTGATCCTGGACTCTCTGTGGATTTTGAGCAGTTGTTTCATTTTACTTGCGGCAAGTTTCTTAGACCCACAGTATGTGATTTGTGTATAAAGCCGCTCAAGAAGTTGGTTTGGCTTTGTTCGTACAGTATCGCTATGCAAGTAATTAAATCAAATGAATTCCATCCATCGGTAAGTTACTGCACCAACGGTTACTTTACCAGTATGGTCACATAGCGGTGGACCGCATATTTTATAACAGCGGTTAAATCTTGTCGGGCAGCTACTGAGGAAATCGATGTCCTCCAACTCAATTCCCAACTTTGTCATCTTTGGCTGCGGAAATGGGTCAGTAAACGAATTATCCTCAGTGTTAGCACGGCCAAACCGTGTTTAGGTATCCTTGTCCATTTTCATGGACTGCAACCTTCCTGTATCCTAGTATATAAAGATTTGCGAGCCTAGTTTTCTAAGGGAATAATGTGGAGTGTATGGATTTCAACCTGTGAAGATACCTTAGTTTCATTCTTTGACGAACCATTTGTTATCATTCAAATAGTGGGCCATTCAGAGGACGAATTTTGGTTTTTACGATGATCGGCGTATACGGCTACTGGTCGAGTTGAGGAAGTCGGTGGGTTCCCTCGTGAATACTGCCAATGTTCCCCCATATTATTGGATGATTACGCACTGCCAAGTTTAGTGGATTTTCGGAAGCCCGAATAAACAAACCCTTGACATTCAAGAGCAGATAGCGCCCGACAAAAATCAGGGGCAAAATCACATATTAATTCCTGATCGTAGAGGTACAAAGTAATTGCATTGCGAACTGAGATTTCGCCCTGTCAGTGGGGCCAATCTATGTTGAAAAGCCTAAAAGCACTGAACAGATGTTTTGTCCTTATTGGGATTCGTCAACAACGCGCGTCTCACAAAATTCAGACAGTTTCGATGCCGCGGCCTTTAACAATTAACCCTTCAGTGACGGGGGTATGATCAGCAGCGTGATTAGGTCTCACTTTTGGTTGAGCTGGTGATTGATCACGGCCCTGATAAGATGACCCAACGACTCCTGCCTGAAAAAACGTGGATTAGTTTGAAGTACTATTAGGGCTTACCTAGTGGTCCATTCTCATGATTTTCTGTCGGTCTACTGCATCAGACTAGGGTGTTGGTAACCTGGATTTTTTTATTTACACAAAAGGCAAGCAATTTACTCATTAACTTCAACATTTTCAAACGACAAGCGTTCTAGTCTGCGGTGAATTGAGTCGCTACTGGGCTGAATAAACCTCATTTACCAACCCATTTTGAGATGCGTGAACTTAGTGAATGGAAGTTCCGCAGTTTGAAACCCCGGCATCTCGACTGCAAAGCGGTATCTCATCCTTCGGGCTCCCATCGGGTAGCGTGGCAGCTTGGCGCCGAAAGGATGCTAAACGACGACTACTGTTGTTATTTCACAAGTGAACAGTTTAAAAAACAGTAATAGCTGTGCCCAATGTACTACTCAGAATGGGTGCTGATCTGCTCGTCCTATTTTATCCTCCCTTTCTTTTGTAATTCAGCGGGAAAGGGGACCAACAAAAGGAACTCAAAATCTATGGGAATTGATGCGCAAGAGAGAGGAAGCTAGACTGGCTGCTCTAGATGATCTGGCGCGACTGGAAGCTGAACAAAAACGTATCAAATGGGAAGAAGAAACTCGTCGACGAATGATTGATGATGAAGCACTGCGTCGTTTCAAACAAATCAAACAACAGCAAACTGTTGAACAGGCAAGAAAAAGGCAATTTCACCGGTTGTTATTATCTCTAATTGTACGTTTACAGCGAACTGCTCAAAAAAACCCTAGAAGAAGAGGAAACAGCTCTGCTGAAAAAAATTCCGGCGGTGCGGGACGAAATTTCCGAAAGACGTGCAAAAAACCGAGCAAAGGCCGAACAGCAAGAGGAGGAACGAAAACGGGCAGAGCGCATGTTTGCGCAACAGAAGTATGAACAGCAATTTCGGTTTGTATCATTTAATCACAGAATCGATGACCTTGTGCTTCTAGTGATAATTGCGATGAGCTGCGAACAACACTGTCAAAACAAAAAACCCTGGAAAACGGTCAAGACCTTCAAGTTCAACTGATCATGAAAGAACAAGAGCGCATTTGGAAAAAACAGGAAGACGACATGTTCCATCAAATTCTGATGAAACAGCAGTTAGAAAAGGACGCACAACTTTCAACTGATAAAGCAAAAACGAGGGAAGCGAATAAGTAAACCAACCAATCGATTCTATTTATGACCGTTGCAGGAAACTTGCTGACGAACTGAAGCAGGAATCAAGGAGAAAGGAGGAACAAAGGAAGGCGATAAGGGAAATGAACCGAAAGGAGGAACAATTGGAATTGGTAAGACAAAGGATCTTTTAATTGGGTTCGCTTCTGATGTCAACCTTTTCATTTATAAACACGGCAATTTTCAGGAGATACAGCTGATTACCACCCCGTTTGTAATGATCTTCATATTAGTTACTGTTAACATTGGTTCAATTTGAAAATGAGTGTAACAACTCAATTGAGTGCAGCTGTCTGCTTAAGTAGGAAGGCAGGTTGATAGAACCTCCAAAATCATGTCTCAAGAAAGGGGAAATCGGTGGTTGGCTGTTGACCAGTTTTCGACAACTTCGTGTGAGTAATAATGAGAAAAGTAGAGAATTTCTGATGATAAGGATATTTTGGGTGGCTGGGGATAATGTGCTTCTGGAAATCAACAACGACTGTGCAATTACTTGTTAGCCTGTGCTGCGGTATATCGATCTAGCCAACAACCCAACTGAAAGAGTCAAAATGTATAAGTTGTTGGTTAGTTCAACGTGAGCCATTATGGTTAATTGTGTGTGCGCGCGTGACCTTTGTGTTCAACAGCAGTTATCTTCAAATAATGGGAAGCTTGAGGTTTCAGCTATGTACTAATAGCCATGGTGCATCTTTTTGGTGCTTAGCTGCTAGGCCACCCGAAAAACACGAGGGCTGAGATACTTCCAGGTTGTCGAAACCTAGAGAAGAGCAGTTCAGATACCAGAGTTGGGTTGGAACCAACTTTTTTTTAGTTATGGAATAATTCTTTCGATATTCGGGGGCTAAGCATGCAGTTTAAGTCATCATTTTGGTGCCGTTTGTAAGCCAATGACCTCAGGGAATTCACACTTCACTCAGGTTGTTTGCGCAATACCTTAAAAACCAGCACTGTGTGCGTGAGGCTTTACTCTCTAGCCAGAAAACGACGGCGACTCCGCGAAGAAATAAGCTCATGTTGGAAAAGCCAAGGCCAAATAAGGTATCCAGAGTTTCTCATCCTTCTTTGTAGACCAAACAGCGCAGTTATGGCACCAATGGTTTGGAGTTTAAGGCGCCCGGTTCATAATGAGATAAATACAGGTTATGGAACTACCAGTCTGAACCATAACGCATATACTTTAGACAGACGTGTGCACCATCTGGTGCCAAATCATCACCACTTTTTGAGACATCTAATAATGAACGAGATACATTTTTCGCCTAGGCAACTGAGCCTGTATATGACCACTTCAATCTCGCCCGTTGATAATCATTCCGTTTCTGACTTTCCCCTAGAAAATAACTCTATCGGGCATGAAATTTTTTCCCACTAGGTCAGTCATGTGTCTACTGATGAATAGTGAGTAGTGCCTTTGTCAAGGAGTCTGAGGCCTCTATGTTTAGTAGGGACGAAACCAGTCGTGTACTGACTCTCTCAGGATTCAGCTAACACTCGGTCGGAGTGCCTTCAAGCTATGAAGAGTTAGGAACTGAGAAACCAATATGTGGGGGAACGAAGTTTGGTAAGCCGGGGTTCTTATCAAAAAATTACATAGAATTATTGGGATGAGTACAGTGTGTTGTGTGCGCGTATGCGGCAGCAGCTGCCGATTGTTGCACAAAATCTAGGGTGCAAAAAGACAGGAAAAGTGTTTTTATGTCAGTTTTCAACTTAAAAAATAAAGGTGTTCGATCGTGCAGAAGTAATTTTGAATGTGCATCGTTCTGAATTAAACCAATGGGATAGATGTGTTGCGCAATGCTCAAGTTTAAAGTTGAAAGCAGCTCTCCGTCAACTGAGTTATGTAAAGGTGTATATGAAACAAAGTGACTTCGCACTGAAATCTGTAGTGGATTAGTTTGCAAGGACCCACTTCTCTTGTGTAAGTGTTATTTGTGAATTTCTTCACGAGGATCATGGAAAGTTCAGATGAATTACGAAAGCAAGTGAAGATCGTCCTAAGACCGAACTCGTTTAGAGAGAAGTGTACCAGGTCATGCGTTACATTGTCTGTAAATTTCCCTTGTGCCACGACTTCTTAACTGAAGAAAACGTTTTATTTTAAGTTGGTTTTATATTTACTGCTCAGTCACAAAAGGCAAAGCAGAGTTTCGATTCTGGTGTCTGTTCCGGTTAAGATGTGAGTCATAGTCCACTTTTTTCAGACAGAAAAGTTCTAACAGCGACTCCAGGAACAAAATGACCATGATTTCACCATTGGTGCCCTGACGATCTGTCTTTGCAATTTGGTTTCGAAAAAACTGACTGGGGTCCCTGCTGTCTATAACTGAAAATGAGGCTATTCAATTATTGAGCCTCCTCAGAGTGGAACTACATTTTCCAGCTTCAAGACCACGGATTATATACATAAAATTCCGGTTGAGAACGAGTGAGGTCAGCTCGCAAAAAGGGTCTGCAATGGTGCTCGAGTCAGTCTAGTAATTCATGTAATACGACCTAGGTTCCCTTGTGATCGTCTGATTACTGAATACGATATCACTGAAGGTTCAAACACTACCCCGCCCCCCCCCCCAAAAAAAAAGATTGTTTCGCATAGGAATAGTTAAGCTGGTTACGATTGTCGACCATTTTGGTCATACCTCCGAAGTCGTTAAATTAACTTTTCTCTGATTTGCTGTGTGGCAGAAGTCTGATCCAACCAAAGTGCAAGTTAGTCACTGCTTCTGGGCATTCGTAGTCGAACGGTGAAGTGGTCAGCTAGTAAGTACAGGATGATGGGTTCTAAATTCCCAATATTCAAGAGGTAATCAGTAATAGGGTTATAAATAGAAATAGGACTAGCGAAGTTAAATTCACGTTCAAAATCATCGTTTATGTGACAAAAACAATGAATAACGTTCCGTGGTTCTCCTGATCATTCATTGTCCACCCAAAAATTGTGTACGCTTTCTAGATCAGGATTTCAGGATTGCTTTTTTCTTAAGGTTGTTTACAAACGTCATCATATGAGTACGAAGAAACGGTTTTCAGCCTATCTATGAGTAAACTTTTTGCCTGTTTTCCTCCGAACAACCGTAACAGGAAAAGATTAAACAACAGCTGGAGGAGGAAAGGATCGCCGGTCTTCGGGAGAAATTTTTCAGACAATGTAAAATTGACCGCAATCTTAAAGAATGCATAGAGGAGAGACATGCTGCGCAGTTCTTGGAACGCCTAAGGGAGGAGAGTTCTGCGAAAGGCATTCTCATTTCGCGGGATGATACGGATGAAAGTCGGGCCTTGGATAAGGTGAGTTTTGTTTTGGCGTTCATGATACACAATATCTATCCACAGGTTTCCGCCCGCCTGAATTTTCGGCCTTTTTATCCTGCATAAGGCTCATGTTTCTGTCCTCGTTTGCTTTTGTATCTGGAATACGCGCCAGTATGTCATGAACTATTCAAAGTCCTTTTTACCTCTTAAATGCTTATCTTAAACATCCCAGTTGCGCAGATATCAAACAAAACAATCATATGAAAACCTAGGGAAATCAAGTGTCCACAGCTCCAGCTTTCACGATCAAATCGAAGGAACCAATAAACTTTACGTCATTACTATGTCTCATCCTGAGAGAAACCTAGCAATACAGGCTGCTCTGCCAGTTATCCTGAAATATGATGAAATTGAGAGGGGTTTCGCGAACACCGAATTGTTGATGGGGTTTTTTAATTCCATTTCGCATTGCTCCACTGCTGCCCTGTCTTATCATGCACTGTGAATTGGAACAATATCATGAGCTTAGCTTTACCAACAGATATAATCTAGAACATTATGGTAACACAGAAAGGCTGATCGGACGCATTTGCAAACTGGCAAATTTCTCAAAATAGTTCATACTACTTGTAACTGTCGACATGTGAATCGATGCTCACATCACTATTCCAAAATCCAGCTTTATTTAGTGCTCGTATAACCTGGTGATCCACATGGACAACGCATATCTTCTCTAATGTAAGATGAGACAAGCTGGAGACAATCAAGTCGACGAAGAAGCATGAGTGATGTTCAGCATAGTGAAGTGGGGCTAGTACCGTAAAAATGTCACTAACGGTTTTTGTTGCGAGAACCTCGATCACATAATCGGTTTTCTATCGAGTTGTAAATATGACCACATGGAAACTGCCAGTAACATGAAATATTGTATAGTATCATTCGGGAAAAACAACTTTACTGGATTCGTCTGAAATAAAGCGCGTATGAATAGGTAGAAGAACAGTACGAAATGTAACATTCAGTTCTAAAGATTGAGTTCATCTCCTCACAATAGTCCAAATGTCTTTAGAAGTAGAATGAAGTTGATTCTATTCATAACATTTTTCATTTGTAGTACCCGAAAATATCCAGCCATTGAAAGCTGCTTCATACTGCTGTCTCCTTCCTTAAGAGACAAATAGTTTCTTATGGTGTAGCATATTTTTACGTGGTCATCTGTTTCTGTACAGTATGCTCGTGGACCAACCATGTTTTTTTAAAGTAGCGATGGTGTGCACTCTATTTTTTTGCGTTTCTTCAAACGACCTATTTGCTCTGGATATTGGTTGCAAAATTGACACACACTGGTGGCTATGACCGAGACTTCCCGTACTTTCTGTGGAAAAGTGCACAGCAACAGAATGATGTCCTAGAAATCATTTTTGAGAAAAGACCACGGTTTCACCTTCGCTAACCACGATTCTATTAGTTTGGGCGGCTGTCATAAGCTCAGTCCGTACCTCCACACATGCAAAACCCTCGTTAGAAAGCCTATTTTGACGATGCTGATTTTTTTCAGACACATTTGAACAATGGACTTTCTCCGTCTCCTAAGGTGCTGATTTCCCCTCAGTAACAGGCATCGCGATGAAACTTTTGGCATGCATTTACTAGTCAGCTGTCCAATTGAGTGGTGGATGTCAATGAGCCATCCAGCCAACTTCGCAACCTCCTTTCAACTGAGCTGGACTAAGCCCGGGTGATCACTTGGCAAGGTGCACGCACTGCCCTTTGGATTGTCACAGTGGCAACAAGGATCTGTGATAACGAATCTTAAGTGAATGGGGAAGAGGATACACAATTCATCAATAATTATCGAACTTGCGTTATCATCAATGTAACTAAAGCAAGAAAGAGCAACACTCCAATGGAATGACCCTAGCCAGGTCAATTGGTGTGGTTTTCGTCATCTGCTTATACGTACACGCTTACTCGAATTTAGACCTCTATGACAGGTACTATCAATTTGGAACAAATGCTCATCTCAGTAGGACGGATCACCAGTATAGAGAAACAAACGGACGAAGTTCACAATGGAGATTAGAAGAACATCGTTGAAATTGTCACTTTTGCCAAGGCAAGGCAAAACTAGCTGAAAAGACCCATTGTTTGCACAGAGTTAAACATATATCCCCAGATTCACAAAACTCTTGTATATGACGAATATGCTATGTCTCTATAATGACAAAGAAATTTTTGACTTATGCATACAGGTTGCAGGCCCACGGAGAATGTGTGATTAAGTAAACCCCTAGGAAAATGTTTGAAAATTGTCTTTAGCCAGATACCGTTTAGTTCATTTTTCGCGTTCGTCACTGCAAGCACACTGAAAACAGTTATTCCGCGAGATATTGTGACGGCTAGACTTACCTAAGCCAATCTGCGACAAGAAGCGTCCGATTCCAGGCGCACTGGCGACTGAACCGGTGAAAAAAATCATTCTTTAGTAATCTGATTTATACAATGCGAGAAACGCCTGTGATTCGCATCAGCTGTGAATGGTATATTTTTTCTTTTTGAAATGGGAGGAATTTCCCCCTTAACCCTAGTACCCTCCCGCGTAGACCTTTATTAATTTTTTTGAATACCTCTTGCTCAGAAGCACCGAGTGTCTGGCGACTTTTCAGTTTCTCGGTGATAGTGACATTGCGGTAGAAAGGTGTCTGTACGTTATATAAATCCTACGAAACCGATTCCAGAAATGAAGATCTTTGTTGGTCGAAGTAGATTCGACATTACTGATGTTCAATTGATTGAAAAGAACAAGCCTACCGTTTGGACACACGAACCACCGTGCCACTGACTTGGAGTTCGCAGACAAACAGGAAACTCGATGGACTGTTCCACTGCCTTTCAGTGCATCTTAGAGGCCGGGACTACTCTACATGAATACGTTCTATGTTTCCGGTACTAATATTATCAGAACGGTAGCGCAAACTTAGAAGTAACATTCAAAGAGATTTCAAACACCCGCTTGTTTTTGCTGTATTTTCCAAAGCGCGACCTCTTCCATTCGAATAATCAGTGGACAATCTCTTGGACGGTATTCGCCCTGTGCTGCTGGATAACGATTGTATGCCCAAATTTACCGAGAGTGAAGACATTGGACTAAAGACCAGAACTCCTCTGTAATCTACGTTACAGTGTGCTTCAAATGCTATGCAGCTGATAGATTATTCCAGAGTAATGATCACTAATCATACTGGGGCAAGACGGATGATGTCAGTGCCAGCCAATGACTCAGCTGAACCCCCTGATTATCATGTTCTCCAATCGAATTTTCGGCCAAACAGCATTTTCTTGTTTCAGCTCAGTCGATATGATAGGTACTGATGCGGTTTCCTTGCTTACGATAGGCAGTTACTTCGATACCCTGAATATCGTCACGACTGGATGGCTTTTGAACAGTACATTCAGTTGAGGAATAACGTAAGAAAGACTTCTAATTAACAACGTTTTAATTTGCAAATGAGCGTTTAACTCCATACTCCACTTTCAAATTACTCTTCAGGTCAAAAAGTAAGATAGATGGAAATGGGATGACTAGCCCTATGTGAACTTATCCTGTTGGTCAGTTGTGATTCCGTAGAAAATCAGATGGCTGTGTATTGCCAGTTTATAGTGAAAAGCCGAGATACATGTATGGCTGTTTCAGCCCTGCCGAAAATCATCTCACAAAACTCCTGAGGAGTTTCGAACCCGCGACCCCCCCCCACTAGAAGTTTGAAAACTTACTCGTCTGGCTACGGGTGGCTGATCAGCAACAAGATTAGCTCTCACTATCTCTTGTAGGTTTCCCAACGATCCTCAACGTCCGGTTTTTCATCGGATTCGTAAGCCCATGTACATCCGGTTCTATCCGTTCATGTTATCACATTCATGCCTAGCCCTTGTGAATATATTGATGATAATCAACCTTTTATGGGATTTAGGCCAGACAACCAACGTCTTGTGCGTTCAAATGCGTTTGCAAATGTGTTGGCTTCCCCTATATATATAAAAAGCAGGCGAAGAGGCTCCACATGCTTCAGAGTTTGTTACTCACTGTCCTCAAGAATGCTACATCTTTTTTGAAATTTTTGTTTTATGTCAAAAATCACTGCTCTTCACTTTCAAACTATTAGGAACGCATTAGGAAGGAGACACTGCAATACCTAGACTATGTGCGTCAGGCCAAAATATCGGAAAAACTCTTTGAGGACAAGGTGGAACAAGCTGCACAGCACGCACTCAAACGAGAAGCACAACGGGTGGCCGCGAGGAAAGCCCAGGAGGAAGCAGCCCGGAGGCGGCTGGCATGGGAAACGGCCTACGTATGCCAGCAACAGACACAGTTCAAAGGTAATTTGGTGTAGTAGAGCTCACGGACAAAGTAACTTTGTCCGCATCGTTTCAAATTTTCTGTTTAAAGTATATGGAATCACTGTCGGAAGTGCATCCGGTTTTGTATGATCTTGGAACTAATCATCAACAACGTCTGACATTAGCTGTCACCTGTACAGAATGGTTATGAACGTACCATTGTACTCAAGTTGGTAATCGCCCGAGTGAAGTCTAAGATTGGAACGTGGTTTTTTGTCCCTTTCTGGAAGTTGACTTTCTTTGGAGGTAAGTAGAAACGTATTTTATGGCCGAGAGAGTTTGCATAGAAAACTTCATAGAAACTTCATAGAAAACTTTGCTAATTTGACACTTCAAGGAAACCCTAGGTGTTCTTTGATTCAGTCTGTCTTTTGAAAAAAAAGTAAGACGCAACGCATATTGACTGCGTTTTTGTGTAAGTTTCGTTTGTTGCCCTAAAGTAAACTGCTTTTTGACGCCATTTCTGGTCTGTTACCTGTTTTTCTGTTGTATACTCTGGTACCGTAAACAAAGTTTCCGATAGTATTCAGAAACACCATAGCACTAGCAAAGTTGTAATGCGTAGAAACTACAAGTGACAAGGGCGCGCAAGATCTTCTGGTCGTCAGATGAAAATTAGCTTACTTACAAGATTTGGGCATTTCTAGGGATATACTGTCAGTATTCTACAAGAAAAGAATTACTCCCCTATCCAAGCATACTTTTGTCACTTTGGGGCCAAAAAAGACTGCACCTTAAATCTCTCTTGACTTGAACGATCAGTTACTTGTATCCTGTGCCCGCATATTCAGTCACCGATCTCCTCATAGCATGGGAGACATACAACCTTAATGTGTCTCTCAGCAGTGGTGTATAAGCTAGCAGCTCGAAGCCAATGTAAAATAAGACTTATTAGCTTCAGATGTTTGTGACATCTATTATCGTGGTTGACAAGCCACGAGGTGGCAGCACGAGGTGAAAGGGGCGAAGATTAAACAGTGTGCTGAATCTTTGCGCTACCCTGGCGAACGGACATGATTCTCTGCAAATGTGACTGGGAACCGATAACCATGCTGTTGCTCTCTAGCTCCACGGCATAGCTACGGACCGTCACTGAGATCCATACAGCTCAGCAGTTATGGCACGGAACTACTGACTGGAAAATCCGTGGTTCGAACCCAACCCCCCGTCTGCAACTGTCTAGCCTTTGGCAACCTCACAGTATCCCAGCCCTCTGGAGTTTCGCAACCGCTATGTACTAAAACGGTGCCAGAGCTGAAAAATTATGGATTTTTTTACTGTTTGCAAAGATTGTGTTAGGTGAAGATCGCAAAAAATGCCCACACAGCCCTTTAGTTGCATCTTTAACTACGAAGATACTCAGAGCTTTCTATACATTTTTGCTACCGTTCCACAGTGCAGGTCTCCTGTTTCTGATCCCTTTCCTTTATAAACTTATAACCTTTGAAATGTAATCACTCTTTTGCTTCCTTCACCTTGTTTCGCCGAGTTGTTTTCGGCTCATTTTTGTGTGCTGTGTGACGAACTACCGTCGACATTAGTTCTGTCTCCACCAACCTACTACGATTCATTGATTAATCAGGTATATGAAGGACAACTGTTCTGGGGTAACCAACTATAAACTGACTACTGATACCCGAACCGAGAAGCCAGAAGGTGCGACCGAACTGTCAGTTAAGTGTAGGCTCAACACTTACGAGGCTATCCAAATTTGAAATTGTTTAGCTTTAACGTCTATGTTTCAAAATAATGAAGTCCAGATGCAACAGGTGCATGTGCCACTGAGAAACTGAGGGAATCTCAAGTGTAGAAGGCTTACCAAAATCATCGGATGAAGTCTGTTTCGGAAAATATCCGTCTATTGAGTTCGATTCCTACTAGAAAGTAGTGAACACAACAACCCTCAAAGATGTTGGGAGATCTCCTTGTGGGACGCCAGAATTAGCTAAACCTACGCATTGGATCCCGAGCAAAACTCCAAACTTGCTGGAAGCCCGTACGCGTATTCCTTCTGGTTGAAGGTACTGCCAGACGTCAGGCAAAAAAGTGTATCCGCGGGGATCGAGAAGTCTGGACATATGAAGAAAGTGAAAAACCCTGGGATCATGCGATAACCATTCCAGCTGATACGTGCAACAGGCCAACAACTTTTCAAATAAACGAAATACTTAATGACAAATCGATCCGGTCTTCTGTAAAATAAAGAAACGACTGAATCGTCAGTCTAACGACTTTCAACCGGGTCTTAAAAGAGCATCTGAAGACGCATTTTATCTCTGTGCTTGTTTGGAGACAATGTAAGATGTGGCTGCTCATTGAAATCAATGGTATTCCTGCTGTCAATTTCTATCCAACTTATCTCATGGCGTATTGTTGGTGTAGGCTCTTAGGATGTTTAAAACAGCCTAACTTCAGATCCGCTTCTCTGTCTCGTTTTTCTTCTTTCGACAGCAAGGCTTTATTCAAACAAATTGACGTGGTTGTACGGTGGTGAAGCACTAGTGTTCTCTGGTGTTGCTTTTAATGATGATGATGATGGTGATGACTTGTGCAGCATTGCCTTTAAGGAAACTGAGGATACACAGAAAATGTTACTTCAAGGCTACCTAAGGACAAAGCAAATTAGAAATCTTTAAGTAGGCTGTACCAGTCAAGCCATATTTGCAAAATAAACAGCGATACAAGCACTACTCAATGGTTGATTGGTATATTTTAGATTAGGTTGCTGTTCGTGGCCCCTCTCTTTGAAACGTTTCACACTTGTTGACTACCCTATATAAAATGCCTTCACAAGAATTGGTCATATGCTGGTGTACAATCTATCCTATTAAAAATTCGGATACACTTCAGTCCTCAGTTTGTTGAACGTAACAGGCGAAATACCGTAAACTTCCTCACGCACATATGACTTGCAGCGTGCTGCGAATATTTTTTAATTCACTGAGAAAACCTTACTGTGATTAATCTACCTAGACGACTGTGAGGGTGAAAATTACCTCGCGGTTATTGTGCCCGAATTCTGCTGTAGAGCTACAAGGATAGCGAATTAGTGCCCTTAAATGCAAACGTTAAAAACAAATTAAGCGGTCCATGTGGCTCAAAACAGAATGGTTATAGTTCACGGTTCAGCTGAATGGTAGAAGGAATGAAACGTGCAGTTTCCAAACGTTTCAAGAGCTTTTGTGTGCGACTCGCCTTCCACGTTACCCGTGTTGTGCATGGTTTAGAGACACCACAACATATGGCTGATAATCATCTGCAAAGGCGTTGTTGTTATTGTCGTTTTCTAACTGGATAGCCTGAGTGAGTGTCTGGAGGTGTAGGCACCTCGGAATGATTGTAGTAAGCTAGCACTAAGTCCCTCCCCCATCCACTTTTATTCTCTTCTTCACAATAAGGCTTTCAAATAAAT
>SJOL01005233.1:326914-341601 GCA_004794785.1 Opisthorchis felineus
TACCGTTCCACAGTGCAGGTCTCCTGTTTCTGATCCCTTTCCTTTATAAACTTATAACCTTTGAAATGTGATCACTCTTTTGCTTCCTTCACCTTGTTTCACCGAGTTGTTTTCGGCTCATTCTTGTGTGCTGTGTGACGAACTACTGTCGACATTAGTTCTGTCTCCACCAGCCTACTACGATTCATTGATTAATCAGGTATATGAAGGACAACTGTTCTGGGGTAACCAACTATAAACTGACTACTGATACCCGAACCGAGAAGCCAGAAGGTGCGACCGAACTGTCAGTTAATTGTAGGCTCAACACTTACGAGGCTATCCAAATTTGAAATTGTTTAGCTTTAACGTCTATGTTTCAAAATAATGAAGTCCAGATGCAACAGGTGCATGTGCCACTGAGAAACTGAGGGACTCTCAAGTGTAGAAGGCTTACCAAAATCATCGGATGAAGTCTGTTTCGGAAAATATCCGTCTATTGAGTTCGATTCCTACTAGAAAGTAGTGAACACAACAACCCTCAAAGATGTTGGGAGATCTCCTTGTGGGACGCCAGAATTAGCTAAACCTACGCATTGGATCCCGAGCAAAACTCCAAACTTGCTGGAAGCCCGTACGCGTATTCCTTCTGGTTGAAGGTACTGCCAGACGTCAGGCAAAAAAGTGTATCCGCGGGGATCGAGAAGTCTGGACATATGAAGAAAGTGAAAAACCCTGGGATCATGCGATAACCATTCCAGCTGCTACGTGCAACAGGCCAACAACTTTTCAAATAAACGAAATACTTAATGACAAATCGATCCGGTCTTCTCTAAAATAAAGAAACGACTGAATCGTCAGTCTAACGACTTTCAACCGGGTCTTAAAAGAGCATCTGAGGACGCATTTTATCTCTGTGCTTGTTTGGAGACAATGTAAGATGTGGCTGCTCATTGAAATCAATGGTATTCCTGCTGTCAAATTCTGTCCAACTTATCTCATGGCGTATTGTTGGTGTAGGCTGTTAAGATGTTTAAAACAGCCTAGCTTCAGATCCTCTTCTCTGTCTCGTTTTTCTTCTTTCGACAGCAAGGCTTTATTCAAACAAATTGACGTGGTTGTACGGTGGTGAAGCACTAGTGTTCTCTGGTGTTGCTTTTAATGATGATGATGATGGTGATGACTTGTGCAGCATTGCCTTTAAGGAAACTGAGGATACACAGAAAATGTTACTTCAAGGCTACCTAAGGACAAAGCAAATTAGAAATCTTTAAGTAGGCTGTACCAGTCAAGCCATATTTGCAAAATAAACAGCGATACAAGCACTACTCAATGGTTGATTGGTATATTTTAGATCAGGTTGCTGTTCGTGGCCCCTCTCTTTGAAACGTTTCACACTTGTTGACTACCCTATATAAAATGCCTTCACAAGAATTGGTCATATGCTGGTGTACAATCTATCCTATTAAAAATTCGGATACACTTCAGTCCTCAGTTTGTTGAACGTAACAGGCGAAATACCGTAAACTTCCTCACGCACATATGACTTGCAGCGTGCTGCGAATATTTTTTAATTCACTGAGAAAACCTTACTGTGATTAATCTACCTAGACGACTGTGAGGGTGAAAATTACCTCGCGGTTATTGTGCCCGAATTCTGCTGTAGAGCTACAAGGGTAGCGAATTAGTGCCCTTAAATGCAAACGTTAAAAAAAAATTCAGCGGTCCATGAGGCTCAAAACAGAATGGTTATATTTCACGGTCCAGCTGAATGGTAAAAGGAATGAAACGTACAGTTTCCAAACGTTTCAAGAGCTTTTGTGTGCGACTCGCCTTCCACGTTACCCGTGTTGTGCATGGTTTAGAGACACCACAACATATGGCTGATAATCATCTGCAAAGGCGTTGTTGTTATTGTCGTTTTCTAACTGGATAGCCTGAGTGAGTGTCTGGAGGTGTAGGCACCTCGGAATGATTGTAGTAAGCTAGCACTAAGTCCCTCCCCCATCCACTTTTATTCTCTTCTTCACAATAAGGCTTTCAAATAAATTATGGTTGTAGGGCAGCGAAGCATCAGTGTTAGAGAATGATTTTGTGCTGTTGATGACAATGATGATGATATGACGCCACACCCTGCGGTGCCCCATTGTTGAGTTCAGCGAGGATAGAAGTAATATCGTATCCTTCAATAATGTTAGAAAAAGCAGGTACTCTGTAAGCTCCCTTACCGTCCTAACCAGTGCACGCAAAAATATCTGATTCTTTTTCCCAGAAGATGACAATACAGCCTTCGTCAAAAAGGATTGTCATCCATAAATTTTCTCAGACCACCGTTAATTACGCACCACACCACTGAAATGGTGGAATATTTGTTAAACTTCTCGCCAGCGTAATGAGTGTGCAGTACCAAACTGTCAGATCTAAAATACTTTTGTCGCCTAGCTATCATGTCAGCTGAATGTAGCATTGGGGCTAAGATAATGCCAGGTTGTCCAAGCCCAGACAGGAGCAGTCGAGACACCGGGGCTGAGTTCGAATCACGAGCCTTAACCACTGAGCTGTCTCGAGCTGTGGCTAGAAGAAACCTACGATAAGTTAGCTCAGTCCAATTTAAAGTGCAGCCTCACTGCACAAGACGCCCATGATTGTGTTTGGGGCGTACATGATGTGGAAAAGGACAGGACGACAGGGTCTTCTCAGCTGGATTTTTTCCAAATAATGACGAGTTAATTGACTCTCAGCCTACAACCAAAATGCAAATAGATATGTGTTCAATCGAGTTTGTTCAACATTTTCCGAAGATGATGAATAAGAAGCTACTTCCGTCTCGGACATCCATAACGATGCCAAGTTCCTGGCATGTTCTATCGATTTTCAACTCGCAAGAGAGAATCGATTGCTGTTTTTATCTAACTTTTCAAATTTTTCAACATCACCAAGGTCTCTTTCAAATGCACTCATGCACATATGCTGGTCATGTGACTAGAAATTCTCCAACAGAATTTGTAGATCTCAGCACACGGGACCCAAACACAGTCCCGCCCTTTGTATACCAAGATTCGACGATACTGCTTAGAGGGAAATGAGAGGTGATGGGGATGTAATCTGAGACCGAATTGGCTTTCAGAACCGAATAATCTTGGGAACGTTCTTTCTGCCTTCGCATGAACTAGTCCTTTCCATCATTCAGTGAAGTTCAAAATGGGGTGAAGTTTTTGAAAACTGGAAATTATCTTCAGTACGGCATGGAATACTCTAAAGGACCTAACAGATCCAAGGGTTCGTGTAAGCTTTCCTTAGTTTTGCTAACAAAAGGTGAAAACGGGTAGGAAAAACCAGAGTACTTCAAAAGGATTGAGCAATCCAGGGCTGTTATATGATCGAATGTATGTTGGTAGTACGTGGAGGTGTGGAAATATTTTGATGAAACTTTTATCTCTTAGTGAAATCAGTCTATGCGCAAACTCTTATAAGAAGGAAGGATAATTTACAAGATGACAGAACCGTCGTCACTGGACGGGCCAGTCAGCCTGTGAGTGCGTGGTGCAAATTCTGTGACTAAATGATGAGTGGCGGTCTATGTGCTAGACAGTCATACTGCTGACCAGCCACTCGTGGCTGAACGGTTTGGCCTTCAGCTGCTGGTTGGGAGGTTGCGCGTTTGGGTCCTACTGGAATTCGTGATTTGCGTACTGTTTAAGTTTTCCAACAAGGGCGAAATCGCTGTACGGCGTGGCTAGGCTTTTCGGTACAGGTTGATTTCGCTTACAGCACGAAAGCTCAGTTCAAAAGTAATTTGACTGTCCTGAATTAAGGTGGTGGTATTCACCGGTCGGATTTACAGAACAACTTTTCAATGCTAAGCATCCTCAAGAAGTATGAAGTGGAGTGCTTAGTGAGATCTTATTGAGCCCTTCGACTGTGCCGTGGCGCTGAAGCTGCAAGGACTGTGTAGGCGTTCGATAGGCGCAAGACGTTTGGACACCTCGAATGAAACGCGCGGCAGTTGTAGTGATCTAGTGATATTTTTTTACATTTACAGAAACGCCACGGTCAAACAGAATATTCAGGATTGAGTATGGGATTCCGAAATCCTGAAGGAAGTGGCCTTAAAGACGTGTGATAAAAGTAACCGAATTTAGTGAGAAATCATTAAATCGGTCTTGAATTCGACGGTAAACACCGGGTGGACCAGGTGGAACAAGAACTAAGGTTAGGGGCTTGTAGTGTTTTGAAGCAGGAAATTCATTCATCTTAAACGAAAACAAAAGTTAGACTTCGAAAGCAATGCACGCTCAACTGAGAAAAACATGCAAAGTTTGATCACTCACGCCAGAAAATGTGACCCTGTCATTTAGATTCCCCAGAATCATTTGGTCTCCGGCGGACCAGTGGACAACACCGCCAATACACCTTTTGATAGCCCCGGTTATAATCTTCCAAGGTTGTTTTCTCTTTTCTGACAGTCCCGTTTCACACGTATGTCGTCAGCGAAGAGACGATACACTTTCAGGAACTCTGTGGTGAGATTTGAAGATTCATAATTTCCTTCGGGACGTTGGCCATTCTGAAGGCGTACTTGGCCAAATCTCACTGTGCTGTACATTATAACCTGGACAAGAAGTGACTAATTTATTAAATTCCACAGCTTCCCAGCATAAGTGATCTTGGTGGTCATTTACACCTATGTATGTCACTTCCTTTGATACCTGCCTGCCTCCGGGGAGTTTGTCTTTTAGGTCGGGTATATTTGCCTATTTCGCACCAGCTCCATGCCCAGTCAGTCAAACACCCTCCCCCAAAGACGCATTCCCGCCGTTCAACCAATAATATTTACATGCGAGTGGGTTACACTTCTCCAATGAAAGTTGAACACATATCCAAGCATTTGTGTCACATCACTGAAGGTCCCTCGCAACCTAATCAAGTCAGAAATTATGCTACTTTGAACCTCGGGACTTAAAACATAGTAAAGCAGGCTAACTATTCGTTACAACAGATCGTTCCTACGCACTTTGGCAAGGAATTTCACGTCGTGCTGTCTAGCTGTCCTTCACTGAAGGTCGTCATGAAGCAGGAAACCTGACGGATATGGCAAAAGCAAAGGGTGTCCATCCGTGTTGCTGTTACCGTGCTCGAACAGCGGTCCGAGCTGCTCTCCATCAAAGCTGAATTCAGTTTAAACGTGAGTGCTCTAATCTACCAAAGGGCACATTGCCTTTCCAACGTCTTTTGCTGCAACGTTACCCTTCGTAGACATCTATTAGCTGGAACATTCACAGACATCGACCTACTATATATGAGAAGTAACTGAGGACAGTAGTCCATCACCATCGACGCATCTAACGAACAGGTCAAATCTTGCACGCACCTAGTAGATAATTCGGCTTTATAGCTTGCAGTTTTGGCATTTGGACGCAGTTAGGTGGAACAACAACAATAATGTTGAACAGATGCCGGTTAGCCGATTTCTCCAATTCATCTGATCAGTGTCAAGCTTACCAAATCGTAGGCTTCAACTGCTCTTGTGCACATAGTCTGGGCCCGTTTGGGTTGATCGGAAGCGATTTGCTTATTGTCAAAACCTTGGGGTTTGTGCTGTGTTGCGCAGTAGGATTCGGAAGAAGTTGGCTGTCTCATTCCGATGGTTAGTATCTAACAGATGTTTGGCCATTGACAATGTACGATTGCGGTATGAACTTTGACCAAAAGGTTTTCCTAGGAGCATTTGGAGTGCATAATTTGAGATGTGTTCTGCCGTACGTTTCACAGGGTATCTGTTTGTCTTGCGCCTACGCAGCCACAGCAGGACTCGTAGACTACATAGGAGGCAGATAGGTTAAACAGTCGTATGCAGAGCTAATCCTTGGGTGATAGGAATGAAACGTAGCTGGGCTGCAGTAAAAACACGTTTTAAAGCAGAACGGAGTTTGTGTCTTACGTTGGTGCTAACGTGGTCACCCTTAATCTAAATAAACACATATGTATCCCTCTCTCTGGCTGCTTATGTTAAAGATCTATTGTGAATTGCAATGAAACCCTCTGGATAACTGTTACGCTGCAGGGATTTCTTCAGGAATTCCTTCTCTTGCAATACTTGCTTCAGGCTGCTCCTCGCTCCAAATACTAATGAACAGTGGAAAAGTTTCGTCTGATTGCTCACGCATCTTTCGAATAGCCTGTGTTGGGTTTCTAGACGAGTAGTGTAAAACTGCAGGCTATTTGGTGTAACCAGGTCGCAAAAACCCTCAGTAAAATAATCATCAGCAAGAGGCTGCTCACTGTTGTATGCACTTTTCAATGTAGTTCCGGGCTGATTTCCAGTTCCCCCTCTTCTCTTGTTATGTCATGCAGTATTTCGAGTGGTTACGTTGTCATCGAAACTCTGAAATTAGCAAAATTCGGACATGTGTGTTGTACTTTTACATATTCTCGTTTTGATTGAGTTGGTGACACAGGTGCGATTGAACACGTGTATCATTATTGTTCGTACCTTATCAACCCTACAGAACAACAGCGTGAATTTGAGAAACTGATGAAGAAGCATGAAGCAGAAGAAATAAAAACGCTAAACGATGCTGTTCAAAAAGAACTCAGTGAGCAAATCACTCGGAAACGAAGCCGCATCGAAGCTTATAAGAAGGAGCTGGGACTGCAGATTGCCGAGCATGAAATACGAAAAGCAGTGGAACTGGCCGAAGCGGAGCGTCAGATCGAAGCCCAGAATCGGGCGGAACAGGTACTGAAGGAACGGATTGATCAAGCGATTCACACAAGAATATTAGATCCCCACAGGCACCCTTGGCGTAAAATGAGCTGGCATGAGAAACCTGATGCTGCACCAAAAGAAACCCCAGATCAGACTTTATGTGGATGTGCATTTTCCTAGAGTCAGGCAATTGTGGTGCATTATATTTTTACCCATTCATAAGAAACTCATTCTAGTCTCGATTGCACGGCTGATATCTGTGCCACACTCGTACTTCTGATATGTTGTCAACTGGGTGTTGCAGGATTTGTTATAGGTTGCACCTTCAATTTATTCCCCAACCCACCAGTCAGTCCTTTTTCGTCAAATTGTTTGGCTTTTTCAAGCGATTGTTTTACGAACACATGTTTAAACTAAATTATATCCAACTAGGACTGAACCAGAATTGGTTTTTTATGAGTTGGATCACTATTGGTAGGAGCACCATCACTCCAGGATTAAAGATTTTTAGTGAAGCGGTCCATACAGACACGATTTCTTCGAATCCCATGGGCATTGGTTGAAGTCTATGTTTTACAGTGAGATCCGCTGGGTGCAGCAAGGATTCACAAGGCTCTATGGTTAATGGTAGTATGAGGCGAGTATATCCGTCAAATACTGTACATGACAAACCACTTCAGCCCGCTGTAGCCAGATGAGCTGCATACAGATATCCTGAAAGAGTCATCGCTGAGCTTGGCCAAAAATTTCAGTGAGGTGACCTTTCTTCTGCTTGAAAGGAAGCAATCGTCACATCAATCTACAGGTCTGGTGGCTGCTTATCGCCCGGTATCTGCAGGCCTATCATCTTCTCTAGCACACTATGCGAGGTGATGGAACACGTTCTGAAGCGAGCCATTCTAAATCACCCCACTACAGAAACGTGATATCCCAAGCCCAATAAGGATTGCTCCAAATCTGTTCTTGCTTGTCGAAAATGCTCATATTCATGGACAGCTCATCACAGGCTAAAGGCAAAAGACTCATTAGAGGCCGTTTTTTGGTTTCTCGAAAGCATTCGTTCAGTTCCCACAAAATTGACTGCACCACAAAAGCAAGTTTAATAGGATTTAAGGATAAATTCCGTGCTAGGTTAAGGTCTTTCTACCAAATCAAACGTTTTGATTGAATGATCAACCTAGTCTGTTGTACTGGTGTATACCGCAGTTCCTTAATACTCCGTCTTAAGGCCACTCCTATTTCTGGTTTACTTCACCGACATTCTCCGATGCGTTCTCAAGTCCCTATCTACTTTCTGTGGAAGCCATTAAATCTTGGAGTTCCAATAGAGTTCCAATACCTACGCCGCAAAGCATTGGGCAATGGATTAGCACCCTCCTCCGAATGACGAAAAGTGCGTTTATATGTCGTTTCAATGAGACTCATCTAATACCTTCGTCGTGCATGTTGAGAATGGACCAGAGGATTTTACGAAGCTAGATACCAGAAGTAACTTTAGAATCTGGCTCTCTTCAAGAATATTCTTTTCACTCAGTCAGGGAAGATCAACTCAGAAGACACGCGCACCTCACTCTTTCATAATTACTGGATTTGAGGCCGGCAGCCATCTTCGTGGTCCCGAATCTGGTGAGATACCGGATCGTCTTTTGATCTTCTGTTATCTTGTGAATGAATAGTTTGGATTTCATTTCGGGAAGACGCCAAGTCCTCGTAGCTAGCTTCTGGTTCATTTGACTGTGAGCTGGTTGTAAGATCTGGACAGATCCCACAATACGATTGCGGCTATCGGACTACACACAGTTCGTATCCAGTAGGCAATAGGAGCAGACGTAGGAACAGCAGTAGATGATGTATTGAGAACTGTCAAGAACTGGTTGTATGGACAAACGGGCTAATAAAAATCGTGAATTAAGCAGAACGTACAATCAATAATAAAGCAATTGACAGGAGCAGTAAAATAGTCAGTGAGGCAGCAGGGCTTTCTGGAAGCAATAGAAAGCAAGTACCAAATAATGCACAAACGTACAGATACGGGCAGTCGGTCAGTGTAACTTGGCCATATAGAGAGGTAACGGCGCAGGAAAAAATTAGTACATTCCGGAGGTAAGTGACTGTCTTTGGCTGACGGCGCAATGCGGCAGCTCGTGTCACGTGCCAAAAAGGATCGCGCACTTGGGTCCGTTTAAGACAAATCTCAACAAAGGCTATCTGGCAGATGCGGTATAGAGGTAGTACAAGAACAGGGTCTCTTAGGTCGCTGGGTCGGTGTAGGGGACAGCACACTCTCTTGCCGTCCAAGGAGCTCAGAATTCGGTCCTCGGACGGTCCACTTTTCCGTCAGAGTGGACACCGGAAAATAGGTAGAGATGACACGAACCTGCAAGTGAAAGCGGACAGGCGACAAAATATTGATATCAGTTACTAGAGAATAAGCAGACCTTAATCAGGGGCAAAACCAGGGAAACCAGCAGCAAAGAAACGAAACGACGTTATAATAAACGGGCATAAATCACGCTACTCATGAGTAGTCAGAACACAAAAGGGAAATAACCGCTGATCACCGTTGATTCACAAGAGGATCCAACACTGGTTTCTTTGGAAAGAACATCCCATTAACTCCATGAACGCTATGGGAAATACTCCTGTGTCACCTCCACTGAAGCTGGTCCCGGTTTAGGAAGCTACGCATTCCTGAGAAGCTTTCGTGGTAAATGTTCCGGATCCGGGTTTTAGGTTCACGATTCCGAGCCTGCTAGCACGTGAAGTCCGAAGTGAGCGCACATCAGTCACCGCGTCCCAGAGAGCCTTGATTATCAACTGATCGACCGAGTGTTTTTCCAATGGCAGATGGTGGTATGCCTAAGCGGTATCTAGTGGGTGCGTAAACATGCTTAGGCCAAACGCCTTTAGTCAGCGCTGATGAAAAATGTCCACTAGGCCCAACGTGCCGGAGCTCCAGCTAGAAGGCCTTAGGAGTAATGAAGTCACATACCAGCAAAAGATGCGTAAACTAGTAGCTGGGGTGGAGATGCTCAGGTGTGTATGAAGAACAGGTCAACTTCCGTAAGACTTGAGATGCAACGGTAGGTGGAGCCGAAAAAACAGCGTCGGTCCCGCGCAGCAGAATTTTATTCCACAGTACGTTGCATGATGGTACAAGGGTGGTGTCAGAGGGGAAAATCTGGGCCGGTGAGACAGTGTTTAAGCGTGAACAACTCAACCTGCCGTCCTGTTTTTCGCGTCAGCTCGGAATATGGAGCAACCCTCTACGAATATCTCATTATCGGAGACGTGCGGAGTGATCCATATCTCTGTAGGTAAGATTGTGAACACTCGTTCAAGAAGAGCCGATCGTTGAATAGCTCGGCGATCGTTGAAAATGCTGAAGCTGTTTGTGAACATGGACTCTGGCACTATCAAGGCTGCATCCAATGGTGAACTGGGAGAGGTATTGTGCCATCAGAGGGATTAGCAGATTAATTAATTCTACACTGGATTTGATCACAACTCTTGGAAGTGCTACTTCCGGCGCGTTTGTGTGCATCCTGTCTTGGTGATTTACATGACTTCTGTTCACATGCCAGGGTTATAGCTTCCTCGTAGACCGATTCGACCCTATGTTTCTGAGGGACGTCATTTTCTCTCCCATGAACAAAAAGTTCGATGGTGCTGCCTGCGATGCGTGTGATTCCAACAATTTTGATACCTAAGGTTGCTTTTTTCGAGGGTTCGCGGTGATGGTTTTGTTCGGCTCCTTAGCTTCCTGGCACTATTTGCCCACCAAGTTATCTCTGATAATTTTTGGGTCGCCCGGTTGTTGAGTTGAACCACCAGGGTATTGCTTTTAGTGGCTTCTTGAAGATGCATGTTTTCGTGGATGATATCCGCCAAATTCAGCAACCAGCTTCTTAATTGTGCAAGGTTTGCATGCCTTATTCATCAGCGGTCACTTCTTTAATGTGTTTGCACCGATTCCCAATCAAGATAGGCCAACTCAGTGTACACGGGAGTCTTAAGTAGAGCGTTGTCGGATTTGTGTTTTTGGCCCTGGAAGCCCCGAAAAACGACTGTATTATCAATCAGGCCGACCGTTTTTGACGCAATCGAGCTGAGGGCCGGAGCTGCGTATTTCTAGGGGGATCTCCCGCAATTGTCTTCTTTACGGCTACCTCATGGAATGAACGCGTTGAGGCTGTTTTTTGCCTGGAGCTTTTTCCGACGTCAAGATAAACGTTTTCGTCCACCAGAACCATCTTAAAACTCTTGATTTGGGTGTGAAAGTTACCTTTAAGCCTTTATCATCTACCGAGAAATTAAACGGTGATAATTGCACTTGTGTTGGTTGTTATGCTTCCGCGAGATGTCCCTAAAGCTGAGCATCACTGTCATTGGTAGCCAATAGGTATAATACGGTCAAGCAGAAGCGGCAGTCTGGAGTCGATTTCGGTTGCACAACAGTTCAAGACTACTACTAGGTTCTTCAAAAGTTTATCATCGACAGATTTGTCTCATAGGCTATAATTGAGTTGCGCCCCCTATTTATAACGGACGTGACTCATTAGTTGTGGTCCTAGCGGGCGCTTATCGCGGCATGTTTGATCATCGGAAAGGCTTTGTGAACATTTACAAATCGCTGCAGGATTCTACGTACGCTGTTTAGAGAAGAGGGTGTCACAGGGAATCCGAAGGGTTTTCTGCTTTACTTTCCGCTTAACCAGTCTGCGTGAAGAAATGTTGGTTCAGCTTTGCTAACAACGGCATCAAGAAGCAATTCTTCCAGTTTTGTTGGCTTGATCGTTTTGCAAAACGAGCCCCAGGTTGACCAATCTGGGTTCACTCTAACGCCTGTCCACTAGCGATGCTGTGACGGTCTTAACTGCAGCTTCATAGAGCTGGATTATCCTTTTGGCAACCAACGGACCCGGGGTCTTTCGATGACGAAATGCGGTGGAAACCATGGATGGCGGTCGAAAAGGCATACTTTCTCGTTCTCCAACTTATTCCGAGGTACACTCCCACCGTGTAACACTCAGACATCCCAAATTTCTATACAAACGATATGTGCAGAACCGTTTTTTCTTAAAACGGAGGTACCAGTTTAATGCCTAACGCTGCCTCCACTGTATATCTCACTGGAGCTCTTTGCCGTCAGAGTTTTAGGATTTGATATCGTTAACAAAATGAGGGTTCTCTGAAGTTGTAACGGCGGGAGAACAGTTAAGTAGATGAGAATAACTGCTGTCCTCGAAACAGATACGTAAGTGTTTCCCATTGCACCAGCGAGGAAGGGAAATAAGTCATGCCAACTGTGATCGAGATAGTACGACATGGAAAAAGTAACGTGTTACGTTGCAGTACTCTCTTGAACAGTGTATGCTGTGAGTTTCGTAGTAGTGAGATATAGAATATTTAACCAAAAGTAAAGTAACCCAAAGTAAAGGGATATGGCGTTCGATATGAACTCATTATCCATTACGTGGTCAGTCTACCCATAAAAACGAGCATGTTAGTGACGCGGGAGCAGTTCAGTATAGGCCCGCATTACGAAAGGGTTGTAGTTGATCAAACGCTTTGAGACACTGCTGAGGATACGATTTATCAGTTTGCATGCCATGCTATTGAGCCTGATTGGCCTATAACCAGCCGTTTCTGGAGATCACCGGACTTGAATACATATGCAGCAATCGTTCTTAAATCAGAATAATAGACCTCGTAACGAGGAATTACGCAATTTGAATTTGTTGGCCAGTCGGTGCAACGTCTTTGACGGCACAATGAAGTGGATACGCGGTTTAGAGGTGTCAAACCAGGCCGCAGTTCTTTGAACACCTGACTCTGAGTCCCACATCTGTTGAAGATCTAGCACAATGTTGTGGTGAGGAAATTGAGCGTGTTGAGGCCGGATCGCAAGGGTACGAGGTAAAATAGTGCACTCTGTGAGGCTCGGTTGCCAGGACTGGTTTACGGGAGGGCCCATGGACTTTCTGCCATGGCAACCTGCTTTGGCGCATCTGCGGTGCACTGTTGGAACTGCCTTAGCCTTCTTTCCACACAGTTGTTCAGGTTTCGTCCTGGAGATTTCAGCTGTTTGCAATGCCCAGTCGCGTCCGGTTTGGCAGGATGGATAGCATGCATGCCCGCTACTACAACTGAAGTCCAGCCAGGCCTCTCATTTCCTGCTCTAAGCTCTCTAGAGGTCTTGTGATGTTTCCGGGCTTGTCATGGAAGGGTTGGAAACAGAATGTATCGATCGTTCACATTCAGCGGATTTGATTTCATTACAGCTCAGATTAGGCTGGATGACCGCAAACTAATATTTAGCAGTCAGTTTTGTGTCTCCTTCTGATGGTGAAATCTTGTTCACTTAACAGTGCATTCCGGTTCCCTTAGCTGGTAGTGTTGCGCAGTTAATAGCACAAGCGAGGACAATGACAAAGTAGTCACTTCTTCTAACTGGCTTTCGGAACTCAAGGTCGTGCATTCAGTTTTTCGTGTGGTATAAAATAGTCTGACGAAAAAGAACGACCCTTCGCTTAACTCACTGGATTGCGAACTCACTCACCTTCTGAACTCAAGTTAGATTTTGATTGGTATCCAGTATGTGCCATCAAGAGGTGCCCTCGGGAACCGTTTTCTTTTGCCAGCAAACCTTAAGGGCATTGGAGTCTCAAGGAACCGGATGAAAGCCTGCGATATAATAGGCACCGTGGGGGGGACAAAATCTGCCACGGGAAATTTTGGACTGCGGTATTCGCAGAAAACGGGCTGACATGCGAGTTCTCAGTGAAGGTGCGCCCCGGCATCTGAATCCAGTGCTCTGCTTGAAATGTGGCATTGAAAAATTTTACCGAGGGACTTTACCACACGCTCTTCTACCACTTTCATCAAGTGAATTTCCAAGCACTTGGCTGAGGTTGCATCACAAGCTCCGTTTTCCCCATTTCAGCCATCGTCTTTGTAGCATACTAATATTTATTCCTAGCTGATGGGTGGCATGCCATCGTGCATGATCACCATAATACAGTCAGAATAAGGGCATAAAAGACGCCAGTTGCTGGTCTCTAGCAGTGCGTGAAAACGGAACGTTCAAAAAAATGGGTGTTGCTCAACACATAGGGTATTGCCAAAACTGTCACAATCTAAACGCAGCGGACATCTGGGACGGTAAAACGCGCGTGGCAATGGGTAGCATGGCGGGAATGCAGGACTGAGGGAAAGTCAAATGTTGGGACGGTGAGACCAGCATCACTAGGGCGTGTTTCAAATAAAGCCTCAAACTTTGAACTAAAACTGTTAACCGTTGCACGAAAGGGAAAACCTTGAGCTGTTAGCAATTTAGGTTAAGTCACAGATAGCAAAATGAGCATGACGAACCACACTTGGACGGAGTGTGTAAGAAAGAGGGTTTGTATCACGGGAATGAAACGTAATTTGAGCTCGGGAAACGCACCGGTTCTGATGATGGTGAACAACACTTGGTCTGGTTTATTGGGGCAGGAAAAGCGCTAGCATTTCATAGAACCAGGCGGTCGTCATGAAAAATAATAAGTTTAGGGGAAGAACGAGCAGACAGCACAGTGAGATGGCCAGTACTGTGAAGTTTTGCCAGTAGTTCAGCGCGTTAAGACGGTCATTTGTGCATATTTGACATGCTTGGCCGTTAAATAGTAGAGACTGTGGGGAAGACATCATATTGGATATGGCAGTAATGTTACTTTCATGGCGACGTCGTACATGGGTTCGTGGATATCCCTGTACACGGACGTCTTGAGCGAATCACTTGGGGCTGTCGGGGTAGTTGGGTTCAACGAAGGAACTGTGACAGTGTGGGATCAGCATGGGGCCTGAACATTCTTGGGTCCGTCGTGGGCGCACTGCGGTTACTTGCCGTGATTCACAAGAGGCAATAAGACACTCATCTCAAGATTGGAGACTCAAAATAAGAAAAAGGTATAAAAATGGTTGCTGGAGAGTGCTAAGACAGTAGGTGTCCCCAAAA
>SJOL01005236.1:0-11670 GCA_004794785.1 Opisthorchis felineus
GTCTTACAGTTCATAATTTTGCACTTCACGATTCAACCACGGGTACCTGATGAGCAAGGTGAGTAACTCATGCCTCGACAGAATACAGTGCCACCATCCTCCAGTCACTCGGTTAAAGTCAAGTGATTCGGCGTTGACGCCAAACAGCAAGATAAAAAGAGGAAGCCACGCTCATCCGAAAACGTCTACTGTATGAAACCTTTTCGGCTGGCTCCTTCAAACAGGTGCTAGTGATAAAGAGATCTTGGGGAAAAACCTGCTCTGGTTCGCCCTTTCAAGCGGCCTATCTATGATGGGGCAACCATAATTACTTACACTGTGGTGTCGAAAATGGCTGGCAGGACAGTATGAATAATCAAGGTTTTGGATTTATCTTAGAGCACGTCCGTCCATCTTTCAACTGGTAAAAGGCTCTCCCGACTAGCTTCCGTTCGTTTCAGTAGCAAGACCCAAGAAACAGTGGATTGGGTCGGCTGTCATCACATACGAAACATAGACATCTGAAGTTAGCTGGAAATTCCAAACAACTGCCATATGACAATATAATTCCAGAAAGGGAATCTCTAGGTACTGTACTGATGCAGTTGGAGATTAGCCTCCGGAGGCACATGAAAATCAAGTGTAACGATATTACTAGAACGGACAGCTGGTGTACTTCACATTAATTTGTAAGCATAAGAGAAGAATGACTAGTCTGTCAAGAAATACAGGTGAATCGTGGACTCAGGTGAATTACTCATCCATGGGGAGACACGCATCAGAAACGGGGCACGAAGCACACTTGAAAAAATATTGAATTTCTGAGACCAGGATTGTAATCTACAACAGAGCGATTGACTACAGGGGACACAGATCTCCAACTATCCGTGTGGGTAGACTAAAAACGGATGTATGAAGAGCTGTCGGAATTCACCCGGTTATGACAATTATTCACCTATAACTAACCAGTAAAAACGTGTAATGGACAGCCAACACTGATGTCGTCTGCCGTGGGAACGAGTTGGCGCTGATTAGTTTCTCTGCCCGCCTTAAAGCTAGACAAATCAATCGAATTCGCACCAACATCACTCTCGTTTGAACAGCCCTCCTTCTATCTTGGCATAATTATTCTGGCGAGTGTACGCCAAATCGAGTTTCATTCTTATGAGGATTTTTTAACAGCGCATATACTTGACTGTGCTGGGATTGGAACCCAGGGCGTCTGACACGTGAAGCCAGCTTACTGCCACCACCCCACGTTAAATTCACCTGAGTCACCACGTCCTGGCATGCGAACGTGTTCACACTTGAGCGATGTGATGGGCTTGCCCGCAACCACCCACAACTTGGCGAAGTATTTGAGTGCAAGGTGAAAAGTCGTCAGCACTTATTTCTACGCCTCTTTCCGTAACTTTTCTGAACTAGGCAACTGGTTAATGTCTTTGTGGATTCAAAAAGTCTGTAAAAATGTGAAAATGCATCGCACTACTCGTTGTTCAACGGATGAACGGATGAACCTTGCTTCAGATCGACCTCGTCAATCAAAGAAACTGTGAGCAATTGATACAGTTGGTTAGTTTCACGTACGGATAATCTTAAATAGCTTATGACTGTTATGAGAACGTTATATGGGTTCACCATGGAAACCATACGATACCTTGAGTAGATCTGTCACACGTTAGCAAATAAAGAGATCAAGTATCACATTTGCAACCCAATCATATTCCCAGACGCAGTACACTACTCATAAGGTTAGTGAAAACTCTTGCATAGCCCATTCAATCATAAACGAGAGATTTAGCTGCGTTCCAGGTGAGTCTCCTGTCAAAACAAAATTGGTACGCAGATGAGTGTATAAGTTTAACCATGTTCACTTAAAACAATGTATCACAATTCGAGTGGCACGTAGCCGGTCATATCATTATTTCACTTCACTCTCATCACACCTTTGGTCTGCATGTTACTAATCAATATGTGTTTGGTTATTCGGGCCAGATCGCCTTGTTCCAACATGACTTTGAGATGCACCATACGCGAAATTACGGACGCACAATAGGAAACTTCTCGAACCTCGTCTCGGACTCGCATATGTATCATGAGATTCTTACCACTTTACCACAGCTCACAATCCCTTACCTCTGGTTGTCAGATGCTTTGTAACAGCTCGGCTCACTTTCTATATCTATATTAAATGGAAAGGCGCTAAGTTCGGCATACCTGAAGTCCTAGTCTCCCAATCGGTCAGCCGAAATCAGATCAAACGGCGCGAACTGCATGACTGGTAGAGTAACCTGTCTAAGTGAGAATGACTGATAATTCAGACCGTGGTGGATTGGTCAAAACTTCAAACCCTTATCTGGGAGATTTGAACAGTACCCCGAAAAGGGCTATTGCTGGTGACTTCCAACAAGGATGAACTGGCTACGCAGTACTCACCGGCCTGAAGGGGTATGAATAAATGCCTTTTACCATTAGGAATGTGCAGTTTATTGATCTTGTGACTTTCTTGAAAAGGTTCGGCCTAGCGTTATGGAGAGAATGGTTACTAAATTGAAGCACTATCAAGATTTTATTTGTCTGCCCTGCGTAATTAAGAGTTTATCTCTTTAAGTATTCAGCGGCGGTAGTTCAGAACCAGGGACCATAGACCGCGCTATACTGTTCACAGAACTGTAAACTGCACATATCTGTGGACTTTGGCAGAAACCTTTCAACTCTTTCACCATAAAACAAAACAATGAATCCGTTTCCCAGACAGAACTATCCGATGGCTGGAAACTGGGCTACGTACATAGTTAGACCATAATCACAATGAGGAACACGGACGAATTCATTATCTCGGCAACCCTGAGATAGGAGGACGGGCTCATTCAATTTATAATTTATTCATCTCGTCGCGTCGTGTCGCGTCGTGTCGTGTCGTGTCGTGTCTCGGCAATTTCAAAAGTGTGCACAACACAACATGCTGTAGTCACAAACAAATCCATTCACAGACAAGTGCGCAAGCGTGTTCGTGTAATCACCGCCATTGTATTTTTTTGAAGTCACATAGGTGTGCTTTGCCGCCGAACACTGTAGCAAGTCGGACGACGACCCATCGTTATCTGACCATCGTTTGTCTTTTATCCGTGCCGCGCAGTGCGATATCGTGCCTCCTTCATTTTCCGTAGGTCGCCAGCCGATTCCTGGGTAAAAGCGTCGATCGTGCTGTGCTTCATTATCTTTGGTAAAAAAAGCAACTGTTGAACGACACCTTTGTTGTGTTTATGTTAGGGCTACCGTTGCTAAATTGCTGTACGTGATCAACAGAATAAGTTCTGGAAACACGCACTCAAACAGATTACCAAGATTGACCCGCGAGTCTCCAGTCCGTACACAGCGGTCGTAATGTGGAACCGAACCTTGTTCTTCATCACAAGGAACAAGAGCTAATCTGCATGGTATGATGACGCTATTTGGCTCTAGTTCAAACGGTGTTCGTATCCCGCCAATTGATACCACAGTGAAAGTAATCTGCTCCGGTTAAAGTGGGACGTTCAGCTCTTCCGTCTTTTATTGGGGTTCATCAGCATGATTTGTGTGAAGGAGTTCCAAAGAGTTAGTTATAATGATAATAAAAACACCCAAACCACCGTGCTACCATGATACTCTGGTTGGATTTGGAGGAAATACATCCCGTAATGAGAATGAGTCCGGGCTGTTTCGGTGATTATTACGGATAGATAGGAATATCACTAGGCGGAAACAGGATTTTGGTTATTGTCCAAAAGCCCAATGGTTAGATTGGTAGGTTGCCCGAGCAAGAGTTGGGCTGGAAACGCTGAACTTGGATACTGCTTCGAGGAAAGCTAGATTAAAAGGACGTGTCACAGTGACAAGCTAAGCTACACTTCAGTGATAGATGATCACTTAAATTGGGTAAATAAATTTGTACGATTTTGGCCATTTTTTTTAGCGTGCAGTCCAAGACATACCCCAGAAACACTTTGGAGTGCGGGCCACCTAATTGTCGTTGGCGTACACGAAACCTTGTTTGTAGTGAAGTTCAAACAGAGCGAAGGTTCGAAAACCCAGACACATTCCCACATAAGACGAACAGTTTTTTGAATGTCAGATGTTATGATAGCATTGTCGCGAAACTATCGACGTTTAGAATAAGATCGTGGATGAAATGCCTCTAAATGGTGGTAAACAAGTATTCTTGAAAAATTGAGTTACTGACGCCAGCTTGCAAATAACTACTTGGTGTTGTTTTTTTAACAACAATAGGATTGAACCTGCTAGCGACTAATTCAGGCAGCTAAGCAACTGCAAAATGCATCATGAAGCACGAAGGAAACTCTGTAGCTGCGCCAACCTGATAGGCCCCAAGAAGGGTGAAACCAGTCCTGCTCTGGCGAAGAGTTTTCAGCAACCTTATGAGTAGTATGTTACGTCTGGGTAAGAGTTCAGATAATTTAAAACGATCTCGAATTCCGGGGTCCTGCCATTGCTTCTGTGCACACACAGGCTACACAAATACCGGTAGATTATAAACATAGTTTCGACTTCTCCCAAGACAACATTCTTCTTCATCATTATGAAAACGAAACCCCCAGTACACACCCTGAAGCGACTTCTACAGCAGGAACTATGGACCAACCAAACTGAGTCAAGCTACCTTGGATAACTTGGCACAGAAAGACATGATTCCCCCCAGCCAAATATGATAATAAACAGTTCAGCTGTGACACTCCTTAGATGTCGAGCGGCCACGCAGCTCGAAGGAGGCATCTAGGGCTAAACAGGAAAAGTCGAAATGCTGGGATCGGATTCGAACCACAGACATTCTGGTCAGTAATTTCGTGCCTTAACCACTAAGCCATTACTAGCTCACAAATGAGACGCAGATAAACTAGCCTACTTACTAAAATTGTAACCCGTTTTGAGAATCTATTTGTGACTTTCATCCTGGCACTCCTTGTCAGAGCCTCTAAAAAGCTTCGAGCCCGGGCGGTTTTCTGATGTTGGCATTTCACATGCTAATGCAGTGATGACTAGGTAAAATCTGTGGTGTTGTTCGAATTGTCTCAAGCTTCAACCCGATTTCTAAACCAGATCTAGTCTTTTACCCAAGAGAAATAGGTGATTATTTTTATTCATTTATTCTATTGGTCATCTGGTTAAACGGCCTTTTACCTTTGAGTTTTCGTGAGAAGAGAGATAGAGCAAGCCACCAAATTCAGATTTCTCTCTCGGAAGATAGCACGTAAAATGATGGAGATTTCATTGTCAGTAAAGTCAATCTATTTTGAAAAGCCAAGAAGCCCTATACAGCTGTTTCATCCTTGTTGGGAATCATCAGCAGTGAACATCTCACAAAACTCAGAGTTTCGAACCCGCAACCTTCCGGCCCGTGGTTGGACCGTTTTGGCCAAAAGCGGCTGATCAGCAGTGTGATTAGCTCTCAGTTAGACTGGACATAGCGCCACTCATCCTTCAATAACGGGAACCACATCACGTGATCACGTACTAACTGGCTTCTCGAGTGACGACTTCTCAGAAGGAAGTTTCACACATTCAGTGAAATTATCTTTCCTCTGGGCTACTTATTGAGTCAGGGTAACCTGCGTTTTGGGAGATTCAAGCCGTAAATAGCACCAACAGACCAACTGAAAACTATCTTCCAACAGCTGACACTCTAGAGTTGAAGCTGTGTCGAAGTAGCCTGAACGTTTTAGAGACTCAGAAATTTGGGATGCCACCGTTTGTGTCTGGTGACGGAGTAGAACCCCTTATACTACTCAGTTAACGTATTCATAGTGCATTTTTGGAGTGTTGGTTACTGGTAAAAGCTGAATTAAATTTTACTTTGTGATCTTCGTTTTTAGCGCGTTATTTGTTGTGGTAAGAAAATAAAAACAAGAAACTACGCAAAATAAGTTTGCTACCATGATTTGGCCATTATCTGCCACCACCATCGGAGAATGCGTTCATGAGTGTCCACATTATTCGCCAAAAAATACATAGACAGTTGGTTCATCACAGCCACGTAAGTGAAATCCATGGACGCGATTAGTATTTTGGATTGAAGGATTCAAAGCATACGGAAGTACAATCATCATAACTCTCGATCGTTCATTAAAACCCTGTTTTCTGCTCGCCATCATTTCAAGCTATCCATCTGCATACTACTACCACCTACAGACCGAATAAATGCAGTTTAAGACAAAATGCGGCCACCTCAATTATCCATTGTGAAAGTCATGTTGCTCGAAAGTGTTTGTGAACTGCTGCTCAACTTTTCCGACGGTTGTTAAGTGCACTGCCACAGAGGGCGAGTCCACCGCTAGGTATATTTCAGCGACAACACTAGAAAGTAACTGAAGCTCGAACGATTCGATTCTAGCGGCTGATTCCAATTCTGGTGGCACTGGTGGGTATATTTTCCATACTAGGAAACACAGGTGGATAAACACTGTATCAGGATCGGCAGCGTGTTGATTTGGTTAACGGCTTTCAATGCTTACCGCAGCACTACGCGACTACCTACCGCCACCGCGTACTGCGTTGTAAACTGTTAACTCAGGCGACACACGTCCGCTTGTGCTAAATCCATCTGATATATCCCAATCCGTACGAACTAGGTGGGCGGTCGCTTTCCAGTAATAACCACCGCTTTGACACCTTTCAAAGCAAATCCCTAGGCTTGATAGGTATCAAATTCTTCAAGAGGATCGTGAAAATGTTGGAAATCACACTTGGTTGCCCTTAAGTGATCGATTCGACGGGGTCTGTTCTGCTGTACGCCGTTCCTATTAGGTGTCTGGATACGATGCGGAAAAAATGGGACCCGAAAGCACGACGAGAAAACGTGCAGTATTGTGGGCTGCAATGTTCGACCACATCTTGTTTTGCTTCAAGGCTCATCGTTCTTGGCAAGGCCACAGAAGGCCCGCAGGATGCAATCAAATAAGCGAAGCGATCCAATAAATTCACAAATCCACATAGAGGCATGAGCCCACTTTCATGCAGTAACCAATGGGGACGGTCTACACCCATTCCTTGCGAACAGTATACGCACACGGAGATACATACTGTGGTTTAGTTTGATATGGACCTAAGCACGTGAAATCATGATAAATTCGTATAGGTAATACTACTGTATAGGTTTCCTGAAGCCTGTCCTTTCAAATGCGCGAAACCCAGTCGGAACTTTCAGTTCGTTCGAACAAATGGAAAGTACGCAAATTCAGTAGAACTCACCACCTATATGAAATGCTGTTTGAACTGGCGGATAGAAAGAGCTTCCGTTTATCGTTAGTTTTTTTGGCCAACCATCCATCCAGATGTCATCCGCAGGTGGCTGAGTTTCAAGTGGTGTCATTGTTGTTAGGCTGACCGTTTTGGTTTCGTTTCCAGTCTTAGGAAGAGCTGACGGAAGCGGTGGGGTTGCAGGTGTCGATAGGTGCATCCTGCACTTCGGTGTTTGGCACAATATTCTCTCCGTGCTGCCTCTCAGCAGACCAAACAAACCCTGTCTCCAGTTTCTTATTTGCCTGACCACCGAAACGGCTTTTTAAATCCAGCGCTCCCGAGGCCAACCAACCAGCCACGTGTGACCTGACGCCGAACGCGCCGATGGTGGGATAGACACACGGAGTTGAAAACACGTGTGTAGCGCGTGGCGCACCGCAATACGTCCGCGCGCGCCCGTTTTAGTGCGCCTGCGCGATAGTAAGTGGATGCGTGACTCTCAGCGGTGCAACAAATAAATCACGGAGTATGCGTGCGCCAAGCACGTTCATACACAGGTTCACCGCGTACATATCCGCAAGCCGCGCCAACATCAAGTGAGTGTCGCTTGATACCTTGTCCTTTTGAGCGGACACACTCACAAAGACCATTTCCTTGGCAAGCTGGCGGTGGCGCCAGCTCTGAGTCCAGGGAGAGCATTTTATCCGGTGTTTGATCTTGTGCCGCAGTTGTCCTAGCCACAGGACAGTAGTAAGTTTAGCAAGCGGTGCATCCAGGACTGAAGCGACTGACTGGACGGTGGAGACGTCAGTCTTAATCACAGTTTGAAACGCTTAAATCAGAACGAAGCCGTTACCAACATTATAGGAGTCTGCCTGCATAAGGAATCTTAAAGTCAGTCGACATAGCCTCTTCCTCGCTCCCAAGAACAAAAGTTTTGGGATTTTGAACATCGAACATATTAATTAAGAGTAGTCTAGTCACGTGAATCAGTAATGAAAATACTCCTGAGATTTTCGACCTTCAGTGGCTGCAATACGGTTGGCAGTGAGCAATCGATTTCACGTAAATCGGAGGGCTTCCCTTTTAGACGAGAGCGACCAAAATGAAGTAACGAGAGGCTACCCACTCCAACAAATACGCTTAAAATTACCAAGTTGTTACTGGTAATTGGTTTAATCAGCACTATCGAACTAGAAAGTCAAAAATGGAATACGCTTAGAAAAAGATGTTGAACTTGTTGCGTCAGATTACTAACCAACTACCACTAGACCAAATCCTTCCTATGGAGGCGCCTCAATTTTATTGTTATCCTGTGTTAATCGGATGATGTTCACAACCTGTTTAGGACAGTGAACAAAACGGGACCGCAAAAAGTACACCGTTTCCGATGTTTGACCATGTTCATATTCACGCTTATCACTAACCACGACACATGTATAACCAAAGTTAGAACTAGTCATCGTTAATTTTATGCGTCCAGAGAAATTAAAGGTAGCTCAGAGGCGCGAACCGTGGTTCGAATCCAACCCGGTTGCCCCTATGTAGGCTTGGGTAACCTCGCAGTACCTCAACCCTCTTGCTTCGCTCAGGTGGCATGACAGCCAGGCACTGAAGGGATGCCACGACTGAGCGGATATTATTATTATTATTATTATTACTATTATTGTCAAGGTCACAAACCTTCAGTCCCCGCGCTTGACAGAATTTGACATATTCCATTTCTGGGTAACACTTTTGAGCTGACTGGACCTGCCCGCTTCTAAAAGATATCCTTTTTCTGGAAGGTGATGGGGATATCCCGTCATTAAACCGACTTTGTTATAATCCTTGAAACGAAGCAGTTAATCGACAATTAAACTATCCGATTTCTTTCAGCTTGTTTCCGTTTGAAATATGCAAGCCTGTTAACGACAAGCATCCCTATTTCACCGAACGAGCTCACCGAGCGCTTTACTAGAAATCAGAAAACTGACCTATTCAACCACCTCGTTGAGATAGTTTTTTTGTCAGTCCTCATGTAAACAGTATCAGGAAAAATCCAAAGAAACTCAATCCGCAAGCGTTCGGTGATTGAAGAAATTGGGTATTACGTCGCGTTGCGATGTATGTTGACAGAACCTTGTGACTAGGCTAATTCGCGCCTCAAACACGTCATAACTGGAAAAACGTGGAAGAACGTGAAAGCCCAGATCGACGTTATTCATTTTAAACTTACAAGGATTATATTTTAAGGAACTTGGTGACTCTGGAACAGTCGGATAGGCTTTCACTGACTACTGCTGAGAAGTGCCAACGGCTTTCCACGCTCCGCAATCAGTCCGCTTTCTCATCCAAAGTGACTACACTCCGCAGCAAAACTAAAGGCAACAATGATATTTTGATGCCTAGTCAACTAATTTGCGCAATTTTCTCCCGGTGGGTGACCAGTGCGATCAGAAAACCTATTCATTGGTTAAGCGGATATCATTCGGCGAATATGATGTACGTAAGGAAGGATTTCAAAAATCGCAACATAAATATGGGACCACATTTGGTTATAATCCAGTCAATAAGTGCTAGGACGCTGTGCTCAGACGAGTTCATCTCAAAACTCCTATACAACGCTTAGCACCTTGACCGAAGTTTCTCCATTCCCGTTTTGAGGGCATTCAACAACTTGTTCCCCGACTTATAAACTCAAATATGCTTGGCTCGCTCAGTGTGTTTGATATCCGGACTGCAAACCAATTACCCCAATACATTTATGTGATCAAAACAAAACCAGCTTATTGTTGCTGTGCTCGGTGAGCTAAAAGAAAATAAAACGGTCACGTGTAAATAGCTTGAAAGACAGACGTGATCCTAGAATTCAGAAGCTGTGCTTTTGTGTTCTGTTTGATTACACATCTTGCTACTGGCCTTGGAAGCCGAAATTTTCACAGAAGGTCGTAGTCTTCATCAAGTTTGGAACCACAGGCAACTCTCACACAAGAACCACCACTGAAAAACGGGATGACCTTATAACGTTGTAGTGGGACGTGTATCTGACCTTGAGCGAGCATGATACAACAGACACCAACGGTTAAGTCGGTCACGTACTTGAGTATGATATAGCTCATTCCCGAGGTTGTTTGGTGCTGTTAAGTCGGAGTTCCCACCGAATAAGATGAGGTCACTGACCTTCCACCGAACAGCCGAAAATAGTTTCGTGGAAGAAATATGGTTCAGAGATAAGAGTGAATGTTCATCCTTCTCGGAAAGGGGGCGTTTAACATTATTATGATAATAAAAGGGGGTCAAGAGAAGGACAGATAACTTTTATGGATACACCGATTGTGATTCCAAGTTGGTGAGCAAACTGTACTAATTCTTCTCCCCCATTTACAATTCCCTGTCTAGCATAAATTGCTTTTCCAGACTTTACTGTCAAATTTGCCCATGAAGTACGACACTTCACTAGTTGGGGACCGAACCGGCTTTTTTGCAACCTTTGTAGCCGGGTCAAAAATGTCCGGAAACGTCCACAGCACAGTCCGGAGAAAATACCCTGAAATGAACTTCGAGGTAGGAACGTATGAAAACAGACACACAGAGAGAGAGAGAGAATGCTCAAACCAGCACTCCACTTTGGTGAGTGAGCACAGTTTGCCTACATACTACCCACTCGTAAATTCATTGAAGAAGAATACCATAAACGAGGGATTCAGTTGAGTCTCCTTTGATGACCAAATTGGTATACAAGTGAGTGTATTTCATTCGTTGTAACTACTTTTAGGAACCCTTCGAAGAAAGCTCCGCGACATGGAGGTTGGGAACTTCCGACTCAATCAAAGGCGCGCTGGACCATTTTGATTGCGAAACAGGTCTACTGAGACCAAAAAACATATAGCTCATTCATGATCTCCTAAACTCTGTCAACATCTTTGTCGACCGACAAGGTAGGGTTCCCTTATTTCACAAAAGGGTAATAATTCTAATGAGCAAAACCCATCAAACATAGAAGTCCACGATTCGGTTCACAGCACCAAACATAACACCTCTACTATCGAAAATAAAAATCATTTCGCTGCCGCGCGATCTACGATACATACGTCACACCTCGGCTATCACGGACCACATTAATCTGCACATAAATCGCGCCGTGTCCGAAAAAGGACTATCCGTGTGATACAGCCAAAATTTGTTGTTTTGTTTTCGAGTTAGTTCTCACAGTCAACAGCACTTGCCCGTTCAATCGTCGTTCACAACGTGAGTGTAGTACGCTGTTTTCCTCTGGCCAACAGTCCCACCGAGTAAGAACATTTTTAATGTGAGATGAACCCTGCTGCAAGTGGCAGCCAACATGGATCAACAGCACACTTCATCGAAGTTACTTGAACAATGTTTAATTTCATAGGAAGTGGCAAGCTTTTAACATGTCAAATCTCTAAATTATTCTGCAACCTGTTTAAAAAGAAATGCCAAGGATCGCGG
>SJOL01005243.1:0-59071 GCA_004794785.1 Opisthorchis felineus
TTAGTGTTTGTTCTGACCCGCTGAATCACTCCTTCACATTAACCATCTGGTTTTTCCGCTGAAATTTCAATTTGCCTCGCCCACAAATTCAACAATTTTCTTTGCGGTATCCGTTCGGCCTTACACATTAGCTCTACTCAACCCTCCCGGATGAATTTTACATTCACATTCCCTGGTGAGCAGCGATACCAGTGAGTCTACTCAGCTTCACTGGACACTATGCTTCTGAGAAGCAACTGTCCATTTGTTCCACCTTTGTTGGCATGTAACCCCTAGCGCAAGACAACTACACAGCTGACTTGAGTAGATTCATCTAATGCAAGAATTTGTCAGACAACCTGACGGGTTTCTTTAGATTTGAACTAACGAGCAGAAGTGCATGATCCTTTGATTTCTCCGGGTTTGAATAATCTTCAGCGGCAAAGCACGACTTATGTTCCGTCGACGTGTTCACTACGCGGTTTAGGTTCCCCTGAGTAAATGCGGACAACTGGTTAAACTGGGCTCTTGTTCATTCGCTGTAGGGTTGCACAGTCTTTGGTAGCTATAGGGTTACAACATATTGAACAGCCAAGCACGATCGTTGGGAAGGCTGCCTTGTAGCCACCCCCGAAATAAAGGCGGCCAAATCTCGCTTTTCAGCAAGGACGCTCTTAGCTGTGGGTTCTAAATCATTGCTGATAACGCTCTGCTTAATCTGTGCCTAATGCCTTTGACGCAGTAACCTTTTGAGGTACGCAGTGCAGTCTTTTTTTACAAGCTCCTCTTGGTTGCCTTAGTTCAAAGTGGGACCCCTGGTTCTGCGTAACTTTTGGCTTCAGACACCCAAAATATTTGTTGTTGACTGAAACCTTTTGGGTACCGGTAACTGCCTGAAGTGCCCTACGTTTTTGTGGTACTGTCCTTTGTGTGAAATTCTTTTCTTTCGTTGGCATCGTCAGGCTAAACAATCGTGGTTTAGCCCGATCCCTTTTGTTTATCCCGGAATGATGTTCTCCATGGTTTGTGCACCTTTCGTGCCGTACACGATCTGGCTAGTCCGCAGCGTCCAGTGTAGAGAACAGAGCAATATATTATAAATGACTGGCTGGGAAAATAATGCGAAGAAATCTGAAACAATGAGCTGTCTGTCCAGGCCAGGGATGCTAGTATTGAAACCACATGATAATCTTACGGGCGTAGGTTATGTATACAACTGTTGTGGGCATTTGTTTCATTGGAAGTTTGTTGTGTTTGCAAAAACCATTTCCAAGGGACTACCAAAGTGGTTTTATCAGGCCGTAATTGAAGCCTGTTAATTGTGTGAAGCCGGACGGGCAATATTCAAGGTACCAACACGGAGTATGGCTTCTCTGCCGGTCTTTCTGTGGATATGGGTACATTCGTCTGAGCTCTTCCAAAATTGCAGTGGAGCTGGACAGACGCAAACTCATTCGCCTGGCAAACCGCAAAATCACCAACACAATTACGCCGTTAGGAGCTCGCGGTGAATGCAGAAGCTGTGCTGTGCAGGCCATTACCAATAATTTATTCAGGGAAATAACCATTTCTTGGTAAGTTAGCTAATGGTTTTGACGCAAGGTCGTCAGTGTTCACAGATTGTGCACATTGCGTAATTTAGGCGGCCTCTACCGTAGCAATCGGTAAGATTATTGTGAAAAAGTGAACCATTTCACATCCAGGGATGCTTCATTGATAAGCAACTAAGGGGCCTGAAGCCTCTGCACGTATCATGAAGTTTTGAAGTCATCACGCATTTACGGTAATATCAATAATGTTAGTCCCAAATGGTGGGTAACATACCATGCTTCATTTGCTTTTCAGACTCTCGGACATACCGCGTGCGCAAGCGCCTCGTGTTGTCAATAAATGCTGCCTGTTGAGACATTGTGTTTAATCTTCAAGACTACAACAGCTTATCGAAACAAGCAAGAAACATATTAAACTATTCAAGCTTCAAAATGTTGACTTAGTATTGTGATCGAAGAACGGTCTTGGCACTAAATATAAGGCAGGGCACCCAACCAAACGACAATAAAATTCAGCTATATTCTGAACAAAATTAATTTAAAATTCTCACTTCATTCACACACAGTATTTGACGGACCAGTTTACAGCACATGCTATTCAGGACATTGCCATGGACTTGAAGGGCGATTTTTTCTCACTCGTTCTTTCTTTGGTAAATGGTTTGCCGTTGGAAGCACTGTAAGCCGATATGAACTGTTTTACGGCCATATTAAGGCCTCATGATCAGCCACGCTCCAGAAGGCACTCGTTTCTAATTGCTTACATAATTAATTCTACGCACAGTCCATTTTCAAACCAGAAAGTCCTCCAAAACCCACAAATAGCCTAAGGGGATACCGACTATGGAGTGTGATATTTGTGGCACAAGATGCTAGCTATTTGTCCTTGTAAACTAAAATATCAAAACCTTTGCTTATAGGTCCCAAACAGGGATTAGGTGTAAGATGCGGCAAATTTTTGTTCAGTATCACTCACCGCGGACTTGTCAGGACTAAAAATCTGCTTGCGCCCGTTTTTCAAAGCTGCAAGTGCAGCAGGACATTAAAATGATATTTATGAACGCAGCCCTTTGGTCTTTTGCGCCCTTCCTATAGGATAGCGGCTTCCGGTCGGTACATGGCGAGTTACTGGATCTTAGAAACATATATAAGTGAACTATAACGGTTGTACCACCCACTGAGTTTCTTTCTAATACGTCTTTGATGGCAGACCATATTTGATGCCTTGGCCATAAAGTACGGTGCTGAACACAAACAGGTTTATTGCCCTGTAATGGCATAAATAAGATGTGTTCTGCAAACGCAGAAAATTATTTTCAGGTTTTTTTCGCGTGCTTTGTGTTTTAAACGTACACAGACTGTTACACTTCTACTTGTATTTATAGTCGGCTCTCACCTGCCGGTAGTTCGGTTCCAGGATGTATAATTTCTCGCGACCGCATGACTTATAGAGGAGCTTTTCCGATTTGTCAAGTGTTGTACCTTACGAAGCGAAGATGGATGCGTATACTGGGTAAAACGCATATATGCGTGGAGGCAGAATATCTTGCATCCGTACGCGCATGCAGAAGTGGCCGTTTGGCGGGATGTAGGAGGGTATAGACCAGAGAAAAACGGGATTATTTGACTTATTCTTTTTCTGTTGACGGATACTCCCTTCAATCATCGTGCTAATATCAGAATTGCTCTTTGGCCACACCAATAGTGTGTTTGAAAACTCAAACGAGACTTCCAGGAAGTTACGTTTTATAACCACGAATTGGTTAGCTACAAACAAATACTGGACTTCGGTGGTCGCCTGGTAAGGACGTTGCTGAAGTACACCTTTAAACGATTGTGCCCCTTTTGAGTACTTTCGTAGCATTTTCGATCAAATTATCATATATTTATGAATAAAGTTTTGGATCTACCAGGAAGGTCAGATTGCTGAAAGTAACCCCAAAATGCCCGAAACATAGTGAGACCCTAAAACTTCACCAAAATCTCAATAGGAAAGCCGGAAAGCATCCAGAAAAGTCAATCATTCAATCAATGCGGCAAGAGCCGACAAGTGCTTAGGCACGCCACAGAAGCACGACCGAATGTGATCAGCGTTTGGGCAGTTCACAGAAGCACGATCGATGTTGGTGGGTGTTCACTAAACGCCCATCAGACAGCCTGGATCACTGCCAGAAGGTGCCCTTTAAACAGCGCGGGGCCGTTGTAAGTTTCGCACTCGCACGCACTCGCACGCACTCGCAAGCACGCCTTGTTGCAATAAAAATGTTGTGTTTCTTGTCGATGACTCCTTTTTCTGGCACCAAGCACTGGAGTTGGAACAGCAGTAAGATATAACAGATTGGCGACTCAGTCAGGTAGGACGGGATCACTCAGAAAGGCGTGTACTTAAAACGGTTTCACGTGATGCTAGCATGCATAACGCGTGGCTAAGGCGCGCGTTCAACTTTTAGGGATGATTACACTTCTTAAATAAAGATCAGTCCATTACTAGAGCTGCAGAGCACAAATGTGAATATGAAAGTTCATATACTTTTGATTCATGTCCAGTGAGAGCACCGTACAAATTTCTCTGATCCACGTCCTATGCAACACACGGTTTCTAGGGGCATCTTTGAAGTGAACACAGTGACTGACCAGACTGTCAACTCTAATGCGTGTAGAGGAATCTAAGACAATCTTAATAGTACGGAATTTTGGCAGTGTTTTCTAGTTGCGCCAAGCTTTGAGCCTACTGTTTTTCATAGTCCAGGGAGGCAATGAAATTCCACACCCCCTTCAGGAGCGTTCATTCAGTGCCGATTGTGGGAAACATACATGCGCAATTCTTCTTATATTCCTAAATCGGCGTGTCCACCGTTTTGCACTCTACACTCCGTTCCATTTTTGAAGTAAACACTCGCTTGTTTTAAATACAGGCACAGTAATTTTCACCCAGCTGTTCAAAGCAAGCGCCAAACACTGCGGCACTATTTGGACGATTGCACAGTCTTGTATAATGACGGTTCACGCCATGGATTTCCGCTATAGCTTTTGTTATCTCCGGGGCCAACAACAAGCCCGTCAGGTTGCTTCTTTCAACCCTGTCTCCTTTTCTATGTGTGAGCCTTGTGACTAATTTACTAGTTAAGCCAATGCATCGGAATATTCCTAATCCAGAACACCGAAAGCCTTATAAATCAGCCATCCTACCTTGATCTTAGTATGCAACTGTGTCGATTTGCTGGTTTTTTAAAGCGTACTTTGTGGTGGACAGTCTAAATCAACTAAAAGTCTGATAAATCAGAAAGCCCCTCTCTGGCGGCGGCAGCTTTCAAATCAAGTATCTTTTTCTCGGTATTCATCATCACTAAGCAATAGTAAACGGCATTCGAGGGCACTTTTTAACTTCTTGCGGGAGAATATAAGAAACAGCCTAATTTCATATCCAATGGCTTTTAGTTTTTAAGCATTCAAAAAATGGGAATGATTTGAGGCCTGAGATATTGTTTCATCCGAAGTCAGTTGCGGATAGATGAAGTACATTATTTCCCTTATCGACTACAGTTGCCAAGAGAGACAAAATATCTATTGTCAGGATTGATTGGCATGTACAATTTTAAATAAGGACTCTTTCACTTAGGGTAAAATTCTTTGTAAAGATGTACAATTAATCTGCATGCTTGCCGAAAACAAGGTCCACAAAATCGCACTTTCGTTAAATTTATTTTGTGGTTGAATTAATTTCTATTCTTGGCGCCTTCAAGTGCCAACTAATTCCGCTGTCATTGGCAGGAAAAATTTTGTATCATCTGTGGAGGAACCTTCGTTGAATGGTCAATTTCACATTACGTACGATTGCGGGTCACCTGATATCGTAAAGGAAGATCATCTACATATGCGTTCAGCGTGTCAAAAGCGGGAGTGCAAAGTGGCTTCATTACTGACTCCATTATTAGTCCAGTAATACCTAGGTAAAACCGGGCAACTTGAGGAACCCGGCGAGGTTAGTTGGGTGAACACATTTTCCGAGATCCTCAATCCTTCTAACCAGCAATGCACAGCTTTTGCCCGGCGGCAGGGATGCCACTTAAAATCTTACTGCGCAGAACACACACAACCGCCGACGAAAACGCTATTTCATTTTTTAAGTTGGCCTCGTTTGGTCGGCTGATACGGCCCTGGTCCTGGGAAACCAGCAGTTGAATGGAAGATTGCTCGTCTTCCGACCGGATATGACCGCATTTTGCTCTCCAGACTACGACGGGTTTTGTCATCTTGGCTTTTTTGCAGACATTATAGAAGCTTGTTCTACACACAGGATGAATTGTTTCAGGCATTTTGGAGGCCCTCTAGTTGTCCTCCGTGGACATAGGCTCGACAGTTACCTGATGGTCTATTCACTCGATTAAAGCTTGATCTGCTCAACCTCCCGGTAACAATCAAACCACAAGTTTCAAAAATGGCAAAAATAATATTTCGTTGTATATTGTCCCGAGGAAACGCATTGGCGGCAAATTTGTTAGAGATTCAAATGGTACAGAAGCTTTCTGAAGGGCCTTCTTATCGGACGATTTTTTTACCTCTTTTTGGGCCAAGTTAGAAACTTTCCGTGAAACCTTCGCCCTAACTCATTGCTTTTTAACTCGAGGTTGGCAATGAAGAAAGATATCTCGTCTTTGCATCTACTTTGACTTTTGAATGCATCAGACTTGAGTAATATTTAGTTTCTTTTGCAAGAAACTGAAAAAATGATACAAACTTTCTAAAATGTTGGCACATTTGAATAAGGTCAGGCATAATCACTATCGACACTAAACAAAATTCTACCTTCAGGCGCCCGCACCCAAAACCGCACAGCTGCGGGGTAACAACCAGTTCCATCCCTCAGTAGGAGAAGTGCATTCCGCGACACGTGCTGACTGTGTGAGAATACCCTAGCGGCTGCATCAGAAGCTACAGCTTGGTTAAAATAGAATGATCTAATCTTGTCAGTCTTAAAGGTGTGATGCTGCAGATTCAGAGGTAGTGGCACTGTGTGCTGCAAAAGTAGGGAGTGCATGTTGTTGCTCATCTGGCAAACCGCATTTAGAAGGTTGCTAACACGTGCCGGCATTACGTTTGTTCACAGTGGTACGATGTGCATACCATGTGCGCACTTCTCTCAAACCATTCGGAGCGCCTGCACACCTTGTGTGTAGCACACTCGATGCCGGTAAATTAGAGCAGCTATTCTTTTGGGCTAACGATAACATTCTTTACAGGACTGTTGTCCACACTGCCAAAACCAACCGAATTGGGATTAAACGGCCGTCAGTTGTGATTCTGAGTTTGATTCCCAAGGAGACTGCACGCCTTTAACGGGAACATACATTGCAACAAGCTCAAGCAGAGTAAAGCACGCCCCCGTACCTCTATAACATAATTTTTTCAAAAGGACCCACACTATAAGGGTTCATCAAGCACGTTTTACCTACCTTAAACTCCCGTGAACATAAAAAATCTCAATGAAGGCAATGCGCTGCTTTTTATAATGGAGAAGCGTTATAACTTTATCAGTGTTTACAACAAGCGCTGGATCGTAGCATCGTAGACGCAGATGCTCACATGAAAATGTTCATTTTGGCTTACGTCCATCAGCTTTCTTAAGCCAAAAAGACCTACTGCCACTGATTTCTATTATGAAAACTTTCTCTGGTGCCGTGTTAAGTGCAGGGCATGCATATATAACATGGTTGTGAAGACCGCAGCTTACTAAGTGACCCTTGGTAAAGGAACGATGAAATCGTTACTACGACGGCCAACAATTCACCCATCTCGATGTTTGTAAGGTCGCTGATAAGCAGGGTAAACAAACCCGCCGTTGTGCGTCACTGAACTGCGGTAAGATTCTGTGCTGTCCTTGGTAAACCGAGGGTAGAAACACTAACAAAGCGTCAAAGCAGCGTGGTAACAAAGTAATACCACAACTGCCGTACGCACAAAGCCCAGTCGTCCCATATAAAAGGGCGCTAAAATACACCGTCAACACAAACATCAAGAACAATAATATTTGCATGCGCTTGAATAACAACAGGTGTACGAACAAGAGGAAATTTTATCTCGTTCAACCGACCAAAAAAAAAGCAAGGCGCAAGTACACAGCGAGGATTAACGGAAGATATGTGTACTGAAGCAGCGTCAGTAGAAGTCCAGGTGTTTTTTCTTTTACTTAAATCGTTTCAGAGGAACTACCCTGTCAACATGTCATTTCGGTAGTGTCAAGTTATGAAACCCTGAAAAAATCGGTAGGCACGAAAGCCTTAAGAACCCTAGCCGCTTTTGGAACTGCTCATTCTGTTTGGCCGAGTCGCTCAACGACTTTGTAATCGTAATCCGGATGTAGGTGGTTCTTGTGTCATTTTGGTGCAACAGGCAATTTCCGTAAGCGCGTGCTACAAAGCACGAGGATAGCGTTTACGTGATTCCCTAGGGTGCAAGCAGGCCTACTGCATCAGGGTTTTAATACAATAACAATTCATCTGGTTGATGGCTGAAGCACGAAAACGCAGCGTTGGAAACGCCATTCACTGGTGCATTGCAAATCTCGGTAGATACGAAAGTGGTTCGACGCAAATGCAAGCGGCGTCCACACGCAAGGCAGCGGGCATTCAGAGCAAACGTTTCTCTGCTTATTCTCGAAGCAATAAGTCCGTCATTTATGAAAAGGATGAAAGAAAATCGCAATGACAAAAACTGGTGGAAAAATTACGCAAGTCAACCCCACCGGGAAGGACAACAACGTACTAGATAGTGATCGCTAAAAAGCTCAAATATGATTGACCTGCGCGCACAAGCCAGCAATTTAAATGCCAGTAAAATGGTGAGGAATTGAGGCAATACACACAAAGGTCATGTCTGTTCGAGGAACGTTCTCTAGATGCTTATGGTTGTTTTGCAAACTTTCGGTAAATGCTCAAAGATCAGAACAGAATATAAACCAGATCAAATGTGAACCGTGCGGCAAAAGACAGTGGGCTAAGTCTAGCTTATATGGATTTAACCGAATTTCTTAAAGATCAGGAGGCATTTTAGTTTGAGTACATATGTTGTCAAACGCCGCATAGCTACCAAGTTCCTTCCCTCAAACTTCCAAAATTTTGGAAAAGATCCCGTGTGCTGGGCAATATTCAGCGCACCTATTCCGACCAAGCTTTTGCTTGCAGGATTACCCTACCCCGCAACGGGTAGGCAACGACAATAAGCACCTGCGATGCCTGACACTTTGACACTGGTTCCTCTCTTCACAAGGCCTTAGGTGATAAGCGACTGAGTAGATATAGACCCCCTTTGTTGCTTTACGACAACCGCCTGTGCTCTACTTATGTGAACCTGTAAGCACTGTTTAGTTTCAGATGGGCAGGAAACACCTTGCAAAGAAACGGGTAGCCTTTCACTCAGGAAACAAGAAAAACAAGAGCGCTTGGAAGCTACCCCAAAACGTCACAGTAAATCCAGCTTTAAACCAATATCTAGGCTGACTTCTCCGCTAGTCCACTACCTTTTTTCTGTGCACCTTTGGGCTCAACAAGACCAGCCTTGAAGCGCTTGCCACGATTTGGCTGATTCCCTCTAACCAACCCTATGATATTCGATATTCAGCCTGCATTGGGTGACAGTCAGTAATTGTGCCCACACATATTTGGCTTACATCTAATGCTCCAAGGTCCAAGCCGACGCCTGTTTTATTTTATGGGTTGACTTAAAGCGCGGGCTGGACGCTGTGGTTGCTTTAATAATAATAATAATGTTTATTCCCAACTAGTGGGTAGCATACCTTCAGGCAAAATCATAAAGTTGCAGTCAGAATAAGTGCATGACTGGTAGGGTTTGTGGGTACCAGGAATTTCGTGGAAAAGGGACGGCGACATAAAGGGTGGGCATTATCCGAAGTAGACTTGGTCACGCCTGAGGCGGCATGGGTAGGGCACCGAAATGGGGAACATGTCAGATGAGACAAGATACTATCGTTAAGATTTGCAAGTGGTGGGCAAAAACAACATGAGGGAGGGCGTAGCAAGAGGCTTCCTGCCTGGTATGTGATAAAAATAATTTTAAAAACCTTCAATCTGCAGAACAAGTGGAACCAGAATAACGGATCAGGAGAGGCAGCAGAACTGGCACGATCTGGCCGACCGATTCGAACTGAAGCCTAAAACCGTTACTGTGGCTTCATAGCCTTGGGCTGTTGGGCGTATGGCCAGAATCACGAAAAGCGTTAGTGGGGGAATGTGCGGTACGGATAAATGGTAGTAGAAAACTCAGAATCGCAGTGTGCAGTGAAACTAGAGAGAATCACTAATGTCGCTGCTGGAGCGGGGTTGGGTGTAAAAGGTTCCTTGGAAGAAGTGGTTCACGCAAACACACAAGAAGGAGCGCGAACTGCACGGAAAATGACTGACTTGGTGAGGAGTACAAAATAAAAGACACCTGTATGTTTAGATCCAATGGAAGGTTCAGCAGATTGGAATGAAAGCCTCCCTGGGGAGGCTGGGACCAAATAAATATTTTACTTGTGGTTGTAGGTAAGGGGACGAGTGGGCGAGAGGGCGCAGTCAAAGTAGGAAGTGAGCAGTTACGGGTATGCTATCAAACTAGGTATGTCAGTGCGTGCCGTCAGTGCACTGAGATACTTCAGTTTCTGGATAGCCCCGTGACGGACGTCGTGATTGAGGTTGAAAACAGCCATGGGACCACCCCCGCACCCTTTTTGGTGCATTTAACACCTACAGCGTAACACGCAAAGGCAACACCCTTCCAGGCGTCATCTTCTGCTGCTCTTGAACTCCGCCTGGAGAAAACTTGTTTTTCATAGATACGCTGAAGCACGTCTCCCACAGTTACCACCTTTTGCAGCCTTCTTCGGCAGGTGACTTCGCATTACCCGATGAATCCTGAATGGAGTTGCAGCACGGCATTTATAGTAACCAGCTCAGGTCGGTACCACCTTAGACAGTTTAGCAATGTACTAAGGCTCAGCTTGTTAACACAGCCATCAGACAGCCTGTTAAAAAGCCATCATCTTCATTGAATCTGGTGGTCACAAGTGGACATCATGGTCGGCCGAGTGATAACTAGGGATGCCCTGAAACACAGTAATCACTGTGCGCTGAATTTCAACTTCGTCAGCGGATGGGCCAAAAACTTTAATCCTCTAGCATTTATTCAAGACCGTTGCCGCGCAGACTTCACATGCAAACATATTTTATCTGACCAGCTGGGAATATTACCAATTTCATCGCTGGACACACACTGGACCGTTGTTCAACAACCTCATGAAACTGATACGTTAATCATCCGTTAGAAACCAGCGCACAGTCGGACTTATCAAACGGTGCCCCAAAATACAAGATGACATTTTGTTAGGGACAGAACCACGGAGGTTCTAAAATCCTTCAGGTGAACTTTCGAAGTCGGATCAAGGTTGAAAGTTTACTCCGAAAAAGTACCATTGGATACGTGCAACACTGTCAGAGGCACAAAAACGGGAACTCACGGAAAACACAATGGCATCAGCCGAAGCTTTCATATAACACTACGCAGGTTTGAACTCTGCCCCAGCCACTTTGACAAGCTGAAACACCACACGACCTCTATCCAAACGGAAGAAGGCATTCCTTGGCCATTCTCGTTGTACAAACCCCGTCAAGTGACTGACGAAATCGAAAGTTATACCAGTCCAGAAAACTGATGACTGCTTGTTTTCCGCCAGCTACATGCACGGTCTAACTAACACTGAACGCAAGTTAGTGAGTCAAATTTTGAAGCAAACCATTTTAAATCGCCTAGTAAGCAAACGCTGGATACCACTGTGGTATCACGGGTCCGTACCAGACCGCACCTGTGAACTGCTTGACACAAGCAAGGTAGGAACGACTATTCTAAACGTTGCATTTTTGGCTGTACAAAGGCTTTCGACCCAGTTCAACATGTTTTAGTGCTTTAATAATGGGAAGCCGCTTGGATGAATAGATTAGGTCGTTCATATCCACTTGGGCTTTCCTAGTAAAAGCTGCATCCTTCTACTCCTCTTCTGAGGCCTTCTTTGTGGCACCTCAGGGTTTCCCCTCAGAACCGCTCCGTTTCCTGGTCTACGCCACAGGCCTTCACGATATGCTCCGGAGTCCACTGTCCACTGTTTTCAGACGAACTGAAGTTCAACACTGCCGAAGCCGAAGCACCTCAAGTGGATATCTACGCCGTGGAGCAGTGAGCTGACTCTCAGTTGGAGGACGCTTGTTTCTCCAAAACCTTTTTGGATGGAATAAAAATTCTTACGTAAAAAATGCTGCATTTTGTAGTATGTATGCTCAAACAGAAAACCATTATAATGTCTTAACTGGTTTGGGATTTGTTTTAATTGATCTCTATTCTTAATTTTTGGCGAGCATTCAATTTTAAAGTAGCAGCGCTATGGTTCCTGAAATGGCCTCATACACATTTGTTGATAAACTGGCTGACGTCCGCCTTTCGTCCTTCATGGCACTTGAGAATGCTTTAAATTAACACATGAAGGATAACTATGTGGTATTTGTGCGTGCTGCGTGTAATCGAAGCATTAACGCTGTTTTTTGTTAACTAGTGGGTATACTGCAAATGCAGCAGGCGGCCAGCAAAATCAACGGAAAGTTGAGCACATATGCTAGTAACAAACAGTACAAGAAGCCCCGGCTGTCCAGTGCGTTTTTCTCTAAAGAGACACGGGAACCATCTTGTGGCGGCCTCTTATTATCTGGAACACAATCACAATGTTTCCAAGCTTTCGTGCCACCGACTTCCGGTGAATCGGCGGCTAACCGAAGAGGAGCTGGGCAACTTCAGGACCCTGCTGAACTACGGAACGCCGTTGTGTGAAGCGCGGCATTTTGCAGCTAATTAATTTGGCAATATCCCTACCACTCAGGAAATGCTCAACTACTGCTGCAAGTGTCGGCCATCCCTGTTTAGTAAGTGACGAATAGTTGGGTTTCTTTGCGGCAGAGGATATGCTTTTGGGCGTGGCATAACTTCGTGAGTCCGGATGTGTGCTTGTGTTATAGTTGGGGGAAGGTCACCACAGCCACGTATGTTTTGCCAGATGGCAACAGACAGCGCTACGCCGACGCTTCCCATATGTAGTAAGTGTTGACGGAATACACGTGACAAACCGATTTGGGTAAGCTTTTTTAAAGCAACGTGTATCTGGCTTGTGGATAAAATCGCTGCACCTTCCTGATCACAAGTGGCTTGGTTACCGGATGTCCGGTTGTGTACGCTTTCGTGGAAAGGGAACAGCTTGCTCCCATACGTAACTTGTCCGGCCTGTTCATGGAGAGGGTGGGCGAACAGTATCACGCGAAGACTTGTCACGGCCAAATTTGCGGCACGAATGCGGGGAGCGAAAGCAGCACTTGGCCACGAAGTCAAGTTGTGCTGCCTCCATATTTGAAAAGATATCTGGAAGCACATATGTACCATGTAACATGTAGAAGAGAGTGCGTACAAACCTACGCCACTACTTCTTCTTGGTTTACTACACTCTCATCTGTAACAGTCTCCCCGATCGGTTTCGAGATATCACACACCAACATACGTTTTCACAGTCTGTAGATAACTTCCTTACGTGTGAAGCCGCGGCCACCCTAATTAGTACCCAAATATCCCCTGATCTACTTCATGAACGGGGTCCAGACCACTTCTGAGTTTAACGAAGGTATATTTAGTGGACGAAAAAAATTAATTAAAACAACAATTTAAAAAATAAGCCACCCCCTTACTTTACCTTGCCACCTCTGGACTTGCTTAAAGCAACTTATACCAGGTTCCTCCCAGCTAAGTCCCTGCCCTGAACTACTCTATCCGCTCTGTTTAATGAGTGGTGCCTGGTCTCGCCTAACCCTAAACAAACATAGGCCAAGCAAAAGACAGAGTTCGTCATACCTGAGGACGTATTATACGCCACGCAACCCACTCAGCACAAGCACACAACATTGCGGTAAGCCTCTGGTTAGCTCGGTAGCTCACGCTCCGTCATCGTTTAGCCATGGTTCACACGCCTTGGCCATCTCCGTTCTATTCCCATTGTACTAGTGGTAGCTACCGCCTCATTTGCCTCCTCCGCGACCTGCTTTTCCCAGCGGCTGTTTGCCATTTGCTTGTTCGAAATGACTGAGCTGTTTTACTGGCCTGGATTTTCCCCGACCGGATAAAAAATCTGGTAGCCGGAGTTCTTTATTACTGCACAAGCCGCAATTATGACTGCATGGTGGCATGCCACCTTGCAGATCTAGTAGCACGCACGAGGGATAGAAACCTCGTGTGGCGGTCGGTACGTCCTGCAGGGCGTGTCTCCTTGTTGCGTTTCGCCATGGTGCGTTCATATACCCACCACCCTTTGCCCATCGCTGATAGTTCTGAGCATGGCCTTTAATTCAGGAAACATATAAGAGACACTTTTGTTCTCTGTTTTTTGCTGCCGGGCTGGAATCGTCCCGGTTGTGTCATTTAACTGGCAACGCTATAAACTACAGTTGGTGAAAAAACTGGCCCTTCGTCTGGTAAAAAAGGAAACTCGTAAAAAACAGATGGGATAGCCTGAAGACTCCGCGATGGCCACGGCTTACACAGACGCGCGGGGCTATATCTGCCTTCGTCATAATTGGGGTTGCACCGCACCAAAGCCCACTTAGTCGACCAAACAAAACAAACGCGCCTACCTACCGCTCCGAGAATTGGGCACATGCAACAAGATATACTGTACCGAGCAAATGGTATCTTCGAGTTACGCGTACTACCAGAACCTCCGGGAAGGCGAAACAAAGTCAGAGCTTGGTTTCTATACGGTACTATTAACATAATACATCAATTCACAAAATGTAAAAACCTCGATAGTAGATACTCGTCAACAACAAATGGTCCACTTGGACTACGAAAGTACGAACCAAATGAGCAAACAGGCTCCCACGTGAGACAGTCACACGTGCGTAAGGTCAACCAAAACTGGCTGGATGACCTCAAGGCCAAATAAGTGACGTGGTATGGACAAACAAACGCTAGTTCATACAGACGCACTAAACATAAAAGTGGAGCGGGGTTACAAATAGGGACAGATGAAATGTGGGGAATTTCAAATGTCAAAGTAATGGATGATACACCGCCCGCCAAATTCTCCACGTTGACTGAGCGGGCGCCCTGGTTCTTGCACTCTACTTATGCCCAGCTCCAATCTAAGAAACCCCATCAGCCACCGACGAGAATGGTCCGAGCCCACTCCTGCCACAAGTGCCGGCTCCGATGGAGTACAAGCCCAGTCGCGTCTCCCCGGTAACCATACCTTTCCAATATCCCTCTTGAGAACGCCGCCCGCCCTTCTAACACGCGGGGGTCTTACTAAGCTGTATGAGGTCGCCTCACAACCACCTACTACCACTACAGGCCATTTTTTACGGGGCACATCTCCACCAGAGGGTGGAGCCCCTTTCCTCACCCTGCCTGCTTTAATCAATAGATATTGGTTGCAACGTAGTGACCAAGCTACAACCTTCTGTAGCTTCACCCAACAGGAAGGCATACGCTATCATTTCGTTCTAGTTTATGAACATGTAATACAAAGCTCTTCAACTTGGGCGGCTTCAATCGAGGCCTTGGAGGCCAATTGCTCTCTTGTCCGAGTAAAAAACCTTGGTCAAGTTAACTATCCACGCAGCGGACTGTGGTTGTATGTCCCCCGAGAGATAACGTCGGTTGGGTTGTTCTCCGACGTTACATGTCCCCAATGAGTAGCTGACGACGCACCACGAATAATCGTTAGTTGATTTACGACAAAGGTACAAAATCTAGAAGATATGTTTTGGACACTGCATAGAGCTATTATGGAGTCTGTCCAAAACGTAGTATGCTGGAAGTGGTCCTTTTCCCTTATTCAAACTAGATCTGCCACTCGGACTGCCAAACGCGCATCTGTAAACTCCAACGTTGGTATTGAAACGGGCGTAAGGGGAGCCATCCGCCCGCCACCAGTCTCTACTGTTAATAATGCTTTCTGGACCTCTAAGAGGAGACTAGTGTTGCATGCTGAAGCGTCTGTGAATGCCGAATTGTGGAGCGGCCGCAAAGGCTTGTGGACGTCCTGATTATACCCGGTCATACAATGACCGACACCTTCTGCCTCGTCCTAATTCCCATCGGACCGAGGAGCATCCAACCAAGTGAGGTCTTTACGGCAAAGGCTGTTTTTTATCTCCCAAGCGCCGATCGAATACCCAATGCGCTTCGGATGCATCGGACCCGAGAGGGATTCCTACCTCACCTTCAGCCAATTCGTCAAAGGCGACTTCGTCAAGGTGCGGTCACGAGCTAGCCGCTTCTTAAATAGGTGGGACGGCTTGCATGGCTAAGTTGTCAACGACGATTGCCCTGTCAATATCTATCGACTGACTTTCATCCATTGATAAAAGTCTGGTGTCATTGGATTTGGAGGTGCATTCCATGGAACCAGCCAGTGTAGAAATGGCCATAGAGGTGGGAAGCAGCCCGACCCTGTTTTTTACCAGAAAGTCCCGCTTTACTAATGTTATGTCGGGCCCGGTATCTAAAAACGCATACGTTGTCACCCTTCCCGCTGGAGTGTCAGGCTTAACAGGAATAACTCCTAGGCGTGTCGGAAGCTACTACCTTGAGTTAAGGCGCAAACCCCCCCCCCCGACTCTGAAGACGTCCCTGCTTTGTTTCTGGCTTTTGTTGCATGCAACAACCTATGAGGTGGTCCCCTACAACCAGACTGGCCACATCAAACGACTGACTTGCAATCTTTAGCCATGTGGGAGTCTCTTAAGCAAACAAAGCATGCATTATTCCCCCGTATGCGCTTCCACCTATCCGGATCTTCCATAGATAGGAAGAGCTGGCAGCCGGAAATTGGGTGAGACTGTGAACATATTGGGCAAGTGCTTGGACCACTGTCTGCGTCTGGCCTTATATTGGTTAAGAAGCTCGTGAAACCATTCCGTCTAGGAGCTCGGTTGGTGGAAGTTAGCGGCACAGGAAGGCGTCTTCCGTCCCCTTCTCGAGCCAGTTGCCCAAACCGACTTCGTGCAACCCTGAAGCGCGTGTCCATAAACCCTGTCAAGTCAGTGAACGCTGGGTCCCGGCCAGTCATCGATATCTTATCTGCCATCTCAGCCCGTTTGTGTTGCAATGGCGACGGAAGAGAACGCACGATTCTCTCTACAACCACAAGTGAGTGCAAATCTGAAACGTAACGCATTTGCGTTAGCGCAATTTCACAACTTCGCATTTTTATGCACAAGTCCGACAGAGACTTGGCTGCTCCAGTGGTCTATCGTGCCAGTCGGAACAGGCTTTCGAGTAGAGAGCGAGCAATAATATTAGGCTGACCGAAAACATTGCGTAGTATCTCCCGTGCCCTGCTACTTCCGGCGGGAGCATCACACATTCTTCAATGGCTGCCTTCGCGTCGCCTTGACAGTAGTGGATCAAATACAGGAGCCTCTGGCCGGCGTCCTCCACCTTGTTTTCAATATATATCACAAATTGTCGTATGAACCTCTAGTTATTACTCGGATTGCCATCAAAATATGATGGTTTCACCTTGGGTAGTTTCACAGTGGTTGTCACTGGAGTGAGGGAAGTGGACGTTTTTGGCCCTGGAGATGACCCTCTGATATCATCAGCATATCTTAGAGGTCTTTCATCTATCTGACATAGTTTCACTTACTGCGGTACTAGTGGTAGACGTTACGTTTTTTATCTCTATTAATGCACATTACCCTATCTGACGTCTCCTCAAACTCACTAGACTTTACTAATCTTACCCCATTCCTTCGTCTTCCAAAGCTTTGACCTTCGGCAATGCCTGGTTTAGACGCCCTGTTTGGCTGTTATCCACTCCACCTGGCCTGTAATCTGCATTGACAGGGATCCCTAACGGGACCAAAACTACCTGCGATCTAACATCGGCTTCGTTCTACCTCTGTGAATTTCCTTGGCAACCCGAAAATCTCCCGCTACTCAAAGGATTACACATCCCAGCCCAAAGACATAAATATGACGTCCGTTATGGGGCTGTCCAAAAACCAAAGTATGTCAGGCCAATGATGGCACGGCACTGGCATACCCAGTTTGGTAGCACACCCGAAACTTTTCCCTTCCTACTCTCGTCCGTACCCTCTCGCCCACTTGTTGCATCAACTGCAGATATGAGCAAGCCCTCCAACTGGCTCCAGCTGCCTCCAGGACGCGTTCATTCCAATCTGCTGAACCTTTCGTTCGGATTTAACCATTTCGGTGGACTTTCAGTCTGTGCCCCCCACGATATCAATTATTTTCTATACAGTTGGCGTTCCGGCTTGTGTGTTGTCACCAACTCACTCTTCCAAGGAACTTTTATACCCGACTCCAATACAACAGCGACACCAGCGAGTATCTACAGTTCCACTGTACACCAGGATTCTGAGATTCTTGCTACCATTTATCCCCATTGCCAATCCATCTACCTCACCATCCCCAATTACGCTCTTTGTGACCCTGGCCATAAGCCCAATAGTCCAAGGCCAAGAGGCCTCAGCGATGGTTTACGGTTCTAGTTTAATTAGACCGGCTGGATGACGCTAGCTCTGCTGCTTCACTAGATCCGTAGTTCTGGTTCCTCATTTTTCGCAGTTTGCACTTAACTTGTCATGTGTCAGGCAGAAAGCCTCTTGTTTTGCCCTCCGTCGTTTTGTTTTTGACCGTCACCTTCAAATCCTAACGACCTGGTCTTGCTCGATATTTTCTCAAAAAAAGCAGTAGTAAGTGGGCTTCCCTTCCCGTGCCGGTTTAGGGGTGACCACGTCTACATCGGATAATGTCCACTGTTTATGACGCTGTCTCCTGTACCTAAAAACCCTGCCAGTCATGCTTTTATTATGACTGTAGCATTATGATCATGTCTGATGGTATGACGCCCATTAGTTTGGAATAAACATATTTTTTCTGGTGCCTAACCCTCAGCCTGTCCAGAAAGCGCACATACGTGCTTGCGAAACATTCTGCAAATGAGTCATCTTATGATGTTGACCTGGTCCGAAGCACAAATTCCTGGCGCAATGCGCCCCGAAACTCCGTGTATGTCCGTATTTTCTGCTCCGGGGAGGAACTAATCGACAGCCGTGATTTGACACGTTGATACTAGTACTGTAGCATTATGATCATGCCTGATGGTACGCCACCAATCAGTTGGGAATGAACACTGTTATTATATTGTAGACGTGAATCTGGAAGTAAAGATGGGTTGTGATAATTCGGCGTGAACGATAGGTTGAATGAGGCCCAAACCTATATGAAAGACACGGAATAGAGCCTCGAAATAGCTTGAAATAGCAAGTAGCTTCCAACACGTTATGCGTGTCTCAGATGTGGAAGCTTTTTTATGTATAACCGGATGCTGAAGATCACAAAAGTGTCGCCTTACAGACGTAAGCAAGTTAACCGATCGGATTCCAAGAAAGGAGTCCGTATTTGGTGAGAGGTTGGTTGAGTTTGGGGTGGTTACAAGTTATGATGAGAACGATGGAGCTGTTGATTCTATTAAGCTACATGGTATCGGCATCGGGAAGCAGAAGTTGAGTGAAGTTAGGATTTGGTGCTCTAAATGTGCAGATTTGACGCCAAGCACCCGCCCACTCACTGGAGCTTCGTTACGGCTGCGTACATCTGTGAANACCCGGCAGGACCTATGTACTAATCGAAATGGCCAATATGATCCAACCTTCCTTCTCGTCCAGGTTGGACCTTCAACTTTTCCCTGTCGCGAGGGGCGTTCACATTTCGGTCAGTTGATTAGGCATCGTGGATCCCTAGCCGCATGTTAGTCGTGTGTGTCAGCTAGGTCCTCAGTTGAGAATTGTGCAAGTAACGACAGTCTCCATCACCTAGGTTTAGACTCAGTGGTAAACGTTATGATGAGAAGCTCACCAAGTTCATCCCTAGTGGCAAATTATCTGGCTACTGCTCGGAGCCGGCAATACAGAACCTGGGGTGCTTCACATTTTGCAATGGAGAGCTATGCTGCCAGTGAACAGCACCCGAAAACTTACATTCTGATATTAAGCAGCAACCAGAAAATTCGACATGCGTGCAGGTGTCCTCCGAATGAAATGAAAGTGTCTGTTGCTGCCATTGCACGTAAAACCTATTCCCGGGGACCGAAGGCACATGAGTCGACATCCGGCTAGTCGAGCGGTAGACACAAAGGCCGAATTTGGTTACAGGCGTGACGCTCCGTTATATTATGCGCCCACGAGTACAATACGGGCTCTAGCAAGCTCCGTACATTGTTGCAGAACTTACCACATTTTTTGTCCGTCATAAGTGACTCGAGTTTTACCGCAAGTCGCGATATTTTGTTAGAGTTATATACCTTATCTCAAATTTTAGGTACTTGATTACCTTGAAGTTTCGCCCACTTAAATAATTCCTGCATACAGAGAATTTGCAAAAAAAACCCATTGGGCATAGACGTTCTTAACTATGAATTGGTAACCTTGGTAACCTTCAAGAAAACCATTCCATTCGACGAATACCGAGCGTTGTAGTAGTAGTTTTTTAGTAGTATTTGGTAGTAGTAGCAGTAGTAGTTTTATTCATGTCACGCTGAGGGCACTCAGAAGCCGACTTTGTCGCACATGGCGAGGAGGTAACAGAAGGTATTGCAAAGCTGGATACCAAAAATGCTTTAAATGCCTGACTGTCTTCGAGTACGTCGTTCCTCGAATAATTCGGCGCGCTTTCCCAGATATTTCTTCCATGGAACATATTCCAGACCGATTCTTGACTACACCAAGCTTCCGAAGGACTGCTGAAATGGTCGCCGACCTGAAGTCCGCTCACTACTAAACGTGCCGAAAATTTTTTTAATTCCTTACGTACTATCGTCAGCCCTCACGGCATTTGATACCTACTTACAGTTTGAGCAAGTGTTGGGCAATAAGTATTTCAAGAAGTTCAGTGCTCGCACAACAGAAGTGAATTTTCGAAGGCTACGTGTCCCTGATGAACTTAACCGGACAGGCAATTGCGTTCAGAATACCAGTCCAAACTTTTGAGCCTAATCTAGGCATCCCGGAGTCCCAGTGATACTAGGAGAGTATTCCACCAGAAGTTTTCCGCCAGAGGTTTAAATGATTCAGTGGACAATGAAATTTGCTGAGCTGCGAGAATAGGACCGTATATTAGAGTAGTTTTTGGTTCGAGCACATAGGCTGCAAAATGCAACATTTTGGCGTAAAATGTTTTATTCCGCTCGCGAAGGCTTTGCAGCCAAGAGCATTTTGCGGCCAAGGAGCCACGTATTTCACCGCTGGCCGGCGGGAAAACAACAAGAGGTTTTTCAAGCTTGGAGCGCACGCTTATAATGGATAACAATCCTTCGCACTTCGGTTAGTTTTTGCATGGAATACTTTTTTTCCACCACAATTGTGTGCACTGCACCTGGGACCTTGTACAAATCGCTTTCTGATTGTTTTTATTTCAGCGCACAAACTGGCAAGCTTGCTGCCACGCTGAGTCAATAAAGGGAGGTGCCACACCATTTTCCACCTTTGTTTTGAAAGAATCAAAGCGGCTGGACGACAATAGCAAGTCCCACTAGGGTTGCTTTGGCAAGCACCTTGTTTCCGAGCCCCAATCCGCAGATATTCGGAAGTCCCCCTCCCTGACCTGATCTGTTGGCGGACTTTCTGAATTAAATCGCGTCTCAAGGTCACATGACGCATGCTTGCCCCTCAAAGTCATTCAGGGTTTTGTAAGTGAATTGTGGGTAGTCCGTGGCCACTGTTTCTGATTAATTTCTGATTTTTAAATCCGGCAAAAAACAATTTGGTGTATGCTCAATAAGCCGGGTCCACCTGGCATATGTTGGAGCGGCATGAATGCATTGATTTCACCCATTAAACTGACTGTTTCATGTCGCTACTAAAAGTAATTTCTTTTTTGTTGCTCTTGAATGCCATAAATTTCTTGGGTAACCTGTAGAATCGAGAAATAGATCGTGCGCGCTATTCTCGTGAGGACAGTTTAAGTGCAAGCTGAAGCTAAAATGTAGACTGATGGCACTGCTTAGTAGAATTCCAAAGAAGTCCTGGAGCTATGCAGAGTTAACCACGGTGCATTCAGATCTGAAGCCAGTGATGGTGCAGGACATTATCATCCTTTGTGAGCATGACACCTGTGTTCAACACTGATGCTTCGCTGCCGTACAACCATGATTTATTTGAAAGCCTTATTGTGAAGAAAAGAATAAAAGTGGACAGGGAAGAGACTAAGTGCTGGCTTACTACAATCATTTCGAGGTGCATACACCTCCAGGAGCTCATTCAGACATTCTGGATGGAAACTGACACAAAGAATGCCATTGAGATCGATTAGAGGCCATTTCTTGCAGCGTCTCCAACCAAGCGCAGTAAGGATCGCGCGAATCCCATCCTGGAAGGCGAGTCGCGTCGACAGCACCCAAACGTTTCATAATCTCTTTCATACCCGTCTGCTAGGCCAAGGGTTGGCCACCCCTCTACTACCGCCACTCCGCACTGTCTTCGGCAAAGGATGTTTCTGCATGCGTAATACGTGGCCTAACCAACACAGCTTCTGGTGCTGGACACATTCTTCAATGGGATCCTCCGTTTCACAACCGAAAACTCACTTTTTAATTTCCTCGTTATGGATTCTCCAACACCAACCCACACGAATTATGGTCTTGAGACAACGGTTGTCAAACACCTGAAGACGTCTCAGTTCCGCTGCTCGAGCAGGCCAAGTCTCAGCTGTACAAAACAGCCTGTACTGTAGCCTGATACACACATCTCTTGAGATTCAGGGATATACCGCTTTGACGCCATAGGTGTCTCAAATTAGCAAACGCGGCCCGAGGCTTGCAGATTCGTGCACTGACCTCATCTGTCACACTACAATCAGAATTACTACAACTTCCAAGATACGTAAAACGCTCCACATATTCGAGTGCCTCCCCCCTGGATTGTAAGTGGCGTGTGCAGTGACTGCATGTCCACGAGCATGAACTTACACTTTGTGGGCGCAAAGTTCATACCAAATGACTGACTTCCAAAACATCCAAAAACATCCGCGCCTTCTCCTCTTCTTCGAAGACGAGAACGATATCGTCTGCATATCCCAGATCGACAAGGTTTTCGTCAGAGGCAGTTTGAACACCGGGGTTTTGAAGACCTTTCGTCTCGTTATCTCATCGTTCACGAAATTGAATAGAACTGGAGAGAGTACGGAAGCTTTTGGAGAGCTATCTATATACTCTCATATGTCCTGGACGGGTGAGGAGGTTTCCACTAGATGGAAAGATGTGCGTGGTTTCTCTGGATAGTACAAACGAATGGGAAGAAGAAGGCTCCGATGAGTACTGCTCGTAGTAGTAACAGTATTGTGAAAAACTCTACGTTCCTAATATATGATAGTGTTTGCATGTCGACAGTCGGTGTTGCGGGGTGTTCGTATCAGTGGGAAGTACAATTTTGCTTTGATTGGAACTAAGGACAGTTAGGTTGGAAGAACTATTCCCACCCTAAACATAACAGCAGTGGTTTAGGTGGGATCTGGGGGTATGAAATGAATTGATATGTTTGCTTCCTCAAAACAACAAATCATTCTTCTAGGCGTTTGCGTCGCGAAGCGCATCGTGTAAAGACAAAGATAAGGTATCCAAGGGTGGGCCAGGAAGGCTTACCAACGAAGAATGGGAAATGTTTGCTCAACCCTCAAATTGGTTTAGGTCGGCAGTGGAATGACAAAGTGAAATGAATGCATCGATGGATTTATGGAGGTTCAGATTTGCTGCAGTGAACGAACCTAAGTTGAGGTGGGTGACAATGTCGGTGTTCAGGATAGTTAAGCGCCAGTATGTATAACTGTTCTGTTGTTGTCAATGATTACCGTGAACATGATGGTAATCAGCGATTGCTTGTGCTCAGTCGTCATCTAGTGGACGAGATCTCAGGAAGTTTTAGTACTAAGAACAGTGCATAGTGGCGCCGTCTGCAAAAGAATGGAGCCTTCAGGTGATGGTGTTGGGTGGCAGCACGAATCTCTAAGTTTCTACGGCGTCGTCCATTCATACTTACAAAGTGCAGCTGTGTAGAAGGACTCCAATCCAACTGCTTAAGACAGGCTGCAGCCCAAACAACAGAATTCCAAAAAGGTCGGCGTACGCGGTGTCGTCAGACGATTTTCGATGTACCTATGGCAATGACGCACGTCTTACCAGAAAAGTCCAAAAAGCCTAATTAAACACGTAACACGTAAGCCAACACATCAGCCATTGTGGCGCCTGATCCGCGCTGGTGGTCATTCACTGTCTCCATTTTCAGGGGGTATCTGTTTGATCGAAATTGACCCAAGAACTCCAGGTAAAATGGGGTTGATGGGGATGGGCCAGGGGCTTTTGAATTCAGATGGTGTGCCACGTTTGGGAGTGGGAAAACAAATGAGCCGTTGTAGCCTGAGGAAAAACACCGATTCGAGCGATCTCTTTCACTTTCTGGTAATTATGTAAAACAGGTGTTTTGTAAATGGTAATTCGTGATAAAGGTTGGCTCACATTCGATAAAGGCAAATGAGTCGGGGACGCTGCGTAAACTGGTACAGACTGAGGGAAAATATAAAAATCCGAGATAAAAATTTGAGCGAAAATTCCTTCCTACTCAAAAAGCTGGGATTCCGGACACCCGGATGGATAGAATTAGGAGTAACAAGTTGTGACCAACTTCGTTTGTCAAACTTCCAAAGGTCAGCTGATTGGAGTGTCTTTTTTGTAGCGAATTTCCTCCTGCTTTATGATGTCCGACAAGCAGGCATAATGCGCAACAACATGGTCAGCGCGTCCGGGACATCCGCTGGCGATGTAAAATATGTCTTTCTTTACCACCACCGGGCATGCCTTATTAACCGTTTGGGGTTATCCCCTCCTCTGGCTGATTGGCTCAGAGGAAACACTCGCTAATTTCCCACCAAAAACAAGGGTTTTCCGGAAAGCGATACACATGAGTGGTTGTTAGATAATTAGCACACATCATCTCAGTCAGCGGGAGAGTACTGCCACAATATACAGCGAGGGGGTCTTTCGAGGAAGAAAGTGAGTGACAAGAATTAATAAGACATGACCTGAGGAGTCTAAAGTGACAGGTATGACTGTCGACGTATCAAAAAGTGATCAAGAATGTCTGCAATATCGCCGACTGGGTCAGGAACTCCGGTTGGACATGCTAAGTATGGGAGTTGTCGAGAGAAAAGAACTCCGTCTAACAGTCTACAGGATGTTTGCGAAAAGGAAAAGACCATGGTAGAATGTGAAGTCGCTGGGAGTGCAAACTTCCGTATTGTAACCGCACTGAAGTATCTGTTCGCAACTGACCGACTGAAGCAAAAAGAAGGGACGTGCAATTGATAAAAAACAGTGAAAATAGTTGCTACATCGGGTGGAGTTAAGTTTGGTCCAAAGTGGCTGAAAATTAGGGATGTAAGAGTACATGGACAAACGAGGAAGAGTGTATGAAGGGGTGCACTCGATCCCCAAATGGGACACAATGGAACAGCGTGTGGTTGGGTAATTGCAGGTGAGAAGGGTCACACGATCCGAAGATTTAAATCTCATCGAGAAAGACTGGAGAAGGTGGTTAGAATTAATGTTGCCGTTTAATCCGTGAATGTTACACAGTAAGCTTAGAGAATCCTGGTCAGTATGGCGGATTCCACAAAGCTGACTTTCGCTGCCGTTTGACCTCACGCAGACTCGAACTTGGGAGACAAGTAGGAACATCTGTACTTGAGATATTGGACAACGGATGCATCAGTGTTAACACAGACTACGGAGGTGTAGCAAGCAGCAGGCGGCGCAGTAGTAACCACAACTCTGGTTCCGAAACATCTTATTTCAGGTACAGCATAAACAAGAACATACAATCAGTAATAACAAACTGTAGCAACTCAAAGGGCTTTAGTTGTGACAGTCACAGTGGCCATCTCTGGATGGTTGGTAGGTAGGTTGGTACACTAAGTAAACTTACGGAACAAACAACACGGCATACAGAGGGAGCAGAGGACAGAAATGTGGGCTATCAGACTATCTGAACGGTTACGAATGAACGTCAGCATACCGCACAGACAGAAAGGCTACAGACAAAACGCGTATGTCGCGCCGCAAAACTTCACAGTCCTGAATGTGCATCATATCGCTCACACCTGTCGTTGCGCCTGTAGTTCGCGGGAACTGCACTATTGTAAGATACAAAGGGGCGTGGGCCAGTGAGGAATCATACACAGAGTGGAACGACCTTGTACACGTCCTGAGAAGAACGACCTGGGACACGCGCTGAGTGGAGTGACCATAGTCACGTGGCTGTGATCAGGTCGGTGGCGCCCGTAACTTCGTCCTGACGTCCACGTTCGGTCCCATTCGTGACTGACTTCTCTCTATAGTTGATACTCGGCCACAACGGCAGCAAACGAAGATACATTTCAATTCCTGTGAGGGACAAACAGAGTCTTTGTACTATCACTAGTGAGCAGGTGAAAGGTTCCTTGTAGTTCGTATTTTCATGTTTGATGAGGGAAAAGCCGGAGCTTGCACCTAAAGCCCGAGAGTGGCGAACCACGAAACACTTCCATAAGTTGAACAGTGGTGCCTTCCCGGAGAACGGTGTAGGTCGTACACTACCAACATCTGGGAGTCTGTCCGAACCAGCAGCTTGTAATGCCTACACTCTGTTAAGTAGGTTACAAATCATCCCTTTCCTCCACGGAAGTTGGTGTTCGTTTTAGTTCCGAGACTCCCGCAAAAGCTTCTACTACGACAATGCTTCTCGACATGGCCGGACCAACTCAGCTTCCCTCCCTATTCCTCGGGCGTCGAATGATCCAGAAGTGGCACCTCTCGACGTCAACAACACAGCCACCCTTTCGAGCTTCAGACCCTCTGTTTGCTTGGGTTTCTGTGGGCCGATAATTGTGTAACCCAGCTGGCCGAGTTTGTCAAAATCCACAACCAGCGACCAAAAATATGAGGCATATTTGCATCCCAAGTGGGAAGAATCGGTCGACGTGAAGGCCATGTGGTTGCTGTATTGGTATAAATGTCCCTCGATCTGACAACAGTTAGTATTGAACACAATTGTGAACTGACCACTATATGTCTATCAAAAGAGCGAACAGGAACATTATGCTATTGGTCAACCTCCTAACCGTAACCAATTGAGCATTCCGATCGGCCGCATAGGAATGAACTTTACCCCGTATTCAAGACAGCTACTTTTTTGAATACATTTGCGGACTCAGATCCATCAGCACGTTCTCCGTAGACCAGATTCCGGACTGTCCCTATAACTGCACTCCTATTCAGAATGTACAATTGAAAAAAGTGCTCAAAACCTGTCTCTGTCTGGTCTACGTTATCAAGAAATGGAACAGAACCTGGAGGGTGCTATGCTTCATGAGCAGCAGCATTTCTGAATATTCTTGAAACTTACTCCTGCTCTTGGAGAAATTCGCCGTGAAGTGGAGTCAGGTTATGCCCTTGTTCATTTTCCAGCATACTCCTCTGGGACCAAGAAGAAAGCCACTCACTGTGATATTCACTGTTTGCAAGATGTAACCTTCAAAAAATCATTCAGAATTTCTCGAAAGTGGAACAAACCGAGTAGCCAAGTAAAACCCATTTCAAAGTTCGAAACCTTATGAAATCGATGTTTGGTAATGTGTATTCCGAAATAGTGTCGCGGCCTAATACATATCCGAAAAAGGAAAGGGCTCCTACCAGGTCGGCGGCACGATTCAGAAAGATCTCGGAAACGACCTTTAGCTTGCAGTCTCGAGTCTAATCGGAAGAAGTGATCTCTAAGTGACCGGTAGAGATTGTGGCAAGTGAAAGCACTGGGACATGAAAAATACTCAGTGAAGTCGGTCCGAAAATTTTCAAGACCCGTCATCTGTTTCCACTGGTGGGGCCTCGGACGCACACCATGACTATAAGCTGCATCATCGGCTTCACGATTTGATATTAGATGCTCTATTTCAGCAGAGAATTAAGTCGAAAACGAAAGTAGACCTTTGAGAGACGAAACAGCCTATTTTAACCATCTGTCTCTGCTTTTCTCAACTGTGCCGGAAGGGGACTTTCCTGCGCACATATGGCAAAATCTATACAGAGCGTCTGGAAGGTGTTAAGAGTGCTAGGGCAATGGCATATATTTCCCTATGTTTAAAATTATACCGTATTTGAATGCGGGAACTACCAGAGTGTCGGCTTAGTTGCCACTTCACAGTTGCTAACGGGTGACGTCCTGCCCAGCTTCACCAGCACTTGCGCGAAGCAGTGGCGATGGTCAAGCAGGATTCCCCCGGGGTGGTGGATGCACTGACCACGCTTTTACTCTTAGCCAACTTATCGAAGAACGCCACACGTACAGATGATCAGCAGATGTTTTCTTGGATCCAAAAATGGCGTTCGATTCGGCCGCCCATATCTATTTATGATGATATCTCTCCTTCAGAATTTTCCCAAATATGATCATACTTCTCCAATCCTTCTTCCCCAGTACTCGGAGTCCATCGGCGAAAAGTCCTTTCCTTCAAGGCTACCTTTTTTTAAACCACCTTTCCCACTTAACTACGTAACGGAATTCATTGTCACCATCATCATCAGGGCTGGTTTAACGGGTAATCGCTATCGCCTCGAATGCCCGACTGTATCTTCCCTCTTCTCCCTTTCTCACTGACCGAAATTATGGCAGTTGGAAGTACTGCGTACTTGGCACATAGTTTATAGTCGCTAAACTGAGATAAACTCCGCTTGATTCTCATCACAAATGACAGCGAAATCAGTGAAGAATAATGTCGTAAGACCATGTCGCTTGTTTGAATAAAGCCTCATAGTGGAAAGAAGAAAAGGGACAGGGAATGCTTGGACACATGTTCAAAGACTACATCCCGCAGCATCACTTTTCGCCCTATGGGTGCGAAGCACATGTCGATGGATTGTGTAACCTTAGTAAGCTTTCCCAGTAACGCGTGCACTTCCCTTTGGAAAGTGAGGATAATGTCATCTGCATATTCCAGGTTGACAAGGTTGTCATTCGCAGAGATCCGAAGACTGGGGTTTCGGACACCTTCCAGCGGCTCTCACTATCTCATCAATGATGAGATTAAATCAAATGGTGAGAGTGGGCATCCTTGACAGACACCGCCGCCTGCAAAGGAGCTTTTAAAAAGCTCTCCGTACACCAACCCACCCACCCACAAGTATGCGAATAAAAACAGCGCATGTTATGAACAAGTTCCTGAGGTTTATCCCTCTGGATATGGGTGTTGAGAAGAACAAATCGGTTGACGGTATTGAACGCATCTGTGAAGTAAAAAACTTCAAGGCAGGACGGGGTCTATACGTATGCTTTTGCTCTAACACTTGACCAAGTATGAGGATGTCCGCAAAACCCCTTCCCGGCCGGAATCCTGCTTGCTATTCTTGGATTATGTCTTCATGTGTTCTCGTAAGGCGACGTAAAATAAGCTATACAAAGAGTCTAGTTACAACGGTGGTCAAACTAATTCCTCTAGGGGTGCCACTTCGAACATCTTTTTTCAGAGCGGGAACTACTGTCTACCCACACTGGTTAGCTGGGACGCCCTTTTTCGCCCATATAGAGACAGATAATTTAGACAAACACTGAAGAAGGATTTAACCTCCACCCTTAAATTGAGCCGATGGGAGTTCGTCGGAACCAGTAGCTCGGTGGCACTTGAGAGAGGAAAAGCATTCGCCTGTTTCTGAAGCCGTCAGAGGTTTAGGTATTTGTCTGTAGAGCAGTACCATGTATCCAGTTGAATTGTCTCTGAAAGTGTTCAACCAAACAGTTCAATCGTTCTTTTTTAGGGATGGGCGAACAATCTTTATCGCCGATTCTTTCGCTCGTCTGAGGCCATTTTGAGTCTGTCATGTTTATTGGTTGTAATAAGTAGATAAATAAATCATTTAGCTCTGACCCTCTCGGTGCGTAGCTGCCATGCAATTCGGAGGAAGAACGAGGTCTGACGCACTGCCAGGTTACCCAAGCATAAACGAGAGCAGTCGAGAAGCCACCGTTGGATTCGAGCCACGGACCTTCGGGTCAGTAGTTTCACACCTTAACTACCATACCGAGTTCATTAGTTGGGATAGTTTTCGCCCATTTCCAGCGTTTCTCACCTTCCCTGGATCCTCAGTTTTCTGGACCCACCAAAATTCTCGACCCGTTTTTTCACATGTCTGATAATTTGTCGTACTGTATTGTTTTCCGACCAGCAGAAATACGTGTTCCGGCAAGCTTAAAGCTGCAGTTCTAGTTCCATGCCACCCAAGGACGGCTTTTTGGTTTACAATGGATGTCGGTTCCAACCCAGACGAGTTGATATTCACAGGCAATCGGGGGGAACAAGATCACAATGTGCACCCGAGATACCTGATATAGCCCAAAAAGCCCATTGACTGTAGTCTCGGCTACTGGTGCCCAGTCCCACACAACAGATCTAGGATTTTTCGCGTTATTCCACCACCCTACCAATTAGGCTCCTTAACCAATGGCACCGATGGTTCTGAAATGTGCTCTGTTAAACACTATTCCGGAAAGCCAAGCCCTTCATGTTCGGGTGAACGACAGCATTGCGTAAGGGAGCATAACCTAGTGGACCTAATCCCGAACAGACACCTCGAGGTAGCTCAGTGGTCAAGGTCCGAGCTTACTGACCGGAAGGTCCGTGGTTCGAACTCAACTTCAGCATCTCGACTGCTGCTGCCTAGGCTGGGGCTCCCTGGCAGTATCTCAGCCCTCCTGCCTCCTTCGGGTGGCATGGCAGCTAGGCACCAAAAGGGTGTTACAGCTGAACGATTATTATTGTTATTACTATCATTATTATCAGTAGTAACTTTCCACCAATCACCAGAACAACAGCTTCACCACTTTGTCGTGCGATTTTCTCTTACAACACTTTTGCGCCACTATTAAAGTCAACTCCAGCAATGGGATTTTTCCAGAAATGTATTTTCTGTTAAGAGCCACTATCATTGTGGTGACGCCTACTTGGTTTTCCCACGTTCATGTGCTGGAGCTTAAAAAAGGACTTGTTAGCATGCCAACCTAGTGTGCTACATCCCAGCGAGACCACCTCTTTGGTTGGTGCTGTTGACTACGATCCCGGTTGACTACAAAACACCAGTGATAGTCCAATTGAAGTATTTAGTACAACTGACCATTGCCTTTGGTTCTCCCAGTTACTCTGACAAGGTCGTCGATTGATCGTAACTCCTCTCTTTGAACTTTGTCCCTGGTGGACCACTTTTGGCCATTTGATTCATTTTCATTATGGGGATAAAATACTTACAGAGCCTCTGAACTTCAGAGCGGTAGCCAACCCTTAACCTGGCAGAGGGGTGTGAAAGGGATTACGGGACGTTTGGATGCTGTCGGCGCGACTCGCCTTCCAGGATGGGAACCGCGTGATCCCCATTGCGCCTGGTTGGAGACGCTGCAAGATATGGCTGCTAATCAACGTCAATGGCGTTGTTGTGGTTGTCAGTTTCTATACAGCGTGAATAACTGTATGGAGGTGTAGGCCCCTCGGATTGATTGTTGGTAGGCTAGCACGAGTCCCTTCCCCGTCCACTTTTATTCTTTTCTTCACAGTAAGGCTTTCAGACACTGATGTCATGCTGTCGATGATGATGATGATGAAAGCTTGCGGAGGGGCTTGTGAGTTCACCGGATTCACTATAGATGTGCAGTGATAGGTGTATTTTGGAGCACATTTGCAACTTTGTGTACCCCACAGTCTGTGATGTAGAACTCCGCTGTCTATGTTTCCGATTTGTTTTGATTGATTGAGGTTCCATAGCACCCGTACCGGTGAACGGGTGCTCTACATCGAGTGAATACGTTATCGAATCGATGCTATCGCGTCCAAAGTACAAATGCAGTTCACCATCGCTGGTTAGTCAGATCAGGGGTGTGTGGCTTATTGGTTGCCCTTCCCACTTAAGTGTCATTTGCCCAATCGCCTGCCGTTCTCACGCCATCGGCCAACATACTGCTCACTGAATGCACTCAAGTTGCTGTGTCCAAATCACTGGTCCTGGACCTAAAGAGCTTAGCAACGACACGAACAAAGGTCAAAACCAAGCCGTGACAATAGCAATAGGCTTCGGGTTTTAAACTACCCTTAGTGCGCAATACGGTTGACTCCTGATAAGAATAAAATCCATGATTTTCGAATCGATGAAAACCAAGACTTACTGCAAACCTTCTGTGTTTGGTATCGATATGTGCGTAAAAAATTGTTTTTGTTTGCAGCAATAAGCGATGTCTGTGGGAAAATCCTGTGTGAGATGGGTTGTACATTCTCTCTGTAACTAAGAGTTAAACTTCATGTCAAATTTAAAGAAATTGTTCAGCTGTAGCACCTTTTCGGTGCCTAACTGCCATGCCACCAGAAGGAGGCACGAGGGCTGGAATACTGCCAGGTTGCCCAAGCCTAGGCAGGGGAAGTCGAGAGGCAGAGGTCGCGTTCGAACCACGGACCTTCCGCTCTAACCACTGAGCTATCTCGCCTCTTGTAATAAAAGTACATCTGTTGACCGCGTAGCAGATTTCGCATCCTTTGTTGTCGGCTCGTTCTCTTGAGACCCCACGTCGTTCATTTATGACTCGGCCCTAGTTTGAGTGTGATATCGGTGCTTTTATTTTATCGTCACGAAATCGCAGGTGTTTTCAATTGACACACTCCACACGCTCTTCTTCCAGATAAAACGACCATCACCAAATGCTTTCTAGCCTTCAGTGTACTCGCCTCCCTCGTCCTGCGTATGCCGTTCGCAAAGTATCGGGATTGGTTCGCCTACAACCTGGATGATATATTTGAAAATGGCTCGGTAAGCCTGAAGTTTCCCATTCGGTCAACCAGCTTTCAGCTTTGGCGGTTGTTGCTATGCAAACTGGCTTTTTTGAATACCAAAGATCTCATCTGTGGCGGGCTGTTACTCTATTACTTTCGCATCTTTGAGCGTCGCTATGGTCCACGAAAATTTCTGGTATATTCTTTTGTTCATAGTTGCTTTCTAACCAGTTTCTTCATAGTCCTACTTGTTTTATTGTGCAACGGCAACCACAGTCTGTGAACTGTCACTGGTAGCGGTGCTTCGGAGATTACACTTTGACTTTCACATTCTCCCGTCAGGACCGTATGTTGCTGCATCCAATGCACCATAATTTGTTCTTTCTCTATAGATACAATGTGATTTTTCCCTTTTTCGTACCTTATTTTCTCGATATCCCTTGGTTTCCTATTGCCCATGTCATAGGCATTCCGATCACTGGGAAATCCTTTCCCTATCTATTTGGACTGCAGGTGGGTCTCGAATTTCTCCAACGTTTCGTAATCATATGTGTATTCCTCTAGATGGCTACCACTTCTCCAGAATCCTTGTTTCTTTGTGTCTGTGGACTGGTAAGTCCTCTCCGCATCAACAATCTATATCACTCCTCTTTCACCTATTAGTTCACGGGCCTTATGTACGAGAGGAATCTGCTTTCTGTGCAATCCAGATGGCTCTTTCCCGAACGTATTGTACAATTTGGCTCTCACTTTATATGTCCACTTGTTGAAACACCTCCGCCGAAACACCTGAACAAACCGCTTGGGGCCACTTTGGAACTTCAACACCAGGCCGAATTGGACCGGAGGGAGTTACAGTTCCTAGAAGCCAGGCGCGCTGTTATACAGTCATTTGCTTTGAACGCGCATAATCGTTTGTAGTCCATCGCCTCGTCATACTAGGGAAGTCCATTGCTACTCGAACTCCAAAACAATATGCATTTAATCCATGTTTGCCTCACTCTTTCCCTGAGTGCCCTTCACTCGCACTTCACCTGTTTGTTTCCTACATGGACTTCCACTGTTCTTGCTTTGCCTGATTTTCTCGCTTCTCACTTCACATCACGTGTATGGTCCTGGCTTCGCCTACCCTTTCATTCCTCCAACCGTCCTCAGTCCCGTCTTTTATTGGTTCAAATATCTGTTACATCCAGCTATGGGCTTTGACTTTGCTCAACCGCAGTGATTAGACATGTCGATTTAACTATGATTTTGCTACGAGTTTGATCACACCAGCTACCTAATGTTTTGTTCGTTAGTAGAACAGGCTGCATAATTAACATCAAATGTGTCTTTCACCTTAAACCAAAATCCGGTTTTTAACTCCCAAAGGTGTACATTCGGACACAATCCATTTTGCATGCCAATCGTTTTGGAAACTGAATAAAATCAACACTGAAACAGCAAGCTGCATTGCGTCGCGCGAAGCCGTAATCCTAGAACAGCAACTGATATCCAGATCGCTTAAAGCTAGCGAGCATTGTACTACGTACAGGTGACCCGTAAACTGTTACTTAATGTTAGGCTGCATTTGTTTGTTCTTCCACCTATGGATGAGGAATAACACATGCGCCATAGATCACGAAGTGCGTGAAAGCAAGAAACCAGTTCTCTAAGGATCTCTATGCCACGCCCCGCAAGAGTACCTAATTCTTACCCGATTTCATTGTTAATGCGGATTTGGGAGCGTTTTCATGTTCATTTTTCTCACATTCACATCGTTGCCTGTGAGTACCTTGTCGATCTGGAATATTCAAACGACTTTTCGAAAAGGTGAAGGAAATACATGAGTTCCGACAACGACTGACAGCGTTGTACAGTTTTTTCGTATGCGTTCTTCATCGCCAAATTGCCGAGTTTAGATTCAGAACGCACCGCCCAACTGAAATCGTAGGCAAATCGGCCCGGGTCTGTCATGAAACCTGCCGGAATTGCGAAAGTTGGATTACCGTGAAGTCTAAACAGAAGTAATCGAGAGGCACGTTTAGAGCATGCACCTTTCGGTCAGACGGTCTGGTTTCTCTCGATTGCGCTTATATTGAAGGCTGTATTAGCTCCAATGACCGCATGCTGGGTGAATTTGACGTCCGAATATCGAAGACCAGGACTAAGTCAGTCGTTTGTAACAGCACGTGAGGCGTTTCTGGAAGGTTGCGCGAATGGTACTTCGGACTGACCATAAAGCGGCTGCAGTGTTCTCTTAGGAATCACCTCTGGGGACATCCAACTGCCTTCTCAACTGGGTCCCATCGTAAGGGATTATTGAGATGAACCGTGTTACACGCTTTACACACTAGGACAGCGAAATTCCCATGGTACTAGATCGTTTTAAGTTACCTTTGTACATGCACAAGGGATCATTTCGTTCCGGCTGGAGTGGTTAATCCAGGTGTTCAGTACTATAGGATATCTGTGACTTATACTAGTGCGACGTGCTGAATATGCATAAGTTCTTTAGTCCATGATATCCATATCAATACGAATTAGTGATTACCGTGCTACCTAGCTAAATTCGAATGAGAACCGCAAAAAGTGATGTCTAACCACTAAAATATTGGTAATAATCAGGAACTCGATGAGTACCGCGTTATCGTTTCTTTGTTTCATCCTATCTTCTAGCTTCGTTCTCTTTACTCCGTACTGCGGCTGTGAAATGTTCCAACAAATGATGCAGTGTTCTTATCCGAAGCTGATTACTTGTCAAATCAATTCGAGAAGTATCCAGTGATACGGGGAGATGGCGTTCCATATATTTGACCCATGACCACTTTCTCCTGGTGAGAGATCGGTTGGATCCAAGAATATCCGGGTCCTACCAATGAAACGTGACCACCAGCAACGCGCTCCTACGTAACATCAACCACTGGATGGGACAGTCGACTAGTTGAACCAGATCAATGACAGGGCACTTTCTAGGTTTTCTTAGGAATCTAATGAGCTCTTTGGAAAACTAGGACTGTCTCCTCTGGCTATGGGGAACGTATTTCCACTAGGGCGTTGCAGTGGAAAAATGGTTCCTGCTGCTGTAGTTGAATCCTCGGTGGACATGTTCCCTCATAAGCGAGTACTGTATTCGGTTTGGGGAATCCCCCGTGCTCCACAAATTGGCAGATCGATCATGTGTTAATGAAAATAATAAAGTCACAGTCGTACAAATGACAAGACAGAAAATACTTGAGGACGATGCGAATAATCTGGATGCCACTGGTAAAACGCACCGTTGAGATCTGATCTGCACGACCTGGTGTGGAATAACTGTATATACTGGAAGATAGACTTATCAACCGATTACAGTACATTTTTGGGGGGTACTTTCTATCCGGATTTCGGTAACGGTGACATGGAAATATCAACCCGAAGTGCTGATTCCCGTCTCACATTAGGAACTTTGAACATCCTAAGCGCATCATCCCGGACTGAGCACCCCTTATGAACTGGCTGACTAGCAATGTGTCTGTAGGTGGTATTGAGTTCATCATCATTGACAGTACAACAGTGATGCTTCGCGACCGTACAACTATGATTTATTTGAAGAATTGTGAAGAAAAGAACAAAACTGGGTGGGGAAAGGACTTAGTGTTAGCCTACCACAATCATTCCTAGATGATTACATCTCCAAACACTCAAACTGGCAACGAGCACGCCATTGATTTTGAATAGCAGACATCTTGCAGCATCTCTGACCATACACAGGGAGGATCACGTGGGCCCCATCCTGGAAGGCGAGTGGCACCAAAATCACCCGAACTTATCGTAATCTCTTTCGTACCCTTATGCCAGGTCACAGGTTGGCCAACTCTGTGCTTGCACCACTCTGAAAACAACACTCTTTTCGGCAAACGATTCTTTGTGCGCAGTACAAAGCTTAACCACAGCCTTTGGCAATGAACACATTCTTCGAATGAAGTCCCTATTGCACAATCAAACGTTGCTTTTCCAACTGTTTCGTTGCACTAGCTTACACGACCTTTGGTCCTGAGACCACGGCTGTCGAAGACCTGAAGACATCTCAGTTGCGCTGCTAGAAGAAGCCATACGACCGAACAGCCCGTACAATAGGCCAACACACATTCGGGGATATGCCGCTTTACCGCCAAAGATGTCTCAAATTAGCAAAAGCTGCCCGATCCTTCGATATTCGTGCATTAGCTTCATCTTTCACACTACCATCGGGACTAGCACAACTTCGAAGATACTTAGAACGCTCCACAACCTCGAGTGCTTCTCCTTGGATTGTAAGTGGCGTGTTCATGTTTTCGTCAGAAGCTATTTGAAGACCTTCCAGCTTTCGTCTCAATATATTGCTGATCAGAAAATTCAATAGAAACGCAGGGTGTTGGTATCCTTGTTGGATGTCACTTTGTATGCGCAAGCTTATGGAAAGTGCCCTGTATACCTTGACGCAATCGGAATTCTGAAAGTACCAAGAACATATTGTATTGGCAAGCTTCTGGGGCTTTCCTTCCTGAGCAAGTGTGTTAGAGATAACATATCTATCAATTGAGCCCGATACGCCTTGGGTCGCTCGTACGTATGCCGTTGTTCTTGCACCTGACGGAGTGTGAAGATGTGCTCAATGCAACATCTACCAGGCCGGAATCCCGCTTGCTGTTCTCAAGCCAGTGCTTCACGGTTCACTATAAGGCGACAAAGGACGAGCGACGCTAAGAGTCTCCTTATGACTGGAGTCAAGTTGATCCCTCTGGGATTACCGCATTTGTTATGGGCATTACCACCGACACTCCAGTTGTCTGAAACAGTCTCCTTTTTCCGGATGGAGGCCAACCGATCAGACAAGCGCTGACTAGGGTTTTCACCCGCATCCTTGAACAATGTGTTTGGCACTTGCGAAAAAATATGCGGTTATGAACCTCAGAGGCTGTCGGGGGTTCAAGAACCGCTGCCTAGGGTTTTATTGCAGTTCATAATCCTTCTGAGTGGCAGCAGTTGGCCACGGAAATTGTTGTTCAAAGTACTCGGCCTGGTGGTCGAGGCGTCCCTTACTCAAAATGGTCGCACCACTCTGATCCTTGCTGGTTTCCCCCACAGGTGACTTCCGGGGACCGGTTGCATGGATCAACTGAAATAATCTCCGCCGGCTTTCTGTGCCTCTTCCATTTCCTTAGCCTTCGTTGACCACTAGACTTCACGGTCGGCTTGAATTGGTGTCTGATAATAATTCGTTGTACTGGTTGATGTTCGTGACCGGCGTGAGCATTTCTTCGAAATCCAAGCAGCGCCACTGTTATGTCTGATATCCAATGCTTCAGTGGACCTGGTAGCGCCATGGCACTGGCGAAACTCCCGGCACTGTGCAATGATGTAGCGATCTCGTTCCAGTGTGAATTGACATGACAGTGGAACAGGTGGAAGAGAGTTTAGAAGACGATTCTGATCGATTTCTCTAACTTCGGGATCTACCAGCCTCCAGTTGCTAAACCATTTGTTCGCCCCTTACGCGGCCCTGGGAAACGAAGAGAGAAGCGATCCCGGACGAGCGCATGGTCAGAACTCATACAAATGCTCCAAAATGAGCGACAGTCAGTTATTGATCCGCGCCACCGGTAAGTGATGGTGATGTGATTAACTTGGGTCCGTGGTTGACCAACTGTTGGAGGACACCATATGGCCGGACGAATTCGATTATTTCGGAGGCTAGTATTGCATAAAAACAGTCTGCGGTCAGAACATAGCTGAAGCAGTCGTTCGCCATTGTCCGTACTTACCGATTCCAATCCATGTCGACCACTTAATTGAGTCTCAAATATGCAAAGTCTGCCAATTTGTGAATTCAAAACTCCCGAAAGCACAACGATATCTGAGCTTTTAGCCTGCAGTAACGCGGCACTCAATGGGTCATAAAAGTTGTCGTTGATGTTGTCAGAGGTATAGTTGTTTAAAGCGTAAACGGATAAACCAAAAAGACAACAGTCAATTTCCCGTTTGTGAGACTCCTTCACGGACGTTACCACACAAGCCGCACAGAGGCGACTATCAGCGGGTATCCAATCAAAGAAGGGCTATTCCCCCCTGTGGCTTAAGATGATGTCGACCCGTGCACATCCTGCGGCAGCGGTTTTTGAATTCTCAGAGATGCGAGTGGTGAGTGATGGGACAGTTAGCTCAACGTGCTTGCATCTTGAATTCTTGTTTCTGGTACGCAGCACACATCAATAATGTCAAGTGACTCTAGTATGAGAGCAGTGGTAGCTTGTTGTCATGCTTGCTTCGGATTGCAAACACTTAACTCGCCCAGACATACTGGACACCAAAGCTTCAAGATTGCTTTCAAAAGGTCTGAGGCTTTCGGCGCCAGATGTTGCGGCCAAGACCGATACTAGATGAACAAGGTCGTCAGTCCTAACGCATGGGTCTACAAGGGGAGTGTTACTAGTTGGGTGGGGAGAGGGGGAAGAAAAAGCTTGTGAAAGAGAGAAGGGAGGCATCAGTGGTAGCCTGTTACCCTGATGTTTGCATCAAATAAGGCGCCCCCTTCTGATGACCTGACGGTCGATGTGGCATAAGAGTATTGTTAGTTGTAGGAATCATGATTGTACGTGAGCTGGGATTCTGTCAGGTTGCCCAGACCTATACAGGAAGACGATTAGGGACTCCGACCAAAGGCTTTGATTCAAGAGCCTCCATGCTAGGCAGCGGCGCTTGGCGGGAAAAGCCAGTGCATTACGTTTTTAAAGGGCACGCTGCTGCACATGTTCTAACCCCAACCTGGAGCATTAGAAGACTCTTGGTCAGACCTCTAACCACTGGCCAACCTGTGGGAGTGTCGTACGGGCACCTCCCCCCCCCACCCCAATATAGCTCCATGGGTGACGGAGGCGCACAGAAAGTCATATCATGGTAAGGTTTAGTCTCTTCGTTACGGCAGTGGTTGAGCCAGTTGCGTTGAACTGCTAGACGAACTAACTCTAAAAAAATGCCCTTCCAATTTACCGCAGATTGCGACCTCCCGGCTGGTCGTTGAAGACTACACCGTTCGGCCACGATTTTCTGATCAGTTTTTTTCGCAATTCTTACACGCGATCCCCATTATTGGTCACGTGCTGACGGGCTCATTGAATAGCGGCTTCTCAGGTTGAGTCGATCTCTGCTGATTAGTTGAGAAACGTTGCACAGCTGTGTCAGCAATGCATAGCTTTCCAAGCTTTACTGTGATTCTCTCTAAGTACAACTGAATCGCACTGCTAATCAGCCACTCGTGGCCAGACGGTACTAGTCTTCAGGTCACGAGTTCGAATCTCCATAGAGGTTCGGAAGACGCGCACTGCGGACGATTTCTCGCAAGACTGAAACAGCTGTACAATGCTTTTCGTTTTCTCGGCATAGACTGACCTCAATTGCAAAATAAAACCCCAATTACAGTTTCCAGTACACAGCTGCTTAAACCTGTTATTTATAATACGTCTGGTTCCAAATAGTCATTCTGCTCCTCAAATAGAACTGTCATCCCTTAGGGTTAGACAACCATCTAGAAGAACTAAAGAACAAGCGTAGCCTCTTCGTGGGGTCTACAAGTTAATGGAGGGTTTCAAGGGTCAAACATGAATGGTCTGTCTTGAGGAGGTCCACTCTCCCTAGACAGACAGTTGTGTTTCCATCAAGCTCCCAAATCAATTTCAGACAACCTTTCTTTGTTCCGCTGTACGATAAATGCGGACACAGTGCGAAGGCTTGTTTGCAATTTTCAACGCAGATCACCTCGACAAGCAGTTCGTGAGAGTCTGACACGTGCGTAAAAGACTATACATCCAATATAGGCTTTTAGTACCACGCCCAGGTACTAGCATAAATAAATTGGGTTCTTTGATTTGATGTAGCTTTCACGGGCAAGCTTCTTGTTAGGTTCTGTGTGGGTGAAGCAAGATGACTATAACAACTGCCCCCATTGGAGAGGTCCAGGTCCGTATAAACAAATCTAATGATAAGTTCACGGTAGCTGCACGCAACATTCTTGCTCGGTTTTATGTTTCATTGATCTATAAACTCTGTTCCCTGTGTTACTGCTGGCGCCAGTTCCATGTACTGACTGCGGCGGCTGGTACAGAAGGTACTCTCGAATAATTTAGCTAGCTTAGTGTTTCTTACGGAGAAGGGGTACTAATTAAACTCATTCATAGAGTTGTTGCCTGTTGTGAGCTTGACACGGTCACTTAGTTAATGGTTTGAAGGCCCCGCTATTTCTTTTTCAACAACCAATCCCCTCTATTTACAGGATTCTACGATCACTCACGCTGTTCTTGTTTTCACACTGAGTACCATGATCTCCACTTGGTACAAACTATATCCAGCATAATGAGGCTATTTCAAACAATTTTGCTGAAGAGTCTAAAGACCGTAACTTTGATCTGCCAACAAAACCGTCCTGTTTACTAAATGTCTCTGTTGACCATAGCTCCCGTTTAGCCGTCTGCTTGCTTTCTAAAACTAACCGCTGGTACCCGTATGTTTATCGTATGTCGCAATTTTACAATGTGGTTCTGATAAAATACTTGTAGTTTCCCCTTTTTGGGAGACGGGCGAGAAAATGAAAACGGGAATAAAATAGAAGTTCCGGTGAAATGCAGTAACACGTGATACCGGACTTCTCCAAATAGCTATTTAGGATAGATAGACTTGGTAATGTGTGCGGGCCAACGACAGAGGTTAAAAAGCCGAGACTGGTGAAGGAACAACCCCGATAGAGACAAGTGGGTGGAGAGTAAAAATAAGTAAAACCTATCTACTTGGCGTATCTACAAAAGTATATTCGTTGTAAGTTCAACACGGTCAGGAGATCCGTCGGTTGTGTTGTGACGAGCGGGGCTCATTCACGGCACGTCTTCCATAGGCCAATGTGCCAGCACGTCTTCTTCCAACGCGGCGTTCACTGTGTAACGTCTGTGGGCGAAAGAAGTGATAATATGTGAATGAAGAATAAAACTTTTTTTTCCTGACGATCGACGCTCATTACTTTAGGATAGGAACAAGGAAATTTGCAATACAAAAGCCTCTTACGGGAAATCACTGAAAACACTGCTTGCAAACTAAACGTTTAGAATTAGCTATTGAAAACTGTTCATTCATTTTACTCACCGTTCCCCCAAGAGAACACAGAAACGGGTGTTTGGCTTTTTCGTTGGATTCTTTTTCACAAAATCGTGACTGACAGGAAGCGTGGTTACGGACTACAGGAGGTGGTATCTTATCGGAGAGGTCTGTTTTAAGGACTCTACTGCCTCGGAATCTACTAAGAGCATGTAATTTCGATGGATGGACTGCAACTTGACAATCAGGTAGGTTTGTGTTAGCCGTTTTCAAACAGGTCATCGTCACAAGTACACAAGCATGTTTCTATTGAACGTACTCAGTACAATGCACATGTACAATGCACTAAAACATGAATGTTCCATAACAGCGACCGAGCTCAGCTACGGTGTTGCTTTACGTTTTATATATTTCCGTCCCATCCCGTTGGAAGAACATTGATGGCTCTCACTTTTGTGATCTAGGGACGAGTTAACCACTCGTAGAAAACTTAGGCAATCCTAAGAGCTTGTCTCCTGAAAGAGGATGTCCAAATGTGAATGGTGATTTCCATAGCTGCCGCTAACACTTCATTTATCGGTACACAGATCCATTCATTTGAGGAGAAATTCACAAGTGGTTTTTCAGCAGTGAACCCTGGATATTAATATTCTTAGTCTTGGAAACTGTCCCGAATTACGCTGTGTTATGTGCAGGGGCACGCAAGCAAACAGCACCTTAATCCAGGCGTATTTCGAGTCACCCGGTTTTCCACACCAGTAAACCCTTCCGGAAACGAACGTTTTATCCGTTGCATTATTCAACTCAGAAAATGTGAGTATTGTGCAGTGAGATCAACTCCTGATGAATACGTTGATACATTGGGGGTACAAGGATCTGGGCAAGTTAAGGCTGGATTAGATAAACGCTTGACGATGCTCCAGCTAACGAATTCATCCTTCACGATGTACTCCAGCTTCATGAAGCGCATCACTCATGCAGGGAAAATAGTTTAACTTAGTCTTTCTTTTCTCCGAATGGTTCCGCTGTACGTCACTTTGAACCGCTGTGCATAAACGGCACTGGCTACGTTCTTCGGAAGCCTTTATAAGCAAAAAATGGGCCAGAAAAAGAGTTCAGGGAGAGATCTCACTCCACCCAGGATCCACTATCTACTCGACAGACTATACAATGGTCACTGGGCCTGGTGAATATACAGGTAATCAGGACTAAGGACGGTATTGATATCAAACATGTTTTGTTAACCGGAGGAATTTTTGTCAAAACATGACATTATTCGAAGCGATGTGTGAGTGCAATCTTGACAAAGCTTGTCACCCATGGTAGCCTGAACGGCACAGTTGTTGCACCGTTTCCCTTGCGAATAAATTGTGAAGGTCGTCCTCGTTTTCTGTTATCTACATTACTCGTAACAACCATTTTGTCGTGAGCTAGGCTGTGTGAAAATAGCTACCTATGTTCTCATGTCTGATCGTTCTCCACGTTCCTCCTACTGAATCAACCCGAAATATGAGTTGAAAGATGTGCCAGGTAGCTTCATTGGTAGCTCTTTCCTACAAAACCGTTCCAAATTTTCTAATAGACCGCATTGTACAAGCCAGCTGTTCGCCGGGAAGAAACCCCGCGGACTTTCTTCACCTACCAAGCAAAATATCATTTATAACGAAATGACACAGTAAAAATCTTGATAGAATACGCAGGGCCAGTCAAAATGGTTCACCTATCGTTAAATATACACCCTTAGCTCCACAATCCTCTGGAAAATTGATTATGACGCTTCAATGGACATGACGGCGCACCCACTGAAATCTTTTTTCCCCAGTTTTCCTTACTACAGGTGACACTGTCGCTAAATTTGGCATACTGGCCATTCACAGTCATACTTAAATAGCTGGTCAAAAGATCGCCTGGTAAACACCCTCTCCCTGTTACGAAGCCACCGCCTTTGAGGACAGTAGTGTACTCAGTGGACTTGATGGAAAACTAAGTAGGTTCACAGTTTCATTTTGTATAGACTTCCCAGTGTGAAGGCACTGCTCTGTTGTTCAAGGAACTTTTGTCATAGTATGCTGCTTATCTCTTACTTGGTAAGCTCGTAGAACTTGAGGCACTACAGTCCGACTCTTATGAGTTGCCCGATCGAAGTGTTCAGTCCAGGGGGGTAACGAAAAGTGTAGTGTGAGGGCAGACACTTGTCACAATATAACTAGATTACTACGGACTTCTGGGAAATATGAATCAAGTGTTATTGCCGAACCGCCATCCTCTGGGCAGTACTGCTCTCCATTCCTCCTTGTGCTTTTTGCTCTTGCTATGAGCTACTGACAGCAATCAGTAGTCAAAATTTACGCCATTCGAAGCCAGCTGCCTCAGACTGTAGACAACCCTACTCGCTTTCACCAAGTTCAGTGGAGGTAGGGTAACGGCCAACGGGACAATTTTGTAACGACTTACGCCGTTGCTTCCACCACGTTGCTTAGCATGTCCGTGTCCATCACTCCGTCCGTAAATGATTTGAGGATATCCAATGACTGCGGTAAGTTATACATATCACACCGGACTCCCGTGTAGCCAGTTCGGCAACTGAGGGACAGGAATGAGAAGAAAAGATAGATATCACAATAAACTGAAAAATGTGAGTTTTCGGCCACAGCAGACTTGGGAAAAACAAACGAAACAATAAATTCTGGCAACGTCAAATGAACTCGGAAGTTTCTAGGCATTTTGTGACTTTCCGCATTACCGTAACAGGCATTACTCGGTCTTATTATCTTCATGGTCGGCGAATACGATAGTTCGAACTCCGATTGATAGGTCCATTAGTGGCGTAGTCTGGTTTTGTGGTGTCTTACCCGTTTTTAGATTTACCAACTTGCTTTTTCTGTTTGTTGATCGCACTGTTTTTGTCTCTAACTGCTGAGTTCATACTTGTCTAGCCTACCTTCGGCAGTATTCGTCCACAATGGAGTCATTCTACTGACAGCAAAACTGTGGAGGAAATTTAAACCGAATTCGAGCACAAAGATGACTGTACAAAATAAGTTTATCCTGAAGGACCACGAAGAGCCAAACTCATGTTACATGTTATCTTTTGGGCATACTAAAGTTGAAGCTCTGGGTCGCACCTCCGCGTAATTTATTTATATTGCACCAAATCAACCGAGGAAACGCGTGACTACTGCAAGTTCTGCTAGGTTTAACAGGACAATCAGAAGACCACAAGTAAAAACAGCCGAGTTCCGAATCGACTGCGGTCCAAACGGCGCCAACTTATCCTCAAATCAAAATAGTATAAGCACGCGGACTTGTTAACTCGAGTCTGGAAAGAAAATTATTCAACCGAGCACGGGTTGTCCAAAGACCTATAGGATAATCAGAGATTCCGATAACGTGTTGTCTTCATTACCGGACATTTATCGAATCAAGTTTGGGAACTGCTGTATAATTCGCTGAAACCGTGGGTCGTATGCCCCTCCAGGCTATTTGAAAACACTAGTTTGCCACGTCTATACCCAAAGATCTTAAAGACAATACTCCCTGTGGTAGATCCCTTGTGTAAAGAACTCAGTAATCTGAGGTTACCTAGAAGGCACTGGTCATTCGTCACTGATAGTCATGAAATAACCAGTCACGTTCCATTCAGTGGGCTGTGAACCAATAGCCCGGCTCCTCCAATGAATGCAAGGCAGGATGGTATACTACACACTCGTCTATTTGGCAGCTGTTCTCACTCTCCCCTAACAACAGAAAAAAATTCAAACAAAGGAAAAGGCACTTTCACAGAAGAAGTGGACTCGATTTCGTACGAAATGAACACTTCATGCGGTTCGTTATGAGGGATACACTACCAGCCAACTACATTACTTGACTGGGAATTCAGTGACGCTGGCCTAAACCAGCAATGGTTCTGGTACATGGGTTGACAAAGAACGAGAGATTTCCGGGTGTTTCTCGTTGAAAATCAAGCATGGTTTTCGTACGACAAAAAGGTTTTCATGGTGATAAACTTTCATTGGAGTCGAATACGCTGTTACCAATTATGTCCAATTAATCAAACGTGTAGATAAAAAATCAGCTTGCACCTGGAACAACGGGACAAAAGGTAAAGATCCCCCCCTAAAACAAGATATTTTGTTTCTTACTGGAATTAGCGATAACTCAGTGAGCAATATCCGCTGTTACAATTCGTTGTAGTACGTACCCCCAATACCTAGAAAATCTAAATCTGTCGCTATACGAAGGGTGAACCATACTGATTTCAGTCGAATTTTCGTCTTCATGAAACTCATATGTGTAGACAGAGTGAGAATCTGCAAAAGGGGAGTTAATGTCCTTAGTATGACAGGCTATTCGTAAAGTTGCTGAAAAGCTTCTGGTTTCGTCTTTTTCGGAACTTATCAGGTAGGCCTAATCCCCGGACTTCCATCGACCGTGTTCTATTTAATCACCAAACTATACGGATTGGAAAATTACTTCGATATGAACGGGAAACTCAGCTAAATCTCTAGAGTGTGGGATATCTAGGCGTTTTCAGGATTATCGTGAGCAATGTACGATGTCAGGAAAAAAATATACTGAGACGCATTGAGTAGTGTACCAACTGAAACATGAAATGTTCGCTTGCAGCATATTTCGTTGAAGATTACCAAACATAAGAAATCCAACTGAGATTTCCGTTCACAACGGAGCAATTTGTGAAACCGTGTATTTCCCTAAGGATTGTGTGTTCTTGGGATTTTTTTGTTCACACTAGAGACAATCGTATTTGAAATGCAGGATCAGAAATGGGAACATCCCGACGCATGGCCTCTTAAATATTGTGCGTTTAGTAAGTGTTGGTCCTCTTAGCGCGATACTTTTTACAAGGCTTATGCAAACTATTCGACAATTTACACTTTTGGAATTCATCAGTTAGGTATAGGCTCGTATTTTCACCGATCACACTGCATACTTGTACGCCAAGTTAAGCATGTAACTTTAAAACTTTACTTGTAAATAAAGCTTGTGCTGGATCGGGATTTAACCTGACTCAAGTGAATCGTTCGCTGAGAATATTTTTCAACCGAATGTACAGTTGTGCTACATGCATTTCAGCTGATTAAATCGTGTAGAACTGTACCACCTTCTATACGGATCAGTTGTTTGTCACTCGTGTTACGGAATGCTAAGTGGCAGGCCAAGAACTTAACTTGGTAACTGTCTTGTCCATCTTTGAGGTCCCACTGCAGACAGACCAACAGGTTTCATCTAAAAGTCCGTGCTATCCTCCCAAACACTGTGCAAACCGCGGCACATCAAATGAAAGACCCGTGAAATCGTGCTGTAAACTTCTGCTTACGGGCTGTGTCCAGCCGAAACTAGCACCAAAAGCTCAGTGTTAGTAGATTCTTGAGGTGTTCTAAAACAATCCAAACCTTTCTGTCAAGTTTCAAGTAGAACATAAGGATGACGCAAGCTCTGGGACTGCACCTACCTGATGAGTCCCAAGATGGGCGAAACCGGTCGTGGGCTGTCGAAGGGTTTTCAGCAACCTTATGAGTAGTGCATCACGTCATTACATGTATCGCGATATCTCGAATATCGTACCAATTGAAACATGAGGCGCCCCCGTGCAGCACATTCAGTTGCCTGGAAACATCACAAACGAGAGACTCAACTGGGTTCCAGGTGAGCCTCTCGCAAAACCAAATTTGTTTGCAAATGAGTGTATTTCGCTGAAGTCACCTTTTGTTTGGTTGGTGTGGTTTGAGTTGTTAATCATATCCGCGAATTCAACGGTTTTTTTTCAAGCGAGGTAATAGCATTTCTGACTTGACAGATTTCATAATTCCTTCTGGCCACTGTGCGAACGAGTGTTGCGGAAGTCTTCAAGTTTTCATAAAGAAATGGGAGCCTGATCAACTTTGTACAAAGTAGGTAAGTAATGTGAGATCAGGGTTCAGTTGACTTCAGTACACAGACAAGCAGCGGTCTATCAGCTTGGTTAGAACACCAAACACACATGTATACCTTTCATTTCAGCTGAAACACCCTGCTCCGAGGATGCAGTGACCAGGACTTCCACAGTGGGGGGCTTCGGAAGTTGGTTGTCTAGGGCCATCTCAAGAGCTGTTCGTGAAAGTAGAACCAATTTTGATGCATCCACCCTAGAATACACAAATAGGTGTCACTGTATATGTAGTGCAAATTTAACAGTATTTTTTCTCATGCTGTCACAATCGGCCATAATTCTTTTCCAACGCACAGAGACATAACAGAATGACAGACTGGTCCGAGGTGAAAAATGTTTAGGGACCAGGAATCCAAATCATTCTCAGTCGACTCATTAAGGGGCATTCGCGGTATGTAATGTGCGTAATCAGTCTATGAGAATACTAATAGGGGAGTGGGTTACGGCTATCTTTCTCACATCAAGCGACAACCTAATCAGGATTTGGTACACTCTATCTACTTGGGACTCTATAACCATCTGTACTATCTTGGTAACCTGTCACTCAGCCGTCACTGAGGGCCGTTGTTTTCAAAGCTGGAATCTTTGGTTTTCCGCACCAAAATTCTCGAAGTTCCATTTTGTACAGCGACAGATTCCGTGCTTTGCATTTTTGCCCAGAAGGCTATGATCTGGTGCGTTACCCTTCGTTATCACTTTGGTAACTTGAAAAAGCATTTTATTTAAAAGAAGAAATGCTGTCGCATCTCATTGGCGGTTGTACTGCTGCTGGAAAAACAACCAATAGGTTGCATTGGCGTGCTTTGGAGACAGTCATTGTAGATAAGGACCTCAGGTAGTTGGAGATTCGCAGGGCAAAAGTTTACAGTTTACAGGCACAAAATGCCCTAATACAATAAGTATGTTAGGACGGTCAGATCCAAACGAACAATTCGACCTTTTGTAATATTTCACTGAGATTTCCTTTTTCTTTGTTGTAGCCAGATGAGCCGCAGCGCTATTTTTTTCCATTGGCTCATCTGCAATATAGTCAGTCTTCATCCGGTGTCCTTTGTCTTCTTCCTTGAAGTTTTCCCACTCAAGTACTAGACTCTCAAACGTGGTAGAATAAATTCCATCAAGCTCCTAAATCACCCAGCTAGCACACAAACACATCAAAGTAGTTTCTTCTTGACCAGTACTCCAGTTTTCTATGTTACCTGAAATCTTACCGCAGTCCTCAAAAAACCTGCCCAGATATCTTTACCTACTGGATAGCATTGACTGCGATGGGAAAGCATGTAAATCAAAATACGGCGCAGTGGGGTATAGCGCTATGGTCCCAACGTTTCTACTGCATTGGCGAAGTCTTTGTTAGGGATTTTGCAAACAAATGAGCACCCACGTAAAACGACACAGATCACTCATCGTGTGTCACCAATAGTTTAACCGTGGACCCAGTTCTGACGTCTGGCGTGAATCTGGTACAGTCCGTTCCACTCACTACCATACAAGGCTGTGTTTCAATTTATAGGCTTTCCAGTTACGTTCCACATAATACCCAGGCTTTTCCATTACATCCGGACTAACTCCGGTCCAGATTGTCTAAAGTATTAACTGCTACTGCGTTCCAGCTGGGTGACTAGCCCTCTCACTCCTGCGTTACAAAGATCTCCGTTTTGTTGTGATAGGTGCATTGAAATATTCTTCAATTGTCCAACTGGTTTGCCGCTAAACGTTACGTTCAAATTTTTATCCTATCTTACACCATATGTTCTTCGCAGAATGCCTGAAAACTTTGTCGCAAGAGTATAACAACAGTTCGTTCTCGGAGGATACTCATTTAGAATAGCTTTAATCTGAATTACGGCACTAAAAATTTACAAGTGGATAAAGTGACCAAGCCTACAAAAGCCGCTGTTAGATAGTTTACCTCTCAGTCAAGTGAGTAATATTCACAGCGAATTATTCTGTTAATACGTCTTTTGGACGTGGATGGATAAAATTCACTATAAAGAGGTGCGCATGAAGTTGCTGTGGAATCGAACGAAAATCCCTTAGATAATCCTCAGCTAACCCCGATTGCTCGGAAGTGAGGTGCGGTAGCAACGAGACTCTATAGTTCCAAACGAAGCTCACTGATGCAGCAATGATGCAAATCAGTTGGAAATGTCCTCTCTAATTAATGGACGTAACTACTCCAACACAGTACTATTCGTCGAGGGTACTAACTTGTATAACTGCCTAGCTATTCTGGTACATCTAAACCACCCCGGTTTGTCATGTCCGGATAGTTTGTTTGATGGGAAAAAACCTTGGTACACAACATTTGTTCAAATAAATTTCGAGCTTAGTTTCGTGTGTATTGCTCTCTCTCCATAGACCTAGTTTAACAATTCTAATATCATTCGGATCTTCACCTCAGCTTGTGACGATACTGTTGGGAAGTACCGAAGCGCCTTCAGATAAGATTTTACGACATCCCGCTATGCACTGAAAGCAAGAAGCTGATTGGGAAATGTGGAATCGAGGACTCAGCAGCGTATTTCTTTGATAACATACACTGTCACATATTGGACAATACTGATAGTCGAGGTCTGAAGCAAAGGGGTCATTTTGATCGTGGGAGTTGATCCGATGACAAGGGGCAGATGGTCAAATGAAAAACGTCTCGATGGTGCACCTGAGACTGGTGGATAATAGTTGCCTTTGTTTCGGTTGGCTTTCTTTGATTTAGGCGGACGAAAAATCTGAGTTGCCTTGGTTTTTTCGACTGATAACATGTGAAGTGGCAAAGAAATGCTTGCATAACCAGATAAATGTGGAATATGTACTCCTCAAAAGTTAATTCACTGCGATTTTCACCGTCATTATATACTCTCCTGGAAATTCCCTAAAAGTTCGCACTGGCAGGAGGCACAGTCCCTCGTTCATTATATTGGTTTATCTGTTCCCTTTAAGAACTTGGACTGCCTAAACTGGAAAACAGAGAGAAGAATAATCCGAGAAATAAAGAATTCATATTCACATCACTGTCGTTCTAACAGACGTTCTCATGTGATGGTGTAATCATTCAGGTAAGTCCACATTAAAGGGGTGAGCACTGTACTCGAGTTTTGCTCTTATTAGAGCTCATCAGATGTGTATATCCCATGGCCGTATCTGGGTTTGAACTCCGGACATCTGACATGCGAGAGTGATGCGAATGTGAACACTACATATCACGCAGTCACCCACAAAAATAGAGGATTGTTTTATGGAAATTTCACATACTACGGCATCTCAGAACAGCTCATCTAAGCTCTGAGATCAAACACCAGAAAGGCGCGATCGTCGGTCTCATGATTCAATTTTGTCAGATTCACTAATAACCTTGTAGTGTACCACCTCTTAGAGCTCATCTGATTGAGCTATACACAGGACTTCAAATAAACAATTGAGCTGACTCTCATGTTTCTAACCTTACCTGGAATTCCTTGATTATGACACTCTACGTTCCAGTATTAACATACGCACGCTGGTATCTCACCACAGAGACGGGGTTCTTTAAGAACATATCTCTTATCGCCGAAATTATGTGTTGGTGAGCCCCTTCATGCTCCTCTGACGTGGAAGGTATTTAAAAATGAGACCTAGGCGCACCACTGAGATGGTCGTATTTAGAAGGGAGAATCATCTATATCTCGCATCGACGTGCAGTCTTCTTAGAGGAGATGTCGCCTCAGAGAGGTGCATCATCATCAAAAATACCATTTTCCCATGCACGAAAAACCAAAACTGGCTAAACAATAAATTGAATGGCAAAGTGCAGTGACATTTCTTCTGTGTGGACGTTTGTAGGAACGACCATAATTGTCCTGTCAGTCCCCCCCCCCAAAAAAATGTTTGTTTTTGTGCCATCAGATTCCATGTCAGAAATGTACCTCTATTGTTCCCGCAGTGATATACGCTCAGCATAATGACTTCGGTCATCTAAACCCATAACATAACTGGTCAAAACCACTTGCATGAGAACATTATTATCTGTTGAGTGGCCTTAGCAGCCCTTCTTCTATTAAAACTCCCGCTTCTGGTTGACAATGCCCTTTAGTTTCCTCATAACCACTTTGAACCTTTCTAACTTTGGATCTCTCCACAAATCGTTGGATGCTCTTTTAAAACTATTTACCATCTTATTGCAACTGTTCTTTCTTCCGTGCCTTAAAAGTTTATTAGAAAAGGATGAAAATGTCTGATTTCAACGTACCATCCGGGTTATTTTCGTTAAAGCACTATAAGTACCCAAAGAGCACACAAACTATGGTTTGATACACCCTCCTAGTTAGATGAGTAATGCCAGGTAAGAATCATTCTGTTGGGATATCCAGTGCATGGATTTTGCGTCCTAGTTTCGGTTGGGAGGATATTTTGAGCCACCAAGAAATTTGAAAGGGGCGTTGTTGAGAGTTGACGGATTTTTTCCCAAAGGGTATCAGGTTTAAGCAGCTGAAGTCCTTTTAGGTTTGGGATGGTTATTATTGGGAGGGACCTTCGGGAGGGAGACACCACCAAAGGCATGATACCGTGCTTCGTTTGATAAGGGTTCGCATCTCCTTGCTTGGATAACGAAATACAAAGCAACCGACAACTTCCTGAAAATCCAGATACTTAGCTGCAGTTTCCGTGAATGTTTCTGAAAATCAAGAAATCTGTGTTTCTGTCCGCAAAAATCCATCAAATTCCGCGCTGGGCAGAAAACAGCGGCTCCTGCTGACAAGATTCGGGCACATGTTCTAAAAATCAATACACTGTACACTTCACAAGAAAGACCTCGTTTTTCGTTTTCACTTCGGGTGGTTTACTGATTTCGTTGAGGCGTGAGCAGATACAGCCCGAGATTCTCCCGCCAAGTTCGCTAATTGCGATACCTATACTGATTCTGTTTGATTCTTCTGTTCTGCGGTAAGTAGTGATTTCGAAAAACTAACGGCAGTCTCGAGACCACAAATATCACTTCTACACAAAAATAGTGGGGTTTCACAGTTAATTTTAATAAATAACAAAAATATAAAAATTGTTATTGGATCTCTCGATGTTTCACGAGATCTCCACTCAAAGTCAATGAAATCCGACAAGGTGTGTTCTCCAGGTAGCAAAAACCAAGCATAAAACGTAAGGCGAATGGTTTCGAAGTAAATGACATATAAGTGAAACAAAACGGATGAAAACTATGTGAGAATTATTGTTCCACCTCCCAGGACCATCCACTGGAGAGAAGCTAGAGTTAATACACTACTCATAATGTTGCTGAAAATTCTTCTTAAAATCATCATAAACGAGAGATTCTGCTGGGTTCCAGGTGAGCCTCAGCAAAACCAAATTGGTTTGCAAATGAGAGCATTTCGCTAAGCTAGAGTTATTGCAGCCATTTCGCTCCGAAATTACTACGCAACATGTTGACATGCGCGCCTGAATGACCTCTTGGTTGTCGTCGCCCTAATTCCGTTCCAGAGCAGCTGCCGGGTTGTTAGGTATGGAGAGAAATTGGACGTTCCACACTTGTATACTTGGGATGCCAGTATACGACACAGGTCTTCAAGTGGGTTACACGCCACCTGGTTATGTACAGTGAAACTAAGAGAGGTACGTCACCTTGTTAAACGTCAGCTCCTGAGTGCTGGTGGCAGTAAGTAGCAACAAGCGTGTCTCGTGATGTGCCGATGTTTGTGTTAGGCTCTTGGAAGTTTGCAAGAGAGTCGCCAAGCTTAACAAACAAAGTAACCACTCACACAGTCTGCCTAGTTCATCATTCTATCTTGACGTCCTGTCTAACTGTGCCCGGTGTAAACCAACCAGAAGACACTGTGGTCCTAAAAACCTATTCAAGATTCTCAGTTGCATGGGATACCGCAATTTTTCAGTAGTTCGCTCAGTAATGTGGTTTTGCTGGTTTCTCCACAATTTCCATCGTAGGACACAACATGTGTGGACATTTATCAAGCGCGATTGATCACCATTTGGCTGACTTCACAAACCGTTGTGCCTCGTCCTTAGTCAGTTATATTACAAGATATTAGGCCTGATTTTTATCAGTAAAACACTGTCGTTTTCAAACAGTACCACTTATCTGACTTCAGTTTATGGCAGTTGTGGATGTAAAACCTTTAAGAATGCTTTGCGGTAAGTTCCTCAGTTTGGTCTCCATTTGAGTGACAGTGTAGCCGTCTATCCAGCACAACACCTCTGTAATAGTGATTTCCGCCCTGCTTGCGCGACACATCTTGTAAATCGACATGAGCAGATTAACGTCGAAAACTGTCAGTTAAAGTCCGAGGACCTGAATTCAAACTACAATTGTTCCCGGGGAGGAAGGTTTGCATAACTATACATATTAGGGTTGAGAGAATTTCATGCAACTCAAATGGAAGACAACCCGAAATAGTAGCTATCCGGAACAAAAATCTTATCTCTGAAGAAGGCAAAGGAAGAGCCACTCTTCTGGGGTTAAAATTTAAAGTGACTTATCAGTTTGTTCACAGGTTTCTTGAAACCACAACCGAACCTCCGCAGTTTATAATTAAATTGAAGAAAGCCTGCTCATATCCTGTAGTTCGTAAACATAAACATCAGTAAACATCCTGCACAAATCTGAAAAACGTATTTTGTTCTGACCGTCTGCTGACTACAGTATTTTGAATACTCGTGAATAATCAGACTGTTCATTCTCACAAAGGACCCTGTAATTATCAGGCTTGTCTGAAGCCGCTCACGCCTTTGTGGAACAGAAACACCCCGCATACCTTCGAAAATCAATATCAATCGGCCTGTTTGCTATTGACGTACAATAAGTTAAATGGCAACCTCATCCAAGAGGAAGTTAGAAGACCATTTGTTGTTAGGGTTACTCTGCTCACCTGGCGGCAATTGAAAGGAACACTTGAAGGTCCCTTTCCTTGTTTTTTTAAAGCCAGTACCGGTGGTATCTGTTTGGAAAGTGAAAGTGTGCTTCTTGAATACTAATTAGGAACTAATGGAGCCTCAGCAAAACCCCAAAACAGGACGACGAGCATAACAACGGCCATATTCATTTTATCAGGTGTGCACAACAGGCCAGTTGTTGACTTTTATGCGCACCGGTATGAAATGTTACGCTTAAAATTGATCATAAACCGCATGTTTTCCGGTCACGTGAAACTATTGGTTTGTACGATTACTAGGACACCGAAATAATGACACCTCTATAATCTTTTGGTTCGGGTCTATAGATCAGTGATTTAGTCAAGTCAGCCATATCTCACATTGAAACAAGCTAAGCCCAAAGGTTTTTGTGATTACCAGCATTTTTGGGGGTATCAGTAAATTAGGCCAATAAACAGGAGCAACTGTTCTGAACTCAAGCATGTTTCTATCGTAAAACTTTGGACAAACTGGGATCATCACTTCAAGAAGAGCAAACCGGAAGATCACATTTTGTTATATACTCTTGCCGAATCTGTTTCCCCCCGTTTCTCCTCAAAGCCTCATCTAGATGAAATATTCCGAAACTGAAAGTTGGTGTTACCGCAACCTCGATATGCACTTTCTCAATATTAAACCAAATCACATCAAAGCTAATTCTATAATGCACTTAAGACTGTCACATTAGTACAGCGAATGTGTCTAGTGTGACCCACATCTGTCGGGTGCAGGCTCCTCTGGAGTATTCAGTCGCCAATTTTAGCTATGCTGTCGCTCGGGTGACCTATGGCTTCAGAGTCCTCTTGATAAGGATACTTCGGTCGAATCGCTGTTTAGGATAGCTTATGAATTCTTCATTCCGACTGTGCATCTGAGATAGTTGTTTGAAGTTCACTCCCTCGTCTGAGGTCTATCTTACTGTTCGGACACAAATTCCTGTTCATGACGTTCCACAACTGGAACTGCGACGTTTTGGGGCCTCAATTTTAAAGCTTCGTGTCTCCAGTCATACAGCCAGGTAGTGAGACTGTAAATCTCCACCCGCAATCATAAAAGAACAGTGCAAGAAACAAATCAAGCTTGAACGTTTGCCTACGTGAACATTTAGACTGAAAAAAAACTTAAAAATTTGTCCTAAAATGCGAATTTTCTATGCCGCAATTTGATGACGCAGTAATTTTTCCTTGAGAAGATTCTCTTTCAACAGGACTGCTAGCACCATAAAACACTTTCTTTCGTGAGTTATTCATTGAAACCTATTTGAACACAGCACATATTGCATGAAAGAACGTTTGACTGAAAATCAGCTAACATAAAAATCCCACAGTATGGATTAGTTCTTCGTCACCTAAGTTCCCCGGACGTGGGTGATACGGATTATGCATATCTTGATTTTTAATTGATTGACGAGCAGCTACTTTAAACTCTGGACCCACCACAGGTTTCATCTAGCAGCCAGAGCCATTTCCGTCTGATCTTGTGTGGACATAGATTAGAGAGGTGATGAAAACTGAGCTGCCTTTTTGATAATACCCTCTGTTCTATCGTGACAGATCTAAAAAAACAGTGTCCCGTTAGACGGTAATTTCGCATCACTTGAATGCCAGTGTGATTTGAAACAGATTTGACTCTAAACTTGGTTTGCCTCAGTGAATGTTGCTTACCTACTCGTGTGGATCCGGGTATTCCTTAGCATCCATCCCTTCTAGAGAGAAAAACCTGTTCAACAGAAGTATTTTAATCGAGCTGTCATCGTGTAAGTGAAGCCACTCTGTGCGGAAAAATCGAGAAGCACTGTTCGAAACTCCATTGATTTTCATTAGACGCACACTACCAATGATCCCCAATAAGAAACAAACAACTGTGCAGTGCTTCTCGGCCTTTCAGAATAGGTTGGCTTTACTTACAGGATGAAATCTCGATTGAAAATTACCAAGTCTCTTCATGCTACCATAAGCCCGATTTTAGTCGTTCCCGTGGGTTTTTATTGAAATGTCGCTCCATAGAAATAGCAAAACATAAACACCAGTGGCACAAACATCAATTAGTCAGTAGGACATTTGCCATCGAAATCAATACCACAGTTGTTTTGTGGGATGCCTTGAGGCCTTGAGGATGCCTTGTGTCAGAATATGTGGATCTGAATTACCTGTAATTAGTGAGCTTAATAAACTGGCAAGCAGTTTTCTTAATGAAAACTACGTTCTACGGCACGTCCGCGCACATTTGCCTTTCCAGCTGAGACTGTCGGTACCACTGGTAAGCGATTTCCAAAACACATCGGAAGTAGTCAAGATGCGTTGATGTAAACTGACACAATGTCAAAGCGCACGGATAGATGAGAGAGAAGAGAAGAACTTCGGGCAGAATGATCCTGCCTACGGCTTGCCCACCAGATACGCTACAGCCCGACCACCGAGGATGCTGTATCAAGTCACAACTTAACATACGATTTTTGTACCCCATTCTTCTCAAAAAGCCACAACGCTTTCCACTTTGCTGCATTTTGAACTTGCAGTCACTTGTGGACGGCGACATCATATTGTTGTTCCGACACTACAGAGACAGAGTCCGCCATCTTTTATCAACTTCTTAATTTTCGAAACCTATATGAGGCTCAGTTGATACATGCCGCCACGGACTCTGTGTGGTGATAAACTACCCAAGTGGTGATTCTTGGTTCTTCAGCATCGAGTAGATACAGGCTTAGGAGCGGAATCCGGACCAGTTAGGTGCTCACCTATCGTAGCTTCGCATTATCTACCAGCGGCAAAAAAACAGAGGTGTGATTGTCTTGAAGAAACCTGCTTCCGATTTTATCAACGTTCATTTTTCATTTTCCTTCTTGAAGTGGAGTGGAAAACTAATACTCTCAGGATAAGCTTGTCAGCTAAACAATGAGACCACCAACAAAGCGTTCTGTTTCAGTTTGATTTACGGAATCCACACAACTCTGGGTGAAAATATTCATAGCCATGACATTTTCGAAAATAACTGGCACAAGACCAAAAATTTCGGTCAGACAACTTTGTCCCATGACTAGCGATCACAAGCGGTCGTTGTAAAACATGGCTTCCGCACCTGTGGGCTTGGCAAATATTCGTGTTGGTATGTCATCGGTGACGGGCGACGCACATTCCTGTGGCCGAAAATAATCCAGCATTTTTGGAGATAGATTAACGTAACCACAGTGCATGTGTGAAAACCACATACCACAAGCGTCTGTGTACTTGTTTTCTAGGCGTCTGGCACCCACCATGTGCGTAAGTGAAAACAGGCTTGTCAGTTTCGAAAAGATCACACCGTCGCAAAAAAAAATTTTGCCCCGGTTTGTCAATGCAGGTCGGAAATTGCTTCGCTGCCAGTGTGAGGAAAATTGGGAAGTTTCAGTGGAGATTTCGTCCTTTAATTGAAGTTAATTTGTGCAAAAACGCCGAGAAGCACTGTACAGCTGTTTTATCCTTATTGAAAGTAATGATCAGTGTGGATATGGGGAAACTTCAGGAGGATTCGATCTCGTGACCTCCCGGCTAGTAGATTGAACACTTAGCAGTTCGGCTATAAATGGAGGATCAGCAGCGTGATTAATTAGCACATGATATGGTACTCCTCATCTTCCTGCAGGTTCGTGAGATGCGCAGTGATGGCGATTCCAGATTGCGTTGAAACAGCCCTACAGTACTTCTCAGCTTTCCAGCATAGATTGACTTTATCTACAAGACAAGGTCACCGTTAGAACCTGGTTTACCTTAAACAATGCATAATCATATATTGTCAGTCTTAAGGACAATTAGTCCAGCCATGAGAGTTATCTTTTTTAGGAGATTGGCTACCTTAGTTTGGATCTTATCTTGTGAATCACTAGTACCTCTGTATGAGAAAACCCGAGGTCATAAAGTAATAACAATAATGAACACTTTTCGAACAATACACTCGTTTGCATATCAATTTGGATTCGACGGGAGACTCACCTGGAACTCAGCTGAGTCTCTCGTTTATGATTTTCTTAAACACTTTTTCCTTGGACCTATGGCTCACCAAAATGACAGCCTTGATGGTTGTCGCATCCTTCACTCAGCACATCAACTCTTCGCTTGTGCTCCGCAAACTATATCGGTTAGACAACCCGGTGCCGGTCCGAAGTACCCCGAGATAGTTATTAGGAAGTCAGACTATAGCGCAATCCTGGATCGTTTAATGGATACTGGTCACCAAGTTAACCCCATCATAATTTGTCATCATTTATCGGATTCCAAGTAAGCTGTCCAAAATAAGTCGATAGTTGACGCTGAACGCTACCGAATCGATCACCACCAGATTCAGGTTTGTGTGCGCCGAAGCGATGAACACAGTCAACTTGACTGAACTGGCCATCGATCAACCAGCCAAGGACCAGTGCCATTCTTATCATACGACCATTATCCACTCTTTCAGTTATCTGATTTCCGACTCTGAATTTCCCCCTCAAAAACTTACCGAAAACATTTACGCTGGTTGAACTCTATATTTTCAGTAAAAACAAATATACTCCATACGCCGATTAAATGCAATGGAAATGTTTGTCGATGAGGATATGGATCGACCGTACCCTGTTCCTTCTCCCTGTGGGCTTGGTGCAAAGACAGACTAGTGAAGTTTAGTGTGTTTTGATTATCTCAAGTCTTCG
>SJOL01005243.1:59761-83044 GCA_004794785.1 Opisthorchis felineus
TTGAGAAACAGTCCCAGGCATGCAATACGTCGGGATAAGTAATGCTCGGCTACATTAAGAACTTTAGACTTCAAGCACTTCCTGCTTTAGAGCAAGTTAGACTGCTTGTGGTGGAGATGGCTTTTCACTCGACCACGTGAAACAGTTATAGTAACCCAAAAGCACCACTTTTTCCCAGGATAACAGGAAAAAACCGTCTTCTCAACTGACCGGTCCACGATTGTGCAGTAAAAACAAATCATGGACATATAATATTGTCGTGACTATTGTCTTTGGAGGAAAATAATACTGGAAGATTATGAACTTAGTTACTCAGTAGTTTTAGTCAAAGTAGGATGGTGTTAGGCCCAGGACCCCATGTCACGTATGACGAAGTTATAATCCATATCGTTTACTATCCTTCTAGTGTACTAATCAGTCTACACTCAGGGAACGGCACCGAGCTTGGCGAGCATATCGCTGGCGCACACCGCCGATCGTACCAGAATCTGGACTTCGGGTGTCCCATATGTGAAGTAAGCGCGTTACCGCCATCTCACAAGCAACACTCAATTCACCCGTATTATCATGGCCAGAAAATATGAACTTGTCTGTACATGACCAAAGTATTCGCGCAGCACCCAGATGGACGACCTAGTAACTGTCCAGGCTGGAAACGTTATTTTTTAGGAGGCACAAACCCGAGGCCGTGCAGTTGCATAACCCTCGATGAACCCAGACCGGATATCGGATGGCACAAGGAACAAATTACTACAGGTCTCCCAGCAAATTTTCTTTATATATATATATATATATATATACATATATATATATATATGTAAGACAGAGAAAAAAATAGTCAGTCACCAGCGACTGTGCTGCCTACATATCCAAAAAGGCCGTGCTATTGTGAAAAGTTGTAGAAAACATTCAGCCTAGGCTACAGCCAGTTTGATTACAACTCTGTACCTAACTTTCAAGGAATTGTGTCTACATGATTTACGCCACCTTCCGGATTATCACTAGAAACAAGTCTATGTATAAGAACTACCATTCCATGAAAGAAAATTTGTTGTGACTATCTTCTTTCAATAGGATAATGCATTGTTATGCTCTGCTCTTCAAAGCAATCTTCTGGTATCTTAGTTTAACACTGTCCCCGTGCTGGTTGCGAGAAACACTACATAGACTAGACTGGATAGCTTTTGTCCACTCGCCTGTGTATGTCGAATTATTCGCAGGTGCCTTCAACGGGTAAATTTCTATCACTAACAAGTAAATGTCTAATTTCTTTTTATCATGGCTTAGCATAAAAAAAAGATTTTTCACCTTTTAAGAAAGCGCCCTTTTGGGAAAAATTCTGTGCTTTGTTGTGGAAATAATATCAGAGATGAGTGTTGTTTACTTTTTGGAAACATTCTGTTTGTGGGCACACATTATTGAAGTCCAGCGCTGTATATGAGCCGTGCACGCATTGGGACAGTCGGACAGTGGTAGGTGACAAACGCAGTTTAATTCATAGTTAACTGTGTATCACATTGGCATATGGGAATCACATGGTTGTGCGCGGGACTGTCGAGACATCGGTAGCTAAACTTAAGCTGACGCCAGATTAAACGCCATTCAAAAAATCTCAATGACACTCCATCAGAATTGAAACAGGAAGTGCTATAATAGATTTTCCGATTCCAATCTTGGATCCGAGCAAACCGGTTTTTTTTCGACTGACTTCTCTTTGGAGAGATGCGTTGATACAGACCTATTTTGGAAGTGGACAACACATAATAAATCCAAGATGAGGTTGTATGTTTTCACCACAGTCTCGTTAATCTGAGGAACCTCTGATTCTTCCAGGTGAACTATAAGAATGTTGGAAAAGTTCGGTTCAAATGGACTTAAAAAGAACTGAAACTGTTTACACCATTTTAAAAGTATAGCGTCCAAATAATCCCAACTGCTGGTAGACGGTATGAAATTGGAAGGAAGAGTTTAGCGCGTTGCATTATGTGAAACAACTGTGAAAAAATGAGTCGGAATCTCTATCAACCTTGGTCATTTCAGCATCAACGGCAACCAAAACTAAGCACTCAGGTTCAAACCCTGTTCAGATAACTCTATCATTCATATTCAACATTCTTCAGAGTCCTGTTAAGCTCCCAAGAGAAGCAGTTTCTTACGATGATATCTTTAACGGTTCTGAAGACCAAGCGTGTTTCATGGAAAGTGAGATTTCAGAGAACCACTGAAGTTTTTATGCCCGATTTTTTCCTGATTAAAGGTACACGTAGTCAGTAAGCATACAGAAAAGCCAACAACAAGATATCTTTACTCCATAACTAACCCCTAACTACACCAAATTTCAGCAATCCAAGGAAGCAGTGTTTATCCATTCCGTCTAATCACAATGAGAGACTCCACAAAAATCATGCCCCAAATCATCTGCCTGCTAGCTGTAAGGTGAAGACAGTCGGTGGTGAAGAGAACCACTCACAAAAATACTACAGCTTTCTTGAAAGAATACCACCCATGTGGTTGCTGAAAACTCTTCAACACCAAGTTACTTAGCAAATGAGTGTGTACTTTGACAGTTTCGTGCAGTCTGGTATTAAGGTATAACATAAGTTTAACGGCGTCTATCTGAAGAGCCCCAAGAAAAGCGAAGCTGGTTGTTGGTTGTCAAAGAACTTTAAGCAACCCAATGAATAGTGTTCTGTCAATACAATCAACTGTGATATCTTGAATATTGTACCAAGTGAAACAAAAGTCGGTTTCTGTTCAGTAAATTCAGTAGAGAAATCTCATAAACGAGGGACACCTGAGATTCAGTTGAGTCCCTGGTTAACACCAAGTTAATTTGCACATGAGTTTATTACGGGAATGTTATAGCACTGTTCTTCAAATCCTGACAACCAATCCCATTAAGTCATCGGGGCTGAAACAAGGCTTCAGGTTGATTTGTGATATCCGTCATCTATTGGACCCGCCTAGATTCAAAACACTGACAGAAAGCCTGTGAGTAGAACTCCTTTGTTCGGGAAAAGAAAAGCTGGGATTATACATGGTCCAAAACGGTGACTGACTGATAGACAAATGCCCTTCGGATTTTGAGTTTATGGGAACTGAAAAAATGTCAAAGGTGTTCATTCAGTTATGTTAAAAAGTAAATAAACTCATTTAAATTTCAGTCAAGAGTACCTAACCCCCCTTGCAGATAACCTGGAGTATTTTTCATCCCTCAGAACACCTACAATTGTAGGTGTCAACTGTAGGTGAAGTCAACTGGTAAAGCACCACCAATGGAACGACGAATCGCTGTAATCCTAACAATGCTACAGGATCCTGAAAGTTTTTCAGTTGAGTTTTCTCCCTGTAAATGAAGTCAATTCATGCCGAGACAGTTAAGCAAGTTATCCGCATCTTCGTGACTGGGTTTGTTAGTCAGTAGATAATCTAACTGTACAACATGTATTCGCTTATAGGCAGGTAGCAAGGTGCGCCGATGTGACATTCACATAATTTCCTGCTGTGATTAGCTGGAAGAATGAAAGTTGATTCACTCGACCAGTGAACCGCAGCTTTCACACCCCGTTTAGCACCGGAGCAAGAAACCAGGAGGACGAAAATAGTCTACGTAGCACCTTGTGCGTCTCTAAGCAAGAACCAAAACACAAAACACTGATTTCAGCCAGATGATACGACTAAAAAACGACAGAATGCTCGCCACTCGGAAAGTTTACCAGTTCCATGAATCCTGAGAGTACGAAAGGAGAATTACGCAAATTTCAGCCTGAGAGCACGCAGCTGAATGGTGTCCGTTTCCACAACACGACCCGTCAACCGCAAGTAATTTACCAGCGTGTAGTGTTGGATGTAGACAAAGGAGCATGTTTTGTTAGCACAAGCCCGCGTTCATGTTCCGTAATTGAACAGAATAGAACTTACGACCAATTACACACTAAGTGAGAAAAGAACTTCACTCTCAGCAAAAATATTCGGCGAAAATACGAGCGGTGCTCTCGAAACTGCATAGGCATAAGTTAACCATCTTCCACATTTGATCAGTTTTGGCGCGTTATTTGAGGACTGTGAGTTTTTCCCATTAGAAGGTTTGGGTTTGTATCGCCTGTATTTATTTCCAGTTATGCGTGTTGGGTTTTTGCATATCCCTATTTGAGTGGCGCGAAGCTAGGCATCAGAAAATGTACCAGCCCAATGTACGCAAGCCCTCACCTCCTACTTCCATCAAAGGGCATGCAATATGCGTGGGAAGTCATGCCAAAAATACTTGAAATTCTGCGCAAGAAAGCCTGGTGTTTTTATGGGCCTGTAGTGCAAAAGATTTGGGGGAAGGATGAGGACAGAATTATCTATATTTCTACGTCCCCCTTGGAAGAGGCTCAACAAATTCTGGTTAAAATCAGACTTGGAAAACAGTCAATATAAGCTGTGAAGTTTTTGACTCACTAGCAAGCAGCCGTTTCCAGTACACTGATGTAAACGCACTTGTCCGCATTGTAACAGTAGTTCTCAAAACGTCCACTGCAGTCTTCATAGGGGTTTCCACCGAATTTATTCATCCCGAATGGTATTGCCGGTACGGTCAGATCGATCGACAGGAACTGCGACAGGTGTGAGGCTTTTTGAGGAGATACTGAAGGTGCTGCATGTTGCTCATTCACCGGAGCTGTGGCCTGTAGTCTGACCGTATCCACACTACTTCTTTCTGTCGCAGAACCGTAACTGCCAAGAATTGTGGTCGCCATGGCGTTATCGATCGAGGCTACGGGGTCTGATGGAGACGGTTCATGGGGATGAGGTTCGGTTTGGACACCAGAAGTTGTCTGTTGTTTTGAGTCGGTTAGGTGAGGAGAATCTGGCGCATCTCGCGTTTCGGATTTCACCACCATACCACCTTCACGCGAAGACAGTGGGGGTTTGTTTTTTCTGGACAAAGCTTCTGAAAGCACTTTTTGACTGACGCGTTCCATGTTGAATTTATTGGTGTCACCAAAGTTAGAGAACTGTGGATGAGTACCTTCTTCGTCTTTTTTAGAACTTGCATGATCGAGGTTGGTAGCATCAGCGTCAGCAGTGTTTACCAACAGAGCATCTGAAAGGCGTAATGCATCGTCCTGCATGGATAAATCACGTGTGGGCACATCCTTACTCTCAGAGTGAGGAAATTCTCCTGGCGGTGCCACAGTCCCATCATTAAATGGATTCGACGATTCCGTTTCCCCATCCATCCTGCCTGAATCAAGAACTGGTTCAGAGTCCTGAACAGAGCGCCGTGCACGCTTCTTGTGAGAAGGTCGGATATGGGGAAATATATGTGGGTGAAGATGATGTGTGAAGAGTTGGATTTTATAAATGCAAGCATCGGTCGAGCAATTGTATCGCGACCGAATATTACGTTCTTCACGGACGAGTTGTAGCAGATGCTGTAACCAATCAGACTGGGTTTGTATTACGCGCATATACTCGGCAAATGTTCGTTTTACGATGTTTTCAATAAATGCGTATGTGATTGGTTTGTTCTCAGTCTTTTCCATCGGTTGAGCTTCTTCAAAAGATTCTTCCACTGGCTGGTCAAAGCTAACAACTGAACGAGGAAATAGTCGCATGTTAGAGGCCTGATCCCCGAGGTGAAATGCTATATTTGGGGAGTCGTCTCTGGGTGAACTATGTGCGGTATACGTAGTCATTACAAGAAGTAAGAATGCACATTGAACCCGAAACATTGTTCGTAAAATGACAAAACGAGTGAACGAAGAATAACCCGAAAAATCCAGCCAGGTCACATAACCACTTTGTATTGTATTCTCCGACTGTCACAAAACTGACTGACATACATGCTATGTGTGATCAGTTTCATTGTTTATCTGAATTTTACGCCGCATAAATCTGTTCAAGGTGAGCCTGATGACAGTCTGACCAATCAGCCGCACATCCCAGCCACAAAGAATCGACCAATAGGCCCACAGTTTCGCGGCCGTCCACGGTTCACGTGAACTGGACTTTGCGGACGGGTCGTAGGCGGAACAGTTGAGGTCAAAAAGAACAAATAAACAAGTGAACAAATGTGTTGTTTACACTAAGAGTTTGTTTGGGATTTTGGACACAAATGTGTGTTGCGTGTAAACCAGTGGGTGGCTTATCGTGCTGGTCCTGTACCATTAACACCAAGCACTCTCACTCTGGTCAATAAAATTCCCAGAATGAAGTAGTACACACATGGGAGCCAATGGCCGTGTGGGTGCCATTCATTACCTCGTTTTTCGTCTGTATGTAGCGTCTTCTGGGTGCCATGGCATCATAGGTGTTCAAAGTATAAGATGAATGTACGCTGAATAAACGCGAAATTCAGCCACTGCGTAGCAAACGACTATGCAGTACAAAACCGCTTCCTATGGGCAGTTTGAAGCGTAAACACGATCGAGAACGTGAAATCTTAAGGTGCACGGAGACATTACTTGTACACGTACACACATGCATCAGAAACCATTAAACGGCTACACACCAGGTAGATTCACTGGTAACCGCCAAAACAAGACAATAAACCTGTAGAACCCACATTGTATGCGGTTCCGTTTGACGTGTGACTTTCATCTTTTTTCCCCTCAGTCCACATTCTTCTTCTGGAGTGCGCGAATTCTGACTCCACAGACAATGTGTGTGTGTGTATGCGTTCGTATGCACGTGCGCATGTGTACGAAGGGGTGGCGTATCCGCCTTGGTGTCTGAGTGACCCTCAGTTTGCAGCCACCTCACGGTGTGTAGCAGCCGGAACTATTTGGCAAATGAAAAAAGATTATGCACTCTTTCCTTCCAAACAAAGTAGCCAGCAGGTGCATTTTTAACGTTAGTGATTAGGATGTAGAAATGCTACCTACTTGTGGAACCATGTGTTCCACCAGCCGGCGAAATTCTGTTACCGGTATTCACTAGGTTGCACGAGATATCTTTCTAATATCAAAGATTGGGTGATAACCTGATGGAGAACTGCAAGTTATTTCTCAACGATTTTCCAAGCTAACTACACGTAATGAAACGAATGATATCAGTATCATTGGTTCCTAACAAAGTTCGAAAAACAACTTTGCGTCACTCAGTAGCCGAACTGGAGAACATCCTAAGGGAACCGAAGTATTTATTAGGCAGACTATCGCTAGTGAAGCCGTACTGTAGCGATTTTTTTGCTGGCTAGTCAACTCAGGCAAGTCTTCCGGCTGCTTCAGCCAAATTTCTTTTTTCCCCACGCTGGTTTATAGTAACCTACTGTGAATAGGTTGAACCCACCTTGATTGACGCACGAAAACAAGTCGTTTGACTGAAGAGTTTATCCATATGCAAAGCTACAATAATAACGGGCTGCAAGCGCGGGCTTTAAATTGTTATCAGTTTCATCAGTCGCGAAATCGTATGTCAGAACATCCAAGCTAGATAAACAGAAAACCACGAGGAAACTTATCTGACTACGAACGCGCAGTTCAACAACACTGTGTTCAACATTCAGGCTTCTTTTGTCTAAGATTCTTCACTTATGTTGGTCTCACATTATTTTTTGTAAGCACACCAGAATTATGTCTGCGGATCGGCTGTTTCAGATAGTAAGGCTGAGGAATTAATGATTTTGAATCAGGAAGTAAAAAAGATCCAATGCAGCTTCGTCCCGAAATAGTTGAGTTGCTTTTAGGGCTCAACAACGGTATTACCGGTGCAAGGATGAAAGCCCTTCGCTGCAAAGTCGTCTGTCGGTAAGCACGAACTAAGCGGTTGCAAGCCGTTTGACACGAAAATAAATATCTCATCTGCACAGGGTTTTTGGAAAGTGACGGTTCTCAAGCGTCCTCCTATACTTTCCCGGACGTTCTTTGAATATTAAGCACTAATGAATGAACACTGCAAAGCGGTACACAATTACCGTAGTAGCATCCACCTTCTATCAAATGTGGGGGGCGGAGCTTGAATATCAGACCAAACGCTACACGTATGCTTCATTAGTGGCATACACCGTTACACATTAAGATTGCCGAACGCTCTTAAAGACATTCACTCCAGTAGTTCGGCTTTCCCATCTGGTTGAATGTGCCTAAATTCGGTTGAAAAACTCATATCCACTGTTCCTACTAAGTACAATCTCAATAATATGATTTACACACTACTCATTAAATTGCTCCGACAGCCCAATTCCGGTTTCAAATTTGTTGGGGCTCGTCGAGTAGACATAGACTCCGAGTTTCCCTCCATCTTATGCTTTACTTAAGCACCACTAGTAAGCTGTCGAGGAGTTTTCAGCAGACCTGTGATTAGTGCATTGTATCAAGAAAACACACTGAAACCTGAAGCGGCACTTGTGCAACACATTCGGTTGAAGAGTATCATAAACGAGAAATTCAGCTTAGTCTCTCGCTGACACTGCCGTCACGTTATCTTGGATAGGGGATGTGGGATAAAATCCGGCAAAAAATATCAGACCTGGAAGTACGACTGCATACTAGGGCAGCTGTGTCCTCGGTTCTTATTCGGAAGCCAAGGGCATTAAACTACTAGCGCAGTGCATAACGGAGGAGCCATTCCTGACAGACCACATCACTCAGCGTTCTCGTCCATTAAGAGCCGCCTGTCGATTAGGTATGGAAACCCGTTTAACTATCTATCAATTTATTAAGACTCTCGTGCTAGCAATGAACTGTCCTAATGACTAATGTGAGCACAAGCCTTCCGCATAAATCCTTCGTGTTCTTCTTCCCCTCAGTCCTCATTTGCAAACGAACGAAAATTTTGACTATAAATATAATGGTGATTTCTGGAATGCCCTATCCTCATCTTATTTCAGCTTGTTGATTTTCCGCAAAATGTTATCGATTCTGAAGGAAAAATTGTGGAAAACTGGCGACTGGTAGGGCCAGAAAATAAGATCCACTGTACATGTACAGAAATCTGGTGAACAAAAGACTGAATGGAACTATCGATGCATCATAAAGGGTAGGGCGACTAAGTTCTGATAGCCACAATATTATTTTCAGTTTTCGGTCATCAGGCGCTTGACCACAACCCTTGTAACATAGGGTAGTTGTTGCTGAATAACCTGTCCTGCTCCGATTAAACAAAACAGGTTACTTACCGACAGTTTCCCGAGGCGATCTTTGCGTTGCGCGCGCTAAAACATTCTCCTCGAACATTCAAACCACCTGACCCTCAACAAACAACCCCGAACGCACACACCGGCAACCCCGTAGCTCAGCTAATGCTTTTCGCATGTGACAGCGAGTTCATTTGACTTTGCCGGCAACTTGACCTTAAACCTACTGATCGGCTAAATATTTATTGTGCTGTTAGGCGTTTGTTGATCATACGCAGAACATTAGGTTGTTTACCACGCTGCGTTTGTTTATCCGCGGTACTTCTACCGCAGATCTTTTCAGTGTGCCTTCTGGATGTAGTAAATAGCTAATCATCTGCGTACAATACTTCCTGGTCGCTGAAATCTCTTATCAGCACCGCAACAATAGACAGTGTACAAGTGTTTGGAACGAAAACGATAGTGTAAATTTTGGAAACAATGGTAGAAAAGTAGAAGTCCCGTTGAGGTTGTCACTTCTTCCTGTTTGTAGTTGCTTTCACTGTGCTGCGGTGTTAGGTTACAAACATTCCACCACCGGGCAAATCGTCAACGGTGTGTGTACGCGCACATACTAAGTCCACTCTCTCGGGATGGCTTTCCTCATAGCTGATGGCTCGTATGAGCGCATTCACTGGTATGTTGACTGACCTTTGTCTGTCTCCACAATGGGTCCTGCCTCTTAGTCGGTCGATCTGATGCTTTTTACCAGTTGACCATTCCGATTCAATTGTTGATCTCTATTTCATACTTATACGTGGATTGGGCCAATTTCAATAGCTCAGTTGAGTGAATTTGTTGCAGAATACCAGTGCGACCTCCATACTGGCAGTGTTTCGACGGTAGATAATTTGCAAGTGATCTAATTAACTGAATACACTAGCTGCGCTTGCCCGCACATTTTTCTACCGATGATCCGGGCAAACTGGCACGCACCAGTAGCTGTAGTGGGTTTGTGCTAGCAGTTGCTTGTGTGAGCAATGTCATTGCCGTGATGTATAAATGTTTTAAGTGAGGCCTGGTTACAACGGCCAGGTGAAATTTGCTTTACTGGCGGATAAGCGAAGCCAACTTTGCTGGCCACACCCATCTGATCTAGACAAACTTTTCTCACGCTCTTGACTGGGTGCATCGGCGCTTTTGCTGCTTTCCTGTCTTGCAGTGAGCCAATTTGCCAGGGAAATTTCCCTCTACAGGGTTTTATCACAGAAAAACCATTTTATACTACTTATTATCAGTTGCTTTTTGTAACAGAAAACCAATAGCTCCATAAATGCAATTAGTGAAGTGAGCAACACAAACAAAGCTCTGCATTAGTCAGGCGGGTGAAATATTCGGTTGAGCTGAAAGGTGTCTTGGATATCAAACATGCCAACCTGGCTATCACTGCTTTTCCTCATTTATGTAGGTATGCTTTTGAGTGAGGTCATCGTGTGAGTAGCCAAGTGTCTGAGTGAAATAGAGGAGGGCTGACAAATTTCGCAAATGTTTGTAAGAGTGAAACTAGAACTACGAGTATGCAATGTATGGCGGTTGCTCAAATCTTCCTAATGCACGAGATACAAAGGGTGGAGTAAAATTCACTGATCCGAAAGAACAAGTAAAATGTAAAACAGGATGAAAAGAATGAAATATCACATTAACTGGTGTCACAGTTAGGAGACCTGAAGAAGCTCAGTGTAGTCGATCCGGTGGTGTGACGTTTTGGAAGCAACACCAGGTATCTGATCGGTGGAACTACAACGAACTGCAGTGCTCATTCTGTGCTAGCTTGTACGATCATGGCCAGATCGCGGTATAAGATGACAAACAAAGCTCCTGACAAACATTAAAGTGCTCGCATCCGAGGTGAAGCCGATGCCGCGGCACATTCTTTCTGGACATAAAGAATAGAATAGTTCATACTGTGGAGCAAAGACTTCAACCGGTTGAACAATATGTTTTATAAACCGTGGAAAAGTGAAACATTATCCAAATCATACCCAAATTTTATTATTTAATAATAGTAGATATGTTTCCTGTTGATCTACTGGTATTCGATACATCCTGGGGTACCTTGTGCATCGTAGCTTGTGTTCATTAAACTTAGCGTGAAACCAACTAGTTCTGGGTTTGTGGAATCCGGTTTACTAATTAGATAAAAGGAAGCGGAGACATTCAGAGAAAACGGAGTGGATTTAGAAGCATTTAGCCCAGTATGTTAGGCACGAGATATGCCAGAGCTCACGATATGGAACGTATATGAACTTCATCTTTGGTTTTTGCCTATTTTTGTCCCGTGCGTTAACACACATGTCATCATTACCGCCCATATGCAAATAACTCCTAGTACAGGTGACATCATAATTTCAAATGGATATCGACAGGTGGCAAAAAACCTAAAGTCATTCCAAAATTATCCGCCACTCGAGAACCCGCTTTCAACAATGGTTTAATTAGTTACTGGGTCATTCCGTAGATAGCTTGCAACACAACCATTACCACTTCTCCATGTGTCTCAAGTAGACTTCGATCGTGCAGTAACCGAGATGGGGTACAACTGATATCTGTTTTGAAAACGAAGACCACTTGTTCTACTCTAACTTCAAACATTTATTCACCGGTGTCTCCGCGATACAGCATACTTTAGTTTTCTGCAGCCCTTTTGCAATGAAGTGGTGTGCAAGCCAGGTGGTTGGGACATGCACTATACATGCCATTCCACTCTCTACTACAGTAAGCGTTGCCTTCCGTTCGAAACCCTGCGCGGCAGAACATCTCACGGAAACAGGCCAAAACACGGCAAAACGAAATGAAAGCGGCTACGGCGTGCTGTGGGATTTTTGGGCCTTTCTGCCTGGAATCCAAGTGAATCTGCTCGCAAGTGATTAGAAACACTTCAGGACATGGAACTTAACCAATCCCAGTGGCGGAAGTGCTGCCACTTCCTGAAAGGACATCATGCCTGCAGTGTGTCACTGTGCGCCGGGCTTGTGTTGGCATGAGTTCGTAAAGACTGCTAGGTTAATCCTACTGGTGGCTACCGGAGTCGACATAATGCCCAAATGTGTTTATTTCAATACTGTTCGAAGGTGTGGGAATACTGGTTTACCCTGGTGACGTTCGACTTGTTTACACTCCATTCAACTGCTTAATGGGGCGTTATTTCCTTGGTGTTGTACGATAGCTAAGCGCTAAAGTCTAACTTTGGTGTACTAGTGGTGATTGGGATTCTGCCTACACTGACACACAACATACCGCCTGGTTGATGATGCACAAATATTTCACATAACCATGTCTACAATGGACTTGCTACTTTTCGGATCGGGGATCCACAACAGTAGCATTGGAATGGGAGAACTTGTCCTTCACTATGTAAGGGTAAGCTCAAACTCGGTTAACAAAGTTGGAATCATGATTCAAATTTGACTTTATTCAGCTAGTTTTGAGCAGCTGTAGAGGCTTCGGAATAAGTCCTGAAGGAACTTTGTTTTTTTGTTTCTGTATTTGGTTTTTTTGTTTTTGTTATTGTTCCCGTATTTTTCGAAGTGTTTCCCTTTTCCTATACCTAGAAAATCATGGCGCTCCTTAAAGTGGCTTTTTTAGGATAAGAAACTCTGTAGACTTGTGGTGGGAAAATATGTTGTGGTTCCTCCTTTGTAGTCGCCTCACTTTGGGAATCTTCTTTGAAAGAGGTTATCAGGCCAGTTTACCACTTCTCACGCTAAACTTGATGCTAAATGATGCTAAATGAGTAGAAGGTTTGCGATTCTGATGGTGTATTGAATGGAGATTGTGACGAAACTGATGCTAAACGCACTGTTACGGTGCAATCCCGTATGATGTTGTAAGGTGTATTCAAGGGAGACGTGTCTACACTCTGCAGTGCCGTTCAATTTAAACCGACGCCCGCAAAATTTGACGAGGAAATGGCGGTCTGTATGATGTGACATTGCTTCACAACTCATGTTCTTTACTCAGTTTTCCAAATACTTGCCTAACTCTGAAGGTGCATTTTGGTGGTAAATAATCAATAATTTGTTTTAGGCTAGAGAGTATCCAGAGCACCACACCTATAGCAAATGCTGAAAGGTCACTCGAGCTGTTTGGCACAACCTCACAAATCCTGATGAAAAGCCCAAATTCAGTTGTCTAATTACAGAACACAAGAAGTCAACCAGAAATGCGACTGCTGGCATCTTGTTTTACCGTACAGACAGTCAATAGTTGGTTTGGAGACTCACCGATTTGTGGCCGTCTACCAAGAGTACTTTTCCCTCAGGATTTCTACAAGAAAATCCATCGTTCATTGGCTCCCTTACCAATTCGTCAACCTGATTTTCCACCGGTTGGTACTGGATAAATTATTCTGGTTATATAATTAGGGTGGTAGTAGTTTACTTCAAGCACTGGCTTAGCATTAAAATTTGCACCCAAAGAATTTCTCAGAGAAACACCGGTGCCATGTGACGGGTGCCAAGAGATAGCGGTTTACGAAGGAACTGTGGGAGTGGTCAATTACCACCAGTAACAATTCACCATGAACGCTCATTTCAACTAATTTTAGAGCTGCTATGTTAGGGAATAGTGCGTAGTATCAGATCTTACCGTAGTTTCGCCAGGCAGTCATACCTGCTGGTGCATTTTGAAGCCAATACCGCAAGCATAATCTTTGCATGCATCAAACCGGATGATCTAGACGAAAATCGTCGGTTGATCGTGGGAATGAGACTGATGAGGACAATGACAATAGAGCGCCGATAATCAATCAGGCTCAGTCCGAAGCATTTCTAAACTGAAAACTTTACTGCCGGACTTCTGATATACTAGCCCAGGAACATTCCCTGAGCCTCAGGATCACTACTCTACTTTCCATGATAACCCAAAAGTCCTTGCCCATTTTAAAACACTGTTTTGCCCAGATAACGAAACTAGTTGTACTGACAGGATAAGAAAGAAACCTGATGAGGCATAGAAATCGGTTACTTCACCGTAGTGGTTGTCAGTCAGGGAATGCCTAGCCGTCTGGGAGTTAACTACGAAAACCTTACAATTCGCCCTAGAGCAACTCGCTCCAACCAGCAAAAGTGGTTCCTGATAGGCGAAGTGGCTATTAAGCTTGTATGCATCAAGCACACAACATACAACATACATCAAGCATACTAAATTATCCACCATGCGGAAGGCTACATCATTAAACAAGGCATTCGTTCAGACATTCTATTATTTATTCTGATGTCTAAGGTTTTTCAGCAGGTACACATTTCCCGGAGTCCGGGAATTATGGACTACGCAGTCAACCGTAAATCTCATAACAAGCGGAAGCATTAAGTTCGATTTCATTTTTATTTGTGATATCAAATACGACATTTTTAGCTATAATATGAGCCTCCCTAAGGTTATTACTCGAGCTAACAAACTCGGCAACACAGCCCAACAAGTAAAATTTGACTTGCCTCTACCGGTGGGCTGTTGAGCAGTGCAGAGAAATGAAGCCTCCAGACAGCTAAAATATCCTCAGGTTTGTGTGCTGTTGACCCGTGAATATGTCGTAAGTTTTGAGTCCATAAACCTATTCCATTGCCTGAACGATCTCTTCATGGAGACGGTGATCTGCGTACGACCGGATTTCTTCAATGTGTTTCATCCTTGAATTAAAAAAGCTTTCGGCGACGTTACCTCCTGCTGTATGAAATTCTTTGTGAGCAGTGTAATTTTTATTAAACCAGCCGTTGTTGACGGATATAACACTTCCTCTTCAGCTCAGTTTCATGCATTTCTATTCATTTCTCCGTCCACTTACACCGTAGATTTGCTTCTGCCAGTCTATTTGTTATCAACTCCCGAAATTCCGTTGGGCGTGGCGAATTTTTCAATTTCCCGACATCCAGCCCCATGGATGACACCTTGGTGCCACGACGGTGTAATCTTCTCAAGGTGACAAGAACTGTGACATTCAGCAACATGCACCTTTTTTGGTAAGGAGGATTTTTTGGAAAATGACGATTAATAAGATGTCCGTGTCGACTACCCGTAACGCAGCTAAGTACTCTTCAAAACTCCTTGACCGGTTGCGCCCTTTGCTCTGGGGCTCATTAGGTAGGTTCAGCCCCCGAGTTTCCATCAACTTTATGTCCTATCTGAATAGAAATTTCACGAAAGTTCACACCCGTTTGCACACAAAATTAGTTTTTACGGGTGACTCACCTGAATAATAGCTGAATATCTCGTTCATGACATTCTCCGATTGCGTGTGCTGCACAAAGGCCGCCTCATGTTTGAGTTGGTACGATATTCGAGATACCGCAGTATATTTTCGTGAGGGGAAAACCACCTTTCATCGAGCGGACCGCCTCTTTAAACAAAATACCTTCGTGTTTGATCGGAGTTTGAAAGACCGATTTATTTCAGGAGGCCCGGAATGTGAATCATCCCTTATTCTATAAGTAAACAATGAATCCAGGGTGGTTGTGAAACAGATCAAAAACATGCCGATGTAAACTGCCACAAATTACTGCCCTCAACAGAGACTCCTCCGAGTAGACGCCTCTAACCCGTGGAATACTTCATATCACTTCCAAAGAGGTACTGTTTGATAAAAGATCCCTCAGAAGAAAGACCATCCCCTCGGAAATTTCACCAGTTCCTTCTTACCAAGGCCTCCGGGCAAGAACAGTAGCACTGGCAACGGAGAGCATATCTGTATAAACTAAATGCTCATCGGAAAGTAACTGTGTTTGGATAACAGCACAGGCACGTCGACTACAAGGGAACTGAGACCATCCCTATTTGTTTACACCCTCTTCGGAATTCACAGACTGCAGTAAGCGAAGGTGTACATAATGACGCCTATCATGAAGTTGTGAAGATGGCAGCTCGAACCTGCATTTTTATGAAAAAAGCTGGTCACATCCATGAGAGTCGACCTCCCTCAATTTGAGACTCCTACACTCTGTTCCAGTGAGATAAACCCTGAATTAGGCATTTCTCGATGGACTACCTGCAGGTCTCCCAACAAAGGATACTCCCAATGTCCTCCATAACGCAAACTACCATCTCAACAAGGACCAGGATTCGAGTTTTGCGCAGTGGGATTTAATTGTTAGTTCCAAAGTGTCTACCTCCACAAGATGATCGGGTGTCTATGACATGAATTCCATCCGTGTGGCGCACAGCTACTGCAGTTTGTCCGTCTGCAAGAACCGTCTTTCAGTTGAGACTCTTGTGGTGAATTCTTCGTGGATCGTTCAAGTGGTTCGTTTACACCCGAAAGGGACTAAATATCAAAATAGATCATTTTTGGTGGACCTTTGCGGGTGGTCTTTAAAAAGGTACAACCGTGCACCTGTCCCCTCTTGAAAGATCACTTCAAAAGGACCAACCAAAGGCGATCTCCGCGGGTTGGGCTGTTCTGGAAGAGAGTCCAGTCACCCAAACGTGCAACAAGGTGTCCTTTTCGGCCTCTGAATTCCGTGAAAAGACTATAACCTCTGGAGACCACTATACCATAGAACCTCAAACTAGAACAAAGCCCGATACACATCAATTCCATCCCCTATCAAATACCTAACACTGGTTTAGACAGCCTCACTACTGGAGCCATCCCCTCACTGGACTGACCCCAAAAGTGGGATAAAAACACAAAGTGAGCTTGTGTACAACTTTTGTGCCATTACTATTAGCTTTTGTAAAGCGAAGGCTTCCTGGAGTAGGCTCACCAATGTTACCATGCTAACGGTGTCCAAGGGCGATAAAGGCGCTCTTTATAAAAGGGTTTCGTTATTCTGTGGGTGTTGTAAAGGAGGGTAGCGACATTATTGCATTAGGTTCACTGTATCGTTGTATTACTATCAGAAGCTAAGGCAGTCTTGAACGAAACTTCCTGCTCTGGCGATGCGGTTTGTTTCACTCGAGGTAACATGGTCTTCAGTGATCTTTTTTAGTTGCGGTTGCATATCTTTCCGTTCATATCCTCCCTGAAACCTAGGGTAATTTACAATAAACAGAGATGAAAAATGAATTGTAAAGTAGTATAGGGGCATGAGGAGGCGGAGATTACCCTCGAACCTGATTATGGAATAGCCAACAAACCATCTATCCGGGTAACCGAGTGAACAAGACCTCGGACTACGATTTTGACGATCCGGATTCGCTTCCCACATGGATGACTTCAAATTGGCTGCCGGCGCCCGTCGTGATAATTTGTGCACATTTTGTTATAGAAACAAAGAAGTAGAAGCGAAAAAAGAAACTTTATAATTTGATCTTGAATGGGCTATCGACTAACAAACAACGGCTTCCAAAAATGTTCCATTATTCGACCGCTGCCTTCATTGTGTTGCTCATTACGACTGGCTGGGCACAAAAATTCCTATCTATCTGCTTTTTATGCTGACTAAAGGAAAGCCATAACTACAGAACTACTTCTTTTCTACATCACGAGTGCTCATACATCTCTCCACTGAAGAGCTGCTGCACTCTTGTCAAAGCAGACAATATTCACTCCTAAATTACGGTCTCCCGGCTCTTGCTATGCCTAAACTGATTATTTCAACGCACTTTACTATGGGCCTTCTTGTCCTGCTATCTAGTTGAACTTTGCAACGGCGTGAATTTCTCCGTATAGTGCTGTCGGATTAGACAAACACATGCGACACTTGCATGCTGCATTGTCAGCAGCAGTGAATGGAACAGCTGATGTCGTCTGGTACTGTGACCTTGAAAATCAGTTGCACCTAACTAGACGGGTGATCCGTTCGTGAAGTGTTCAGACATACACGTCCGGCCCACGTCACTAAGACTAAACCGCGGACAAAATGTACGTAAGTTTAGTGCCGTGAGAAACTCCAGTAAAGGGCACAAATAAATGATAAACAGAATATCCCTAAGTACGGGCTGCCCCTTATTGAGGCGTTTTACCGTCTGTATATCGCTTTTTCTTTGCTGTCCACTGTACCCAGTAAATTGTGTTAAATACTTTTGTCTCAGCCCTTAAGACGGTATGCCTTGAGAAGACCTTACATAACACATATTCGTTCAACGTCTCTTGTTCGTATTTCGGATGGGATTTTTCAGAATATACAGATATAGCAAATGAAGTGTTCTCATTGGACGTTTATTTCTATTTGCGTCTCATGGTTTGCATTCGGGAAAGGCATGGAAGTAGGATCTGTAGGTGACACGGAAGAGTTCAACCAATTCACCAATCAGGGCATATGATGACATCATCTGTCGCTCCCAAGCTGTGCACTGGTGTTAAAATCTGTTGATAGTTTCCTTGTTTGCTTTAGAACCACTGAATGATTGAAGTCCTGTGGTATTGGCTGTGAGTAGCTCCTCGCATCGATGTTACCGTTCGTACAGTGCGAACACAGAATAGTGACATGATCCACAACAAGGTGATCGGATCAGTGTGTTAGTTGCGCTTCCAATCTGGGTGTCGTGTGGACGATCAACTGCTGTTTCCGCACCAATATGTCTTTATGCCTAGCCCACAAACGTGGCAGCACCGGAGTCTTCATGCTGAACCCAATCCTGAAGAGGCTTGAAATCCCACGAACGAGCCTCGCTATGAGCTTACCGGGCGGGCATAGGATTGGTGGTACGTAACCCGTTTGCGAACCAAGTTGGTAACAACCTGCATGTCAGATGCCGATCAAAAGGACAAAGGTCTACTGTTGACCATATTCGCTTAGGGGCTTGCACCCCGATCAGCACATTTGTAGGATTCTGGTTCCAGATATTTACACTGCATCATCTAGTCACCCACATGTTCCATAAAATATTAGAGTAGCGGCGTTGTCGCACGTCAGCTGGTGAACGATTTCCAATAAAATTTAGAAAGCTTTGCTTCCGGCGATCTCAGCAAGCTCAGGACAATGAACCCTCAAAGTTAAGAGGGCTCATATGGTTGAAACTAGAAATTCGGGAGAAATGGACTCACAGTTCTAGTGTCAGCAAGACTATCCTATTCGGGCATCCACACACACTGAGAATGATTTCTATGCAAAACAAGAAACACACCAGAGCAGAATTAAAATTGGCACATTATGGGACTCAGAATCAAGTACCCATACAATCTAAGAATATGTATTGTGAGTTATGGAATAAATGCGCTTCTATTCAAGTTTTTTTCTATCCCTACCTAATTACCTTATATTACTGTCCTTTAATTGAAATTTCTGACATACTATCGTCCATGACTCCGACTTCCACTGCTATAAACGTTCACTGACTGCTGAAAATCAGTCGTGGGATTGCGGAAGTGATGGACTGCACTAAAAGAAGAGTCGACCATGAGTGTACATTAGAAAGAAGCTGCGGAGATAAGAACCGAAACAACAGACAAGATGCCGTATGCCCTGTGTGTAACAGTGGTGGATCCTATGGAAAGCTGACAGTGACCAACTTTCATGGAGTTTCCTCAGAAGCCGCCTCACTCCCGCGGGAGGAGGTAATTTGTCTACACAGATGGCTTTTTGGAAGTTAGGATTTTTCGAGCAGAAAGCTTATCGGAGAAATCATATTTTGCGTGCCGCCACAAAACCAGACACGGTTAGTGTTCGCGTTGCATGGCTGTAGACGCGTCCACACGTTTAGCGCTGACATGAACAGACGCTAGTGTGAAATGTGCCAAAGTCGAGCTGAACTTTCGCCCTCGGACGCTATCGTACCATATCGTATCGCATCGTATCGGTCAACTGACTAGTGAACCGAACGTGGTGTGCGTTCTGAGGTTAATTCGAGGTTGTAAATTGAAAAGATGCAAAGTCGTTTAAGTATGGACAAAATCTAGCACATTAGTCCAGAGACCACTACAAGGAAAGGGGAATTTAGGCTTCTCCTGGGGGTCAAGCCTTCATAAAAATAATACGGAAAAACATCCAAGATCGGTGTGTCAGATCGAGGAAAATCCACAGAGATTATGAGAACTTGCAGAAGTTATTTTTTACTCCTCAACTTATGGTTGGGTCATTGTGACTCTTTGTGTAGTTTTAGGTGAGCAAACGTGGTTCGAATTTTCCCGATTTTCGTGAAAATTCACGATAACCTCGACGGTTGGTAAAAGTACTTATAAAGCGTAAATTAAGCAGTTTTAATGATCCCAAGTGTCAGTGCGAAAACCCCCACCTTTGGCAGTGTTTTGGGTCAATATCACCCGAGATGGAAGAATTCATTGCTCCTCACCTCAACTCCCACGTCATCCCCATTTAGCTGTACTTTTCTATCACGAAAGTTCATGTTCTAATAAATGTCACGTTTGGCATTTTGGTCCGCCCTTCACGACTGAATATAACTTGGTTCCAATTCTCTCATCTTCATCCCTAACAAGCACACAGTGAGATTCTTTTACGTCCTTGGAAGTATACTTCCAGATACGGCGTCTGTACCGACATTAAATCATTCCCTATCATAGCCTAAATATAACTTTAAAAGTTAAAAAATCCGCTCATTGGCAAGATGAAAAATCTGACTACTTGTAAGTATTGCGTGTCCATCTACTCACTTTTGGTTACTTGAGCCAAGTTGAAGGCTGAACCGTATCAATTAGCTAGGCTGTTAGCAAAATATCTGCAGTAGGTACAATTAGCTTCTATCTCCAAGTTATCAGAACGCACAAACCTTCTTTCTAATACAGTTTACAGCAATAAGACTACCCCAGTTCTCAGCTCATCGACTGTATGAAAATATCCACGTCTTCTAGGTATTCGAACAAGCAGGGACCTTGTGCACTACAGCCAACACTAAATGCAGAAGTGTCCCAAAAGTAACACTTCATGTGTTTTGGTCTGGACAGACCGGGCTTACCGTCGGTTGTGAATGTAACCAATCCAAACAAATTCACAATCAGGATTATTGCGAACAAATGATCCGCACGGACCGCGCACGGACCTGCATCGTCGTCGCACTGACGTTACGGAGTTAGCCGACCAAACGAATTAAGGACGAAGTTCAGCTAGCCTAGAGCTTCTGTCTCGAAGCAAATGAACTTGGACGCACGGTCCGAAAAATTCGAACCGTCACACAAACGCTTTGAGCAGTCTATGCTAACAGTGCAACAAGTGGAGCCGACTAGCATTCAAACAAAAAGAGCGGAATTTGGAGCCGGTGAAGCAGAATATATGAAGGAGCTAGTCTCTCTCATGTCAACTTGTTTCATACTTTCACACATAATAACCCACCAACTACTTGTTTTTGGAGTGATGTCGGACTTTACCAGAGCAAAACAGTTTGTGCAACATAGTGAGAACAACGAAGTTCTTGTTTCAAAAGCGGCTGCGTTAGATGTGTCTTCTTGCGTATAAAAGATAATGAAGATGGAAGAATATCACAGAAGGGAGATTCAGCAGGGATTCACTTGGGACCCTCCCTCTCCGTCAATGCCAAATTACTTTGCTAACGAGAAGGAGGAATATGTTATTATCATGAAGCCCGGACCAGCGCATTTTACATTATGATGGGTGACGAATATAGGTACGACGTCTTGATGGGTATTGCCTCATCTGTATTTAAGATCAGACTAGAGAGAATGCATCATTTTGGATAACAGTTAGAGCAACTTGATATGACACTTACGCGCATATATAAGAGTACTGATCATAAATTAAGCAAACAAGTAACCAAAAAGAATCAGTTGAGAGTTAGCGAGAAACGGAAGCACGTAAACAGGTTTTCCGTATGGTTGCCACTCCAAAATTTTCACAATTACCTCAGGCGGTGTTGAATCCTGCTATATAGGACAAGTCTGACGCAAGCAAGATCAACTTGACACCATTTGAGATGTTTTGGACAAACAGATTGCAAGTCTGTTGCTTTTGTATAATCCTGAGCATGGATGGAAAGTGGACGAGCTGCTGAATATCGGTTGGTAATCAGGTGGCTGTTGATCTGTTCACTGACCTGGAAATTAACTTGTAATCGTTTCGTCACAGATTGAGAAGACATCACCAGTGAGTTGTCGGGTGGAAACACCCTCTTTACCTAAGTACGTTTGCATGTCATTGGAAGAGTACCTAATATCTCTTAACTTGACTGGCCAGTCAGGAGTGAGTTCATTGGCCCATTTGTGGTTTGTGTTGCGTTGTGATCTGTCTTCCTGTGATTTTGATTGGTAATCTCGACTCCCTCTGTTTTTATTAGTCTTCTTTCCTTGTTTCTATTGGTTCGTTCCCAATTCGCATTTCTCGTGACCTGAGCTTCTAGAGATTGATTGGTTTGTACCACCATCCCGTTTACTTTATTGTAATGACTGGTATCCTTGTATCCGCCGTTGGTTCAACCCCTTCAATTCTGTTTCTTTAATCTATCGGTTGGGCGCCTACTCTAATCAAATTGATTTCCCCGTGTTAATCGGGTTTCGCTGCTTCATACGGTTTCTTTTGCAGTTTTGAACTCTGAGGTTCCGGCTTCCTTTTACTCCTGGTGATTGATGAAGTGAGTCAATTTCAATGTCTGCTAATGGTTTCTTCAGTGAAGAGTCAAGCGTCCATAAATTAATGTTCTTCCTTCATTCTTGCTTGAGCCAGTATGCAAGCACCATTCCAGTCGAACTCGTGCCCATCCTGATCCTTGTACACAGAGATGAGAGAGAGTTGATGGTTTTCAGTGTTCACCAGCCTTCTAGGTGGTTTATGCTCAATAAGCCCAGTAAGTAGGGTAGAAAACAACTGGATTGCGTTTAGGTTTATTCGGTTACCTTAGGAGTCGGCGTTGACTACGGAGCTACAGAACACAGAATAAGGCTCCCCTGGACCTTTGTGGGGAGTAGCAATTAAATGAGTAAACTTTGTACAGACGAAGTAAGAATTACTATCTGAATACTGTCCGTTTACATTTCCGTGGCGGCGAGTTGAACCACCTCCTCATGGTGCCGACTGGGGAGCCTGGACGTCAGTCTGTGTGAGCTAAGAGTTCAGCAACTCCAGACAGGGCTAACCACCCTGTTTGGTTTCAATGTGCTGGTTACTGTCGACAATGTACACTACGAATCATCTGGCGCCTCCACACCAGTTCCAACCAGTTCACAGGAGAGACTCGTGGGGTTCACGTGTGAGGAATGTGGCAAGCGCTGCAAATCGAAAGCTGGCTTGGTAGCCCACCATCGAGTTCACGACAATCAAAGTGTTGGTACGAACATGGTCGCCCAATTGGCCTGCGCTGATTGTTCCCGCCTTTTTCCGACGAAGATTGGCCTGAGTCAA
>SJOL01005243.1:85841-133047 GCA_004794785.1 Opisthorchis felineus
ACATGGCGTTGAGTGCACATTCTTGCCATTGAATCTCACACCAGACCCAGTATGACGGACACTTTGTGCCTGATGTGCCAGTCTTGACTGTGCTAGCGCTTACCGCGCCTTGAAGAGCATTCAGCATTGTTTTTCCTTTCTTCGGTTGTTGCTCCTTACATGCGTGTTTCCATACCATAATTCTTACATTCATCTTAGCTGACTGGAACTGTTGGTGGCATGACTTCGAATGAGACGTTTTTCTCGTTTATATCGTATTTTCCTGTAACCCTTTCACATTCATCGCTTGCATTTACTTTTTATGTCTGTGAACATGCTCTTCAAAAATAAACGACAATAAGAATTACTATCTGACTACTGTCCGTTTACACTTCCGTGCTTTACCTGACTTTCTCAGATTTTGAGAAACTGTGTAAACGTTATCATGAACAGTCAAGGAGATTCAGATTCAAATGTACTAATTTCACTGCTCCTAATCTGGATCGGGAAGTGTTTCACTTTACGCTTGTTCGGAGGTTTGACAGGAGTCTTTGAAGAAAGTTGTTCGTAAACATGAGGAAACCTAGACCTAGAAAATGTACGTCAGAAAATTATGTTTGTGAAGACCGCATGATTAATGGTACGGGAATGTCGGTGTTTTTCTCCGTGTTCATACTGGCACACAAAGAACACAGAAAGATGCTAGCGGAATACACTCATTTGCAAACAAATTTGGTTTTGCGAAAGATTCACCTGGAACCTAGCTGAATCTCTCGTTTGTGATGTTTCCATGCAGATGAGTGTATTTCGCTAATTTCGTGCAATTTGGTTTCAAGTAGAACATAAGGTTGACGGAAACTCGGGGACTGCGCCTACCTGATGAGCCCCAAGAAGGGCGAAACCGGTCGTGGGTTGTCGAAGAATTTTCAACAACCTTATGAGTAGTGCATTACGTATACAGAAAGATGCTATTTATGAGACACCGCTAAGGGTTAGAGAGAATATCCAAACAAGCCATTTTTCGTCTTTGTACAAGCGGTGTCGTAAACTGAAATCGATATTGACGAGTAATGTAAACCTTCTCCTCCTTGGGATCCTCCAAGGATGGTCGCAAAAAATAATTGACACTCTAGAGTCAGCTTTCGGCTCAGGTTTAAGTAATTACAGAATCACAGTGCAGGTATTTTGCAACATAGGTCTTGATCATGCTCGCCAAATACCTCATTTGCACAGGATTTGCCAGGATTTATATCCCAGGTAGTCTTGGACCAAGCAATGGCAGGTGGAGACAGGACCTAAGATTGTTATGATTAAAAACAGGTGAACATCACGGCTGATGATTGCAGGTGACTGAATCCGAAGTGATTTCCAATATTCACACACTACTCATTTGAGAATCCAAATCGATTAGATGACGAAGTCCACCCGAAGACGTGACGACAAGCCAGATCATGATTCACCACAATCGGATTTGTTAGCAGTGTGAAGTTAGTTGGAAATTTTTAACGGCTTTTCGGCATAGACTGGCTTCCATTACAGGACGAAATTTTTTTACATTGAAAACAAAAGAATTTGATAGACTTAAATGGTGCAACTGGGCCAATCTGACCACATGCCCTGTGTGTGTATCGTGATTGTCCGTCTGCATGTGACGCATTCAAGTCGACTGTGCAGTTAACGACGAGGAAGTGGAGACGAGCGCTGGATATACGTATGAAGTGGATAAAACTGATGAGAAATGTCTTGGCGGTTCTTACAGTAACCTAGAGCTTGCGGATTCTACCCAACAACAATAGGGAGGATGGTCCTGAAACCCGAACTCATGCTGCGAAAGAACTCAAACGTTTTTCGATAGACTTCACATCAGTCAGTGAAACCTGGCTGGTCGACTAGGAGACCTGGCCATAATTTCTACTGAAGTAGCAAGACATTACGTGAATATGGTGTTGTGTCCGCTGTTGCAGGCAATACGGATCAACGAACAGTGAATAAAACAAGCAGAATCCTTTCAAAGGTGACGACTATCCGACTTCGACTGTAAGGGCAAACTTTTGCCACGCTTGGCAGCGCCAAAAATATCCTTATCACTAGCTTCTGATATGACCAGATCTGTATCCTGACTTAGAACACACCTTGACAGCTTGAATATCATTTCAAATGAAACGGGGGGGACGGGACTTATGCAGCACATTCATTTGAAGAACATTATGAACGACCGCTTGAGTTGAGCCGCTGTAAGCTACCGACGAGTATGTACGTTCAGTTTGATTTTTGCGTACGAAATGAGATCGATGAAATTTCCTGGACCAGACTACCTTATGGGTTCCAGAAAGGATAAAACCGGTAGCGGACTACCAAAATATCTTCACTAGACGGTAAGCTCTGAATTGGACATCCTTTGAGTTTGTGGCCAGGTCACACTTTTGGACCACACGAATATTCTGAATAGCCCTGAAAACACTCAAAAAGAATACATCACCAGGGACTCCTAGGATCATATCACCAGTGTTATGCAATAAATCTCATGATACTATTGAAGCACCCCACAATTCCGATGTCTCCGGCCCCCTTCCCTCCCGTTTTCAAAAAGAATCTTGTGTAACACCTTTACCAACTGAGTGTATGAGATGTACGAACCCCTGAGTTGTTCTGCTAACATATCCAACCTGCCTGTCTACTCATGAGACCGATAGGTAATAGTATCTGCACCAAAACGTCCTGCTGTTTGCCAGGATAAATGATAGTCTTTCCCGCTTTTGTTGCCGATGAGGGAGATGCTTTAATCGAATGGCAAAGTTAAGACTCTTGTTTTGGGTGATAGCCTTACCCGTCCCACTGCTGGTTTGGGTTGGTTGCATCAAGCATGCGTTTTGCAACCCAGCCGAATTTTCGGAAGAAACAGAAGGCACGGTGGAGTTTATTGCGAATAAAGACTCACTTGCGTCTCTTTTCAACAATCATCTGATTTGGTGTCCAGGTTCGGAACAAAGCTGCTGAAATTTCAGGAACTAAGTTTACCTGGTGCGATCAAAAGTGGACGGAAACGGTAGTGGAATGACTTGTCTCATCAAGGAACACACTCCAATATCTTGAATATTGTTTCGGCCGAAACATGAGGTTACATAGTTTGAAGTATATTATAGAAAAACATTCAGGTAAATCGCACTTCAACACCATCCCAAGTTTTAATGGGTATTTACTTTTACATAAGACTACTTGTCATTTAATAGTCGCGGCGATCTCAAATCAGAGTCATTCTGCTTGTGCACCAAACTTTGAGTGGTCTTTAAAACAGAGAGGATTTACTAGAGGGGAATAGGACTTGGGGAACAAACACGGCAGTTTTCATTTACGGTCTAGCATATGCCTTCTACATATTGGTGAAGCGACAATCTGTCCAGCATCAAGCACGTGACTACATTTCAGCACCATGCGCTTGTAATTGAGAACCACAGTTGTCCGACCGCTAACAGCAAAAAGATCCCGTTTCTTTGGGAAGCACAATGAACAGAATCGATGCTGGTGAAAATGAACCATCAGTAATGGCTATGGTTTGACATCAGAACAACGCAGGTTCTAATCGCCGTTTAGATGAAAGTTTTCATCAGGACCCAGCAGGATGTCCGTTAAAGCAAAGGGACGTCTATAAATGTAACTCTGTTAATGGGGTGGCTAACTGTTTTTTGGCCTTTCCAACTTGAATTAGCTAATCCGCATTGGTTCACTGTGAGGTGTAATTCTGATCGGACTGAGATGCGCGAAAATCCATCAGTCGACAGACAATGGCTCTCCAAGAAAGTTTTTTGTGCGTTAGTTCATGAATAGTGGGAAGAAACGACATTTTATTTGTTCAATGAATCTTTGTGGATGCAAAATCACATTAGGTAGACGGAGACGATTAATCCGTTCGTAAAATAATCTCTTCTTCATGTAACTGCCATCCCCGGAAAATGACCACTGTGCGAAAGTTCTACGAATCTCTTACTTGAATGTTTCGCATCTAAATATATATTTTTCATCTTTAGTTACAGTAAGTCATCCCACTGGTATTTAGATAGCCCCAAAGCAATTTCAGCCTGTATCAATGCAATTTCCAGAGTGTCTGGATAGGAATTTTATCGTCTCTAGATGTGAAATTGAGGTGTCCTGAGGAATGAAGACTTCCCGCTTTCGCGAAACACCGTGAACCCATTTTCGAAATTCGAGCCGCTCGTTCAGTTATCGGTTGCCCAATGGATGCGTTGCATAGATGTACACAGACATGTGCTCATCTTTCGCTTAAAATTCGATGACTGAATGGCTGAAAGCAGGAGCTTATTGTAACCGTCACTCCAGTTTGGTCGGATACCTTATGCAAACATGGTAGACTACCAGTAACGACGTTTGATTTCAGGCTCATAGCGAACAGGGCAAGTGAAAAATCCGTCTAACTTCGGTAGGCCAGTCATACAGTCTTAGTCTGGTAAAGGAAGAAAAATACTGGTCGTCAGTTCGGTCAGCTACCGGCTGATAGTAACACAGTGGTTCGTATATTAGTGACTGAGTGTTTCAGAAGCTTCTATGGGGTTCAAAACAGGTGGGCACAAAACCCATTACAGGTTTTGCAGTCGCAAGTCAGCGGTGGACCTGTGTGACGTGATGCCTTTATGACGAAGAGAAGTGCTCCGAACAACGAGTAGATATACACTATATTAAAGGTGGGTCGTAAGATTGAGCTAGCTTATGTCTACCTATTCCTGTCATCTATTGTGACTGAACTTCATCTAGCTGAAATAACAGTAAGTTCAGCGGTTCTTTTTCAAATTTTTTTGAAACCAGTGTGGAATATTGAGGTGAATATCAGGAAATCTAAGTGAACATATAATGACAACTGTTTGTGCAGGAAGTTTGCTGGCCTGTAGTTCAATCGGAGTTTTATGCTGCAACTGAAGTCAATGCCTGCTGAGACAGAAGGCATTGTAGAGCTGTTTCCTCATAAGAATTATGCATCCCAAGAGCCTGTAGAGAGAGTGGTAGGCTTCAGCTTCCGGTTACCAGTTGAATATTATGCATTTGGGTCACGAGTATCTGATCGGCGGTGTAGCCTACACCTGGCTAGGATATGATACCAGCATCTGCACCGTATGCATTTTAACAGTTATGTGGGAAACAGGCAAAATCGTTACGAGTTAGACAGTAGGCACACTTTAGTATGTATGGGATCAGTAGTGGAAAACGGTTTCCAAAAATGGGTGATTTTTTACTACACCGAAACAGCTTCCTCACTGTGCTGCAGTTTTGCCGCTAACTGCTGCTACAAAGTAAAATTCGTCAGTGGCACCACGGCTGCGACCAGATGATCTGTCCGAGTAACAAAAAGGAGTATACACGACTATTCTCCCTTCTTGTGTGAAAATCCGCACTGGATATTATTGTCTGCACCCGAACCGAAAACAAGGTGCTAGAATAGCATGTGTTACGTTTGAGTGTAATCCCTAGCCAAACTGACCAGAACAAATAACCAGCTGGCAGGTAAAACAAAATTTAATGCAGTGATAATATCTTCAAAGCATTAAAAACAACAATAGTTTAACTTCTTTCTTTTCGGCCTGGTGAAATGTGAGCTTTGAGCTCTAAAGGGTTGCTTCAAATAACTCTTAGTAAATAGAGTTTTGTTGGTGTGATTCCTCCCCGTCAGCCTAAACACAATCGTGTGTCCTATGAGAGAAACCTTATTTGATGCGTAAAGAGTTATCGTGTGACATTACTTTCTCGTGTACACCTAGTTTTACCAAACACAATAAGGAATCTATCCTCCACACCATACAGTGAATTCAAATCCGGTGACCACACTGGCCTACATAGGAGACCATTCCTCCCATTGGGCGATTCTCAAACAAGTTATCCGAGCATGCTGCGCGTGTATCATTAGGTAACGAAGTGCCCACTTTTAGAGCTCCAGTTTTTACTTGAAAATTTCACTGGCATTGGATGTCACCTGAGATTCTTCTATAACTGTAAACCAAAAAAAAAACAAAGTTCACCGAGTTCGTTGTACCTCATCCAATATGGTGTATATGCAGGTAGCCACTGCGGTCAAAATGAGTTAAATTCATAGCTAACTCCGCTAAAAAAGCACTGAATATGGATCTGTCCGTGTGGTCCTACTGCTTAACTTAGTTTGACGCAAGTTTATCATTCGAGTATGAGCATATAAGACCCATCCTGGTGAGGAGTCAAGCAATACCCAGCAAAGGTAATTTGGGGCAAATTACTGATAGAAGAGTGAACTAGTGTCATCCGGAGTTCCTCACAGATCCGGTTGCTATCCTCACACGTCGAATTTTACTTCAACAAGGTCAACAAGTCTCACTGAAGACTTTAACTGTCCTCCAAACTTAAAAGTTGTTCGGTTTTATGTACTCATCGTGGTGAATGACACAGTAATTCCGTCTTTCGTTCAGTAACACCAACCACTAGGGACAGACGAAAAAGAAATTTTAGCCAGTACAATGCTGCACACAGGTGGTGCTATGCTCAAATTATATATATAATTGAGGTATATTTATTTGCGTTCATCTTTTGTCCCACGCAATCCTACATGAGTGAACTGACGAAACGCAACGCGTCAGAGAGTACTTTTGACTTACAAAAGCGGTGAGGATTGGGGAGCTACTGCTGCCGCTTTCAGTCTACATAACGCAGCTCACTGGTGAGTCCGTGGAAACCAAGAAAAGGTGGAAGGTGTTTATGCAGTGAATGCTGGTGAACCACGATGGAACGAAACTGCTTTTGCTTTCGGCCAGTCTGTGACGAGTAAAACCACTCACTCATCGTATTTCAAGCGGAAGATGCGCACATGTCTGTGTACATCTATGCAACGCATCCATTGGGGGTCCCGATAACTGAACGAGCGCCTCAGATTCCGAAAATGGGTTCACGGTGTTTCACGAAAGCTGGAAGCCTTCATTCCTCAGGACGCCTCAATTTCACACCCAGAGACGATAAAATTGCTATTGGGACACTCTGGAAATGGCTTTGATGAAGGTTAAAATTTCTCTGGGAACACCTCTAAATAATTCTAGGACAATATAATGTGACTTTGTGATAGCTTGAAGCAAAACACAAGCAGTCATCACTAAACTTCTCAGTGCAGTTTTTTCATGTGTATGGAAAGAAGTCCCTCTACTTAGTCATTCTGTATCCTAATAAAGAACAAAAGGCTCTTCGTTAGTCAAATCTGGCAAATTTCTCAGTTTTTCCAGCCTTGTGTATTTTTAGGGATCGTTTTGTATAAAATACCAACCCCTTTGAATGACTTCGTCGCTTCATTCCTGCCAGTCGTCAGTGATACTTGGGTTTATCGTTATGATAGTCATGAAATTAGCATTGCAACGTTCATTCAGTAAATAATTGTGCCGAAATAAGTAAATCAGTATCGATTCGGATTTATTTATAGACCAACCTCGTAGGTTCACTGAATGATGACCAGATTAAACAATGTAGCATTACATCATTGATCAGGTAAAAAAAAGTGTGATTGACATGACAGTGACCTGCGTCAACGAGTTGTTTACAGTAAGCCGAGAAGCACCGTGTAGGTGTTTCATTCTTATTCAGAATCATCAGCAATGCACATCTCACGAAACTTAGAGAGCTTCGAAGTCGCGACCTCCCTGCTGGTGGTTGAAAACACAACCGTTCTGTCACGAGCGGCTGGACAGCAGTGTGATTAACTCTCACTTAGATAGAGCGGCGCCATATCCTGTTTAGGTGAGAGCTAATCATATTGCTGTTCAAACGCTCGTGGCCGAACCGCTCCCTGTCCAACCACTGGCCGGGGGTTTCAAAACTCCCTTATGGTTTGCGGGATGCGCACTTCTGAATATTACTAACATGGATGAAACAGTTGTACAGTACTTCACTGATAGGAAGAAGTCTCAAATGGAAAGTAACTTTTTCGATAATCCTTCTACGGAGAAAATGCTGGGAACAGTTTTTACAAGGATTAGATAAACCTCCGTTACCGCGCTGTGTAGACAGCTCCCAATGTTGTCTGGAAAGTTACTACTACCAAGCTTTTGCCTTGGGTTTCGGGTACAAGAATAAGTGCACAATGGGTAGTCCCCCAAGGTGGCTATTGTCAAACATTTTCTAACATAATAAGGCATTGTTAAGCTCCGTTACCATTTTTTTTATTAAAGGAGTCCTCTACGAAAGATTTTTGGCTGCCGCATCATCAAATCTTGTTACTATAAGGCAGCCGCATCGTGAACTAATTAGACGACCGGTGGACATTTTGACGCTATATAAGTCAGTCTTGGCTGCAAATAAACAAGTCACATGCGACCACCCACCGGCTAAGTTAGTTAACGTAGGTTAACCTCACCTTGTTTGTTCCAATACCATCATAGTGCAGCCTTGGCGGTCGCGGCCCCAAGTGCCTCAAAACGACAGAACAGGCATACGTAGTCATTCGACAAACCACGTTCAGAACGTAGCTGTCACCCTCCAATATTTGCCGTCGGTCACAGTGATACGACGTATGCATCTCGAATTCTCGCATGAGTCACTCGGCGTGCCTGGACACCTTTTGTATGGCATGCTCCAGTGTGTCGGAGTGGTGAACCCGGTCTTTAAGGCGGCCGTTAGCATTCTCCAGACGGTTGTTGGTCACATTACCAAAGTGGACCATTCCGGACTGTGCGTGTACGGCCCATTTTCGGGTAATGTACAGCCAGCGAGCAGTTAGATAAGATAGAAATCGTGGATCAGTGCGGCGCAGTATTTGCAGATCTTGGCGGAATCTGTGTGCCTGTATTACGATAAACAAAAACCTACTGTACGGCGTTGTCCAGGCGTGCCATGCGGTGGAATATGTGCCGGCTGTTTGCAGAGTGTGCCTATGACCATAAATAAATGGTTATAACATGATACATACGTGCTTCCTGATAGCTTTTCTGACATGAAAATAGCACAGCATTATATCACAGCCGAACACTACTCTTGCAGCACGCATTTGCGCCGCCAGCTTGTCCATAACGAAAGTCCTAACTGCATACTGCTCTCCCATCATTTCCTTGAATAGGTCAAACAGTTTACGCATAGGAGCAAACTGTTCACTCTCCACGAAAGCATACATAACCGGACGACCGGTACCCATGCCGTCCGTTATCAGGAACGTATACAGCTTGTATCTAAAGGCCAAATAATAGGTACTATAAAAAACTCACCCAAAACGGTTTGTTGCGTGCGTTCCGTCTACATTAACGACATCTGGAAAGCGTCGGAACAACGCTATCTGCTGCCATCGGGAGAAACATATGTGGCTATAATGACCCTCCTCTGATTGCCACACAAGCACGCGTCCGGTCTCCCGAAGTTTAGCCAGGACCGAAGGCATATCATCTGCCACAATAAAACGCAACTATGCGGCACCTACTCAACATAGCCGGTCGACACTTCTGGCGGTAGTTGTATATATCCTTAGTAGTAAGGATCTTGCCGAATTCATCGGCCACAAACTGCCGCACCTCACACGACGGCGTTCCATATTTCAGAAGGGCCCTGCACGTGCCCAACTCGTCTTCCGTTAGCCGTCGATTAATCGGAAGCCGATCGTACAAAAATTTTGACAGCTTATGATTGTGTTCAAGAAAATAAGAGGTGACCGTTAGGTGGTTTCTTTGCCTCCGTAGACAAAACCTAACTGGACAGCCGGTACTTCGAGTACTGTTTTTTATATACAAAACAGGCTCAGCTTACTAGCTTCTCCGGATTCCCCGACTTTCCGTTGGTCTTGGAGGTCGTCTGCTGCATTTGTAGTAAATCCATTCGTAACGCAGAACAGCGTTGGTGCTCCGATTACTGGAGGAACGCACAAATACAACATAATTATCCTTCATGTATTGATTTAACGCCTTCTCGAATTCCGTGAAGGATGAAAAGGATACAGCCCCAAATTTCTCAACAAACGCGTGGGAAGCCACTTCTGAAGCCATAGCACTGCAAGTTCAAAGTCAAACGTGCGCCAAAAATTTCGAACAGAGATCAATTAAAACAAATTGCGTAAAAATGAAAGCAGATTAGTGTGATTTTTGGTCTGAGCACATATGCAACAAAATGCCACACTTTGGCCTAAAAAGTTTTATTCCACCCACAAAGGTTTTGCAGGAAAATGCATTGTGCGTCCAGGGCGCAGTCAGTCTTGGCTGCAAATAAACAAGTCACATGCGACCATTCACCGGCATTTTAGACCGTCGTTTTAATGATCCTCCACTACTCTCCTCAGAAATCAATATTTTTTTGAACCAGCCAACGGAATACAGATAATTTTTTGAAGTCTGGAAAGATGCAAACGGGCCAGATCAACATGATGAAACGTGGAATACTCATCAGTCAGCAAAATGTTACTTCAAAGTAGATTTACCAATAAACAAAACAAACTTCTCCTATGTCTAGACTAACTAACTAGACTCTAGTTAGTTTCATTCAGAATAAGACAAAGTCGTCCGAGATAATCCGGTGGTCGGTTAAAAAGTAACGCAGAATATGGGAATCGCGTGATCCAGGTGACCGTATGTGGCTACAGCCCGTATGAATCGCTTCTGAAAACCGAGTTTGGGCGGATGTGATACTGGTTTCCGTGATGACCAGAAACTTCGGTCGAACAGAATTAAACAAATTATCGCCTAGCTTGTGGTTAGGTGTGAATGTTGCTGCAATGTTCAACTGGTGCCCTTGTCCAGCAATTGGGCTAAACCCGTACTCAACGGTACGCGTTTTCCTTTCTGTGAACTAGTTGGAGAAAGCCGCTCCAACGAATGTCTGAGTATCTCCTATATTGGACTATCGTTGTTGCGGAAAAACCTACTCTGGCGGAAGGCGTAGGAAAGATGTTTAAAAGGAGCCAGTCATTTGGTATAAGGAATTTCTGCTCTAAACCGGGGATGCCGTTCCGTTCCTGAGCACAGGGGAGCTGAAAGAATGATGTAAGCTTCAACCCATCGCCATGAAGTTCAAGTATATGTCCGTGACGGTTTCCTTTTCATCGCCTCTATGAAGGACTCAAAAACAATAGGCTATCATGGTAACATACTGGACGTTATCGGAACGTGTGAAACCAGCGCGATTTCAATGGGCGACTCTTTTTCCACGCCACCGTAGAACACCTTGGACCACCAACCGTGCTATACTGGATAGGTAGTGTCTTCATTTTTACTCCAATAACAAGGCAATATTGTATACCAAAGCGATCTTGTTTTGCATTTTATGGCGACATTTTCCAGATGGGAATTTATTCAGAACGACCATCGCAAATTTGTGGGCTGCTGCTGGATACTTCGTTGCGGATGATTCATAAGTGCACAGAATTTTTGGTGGACATAACTTCTTAATTCCTTGCTTCCCCTCCCCTGAGTTTTACATGGCGCATGTTACTAACAAAGGTGTTTTAGGGGGTTCAGTTATTTTACTTCTGGAAACAACCATATCACACAGTGGGAGCTCGTGGCCACGGAGACTTTTGCGCTACCCAGTGTATTTCGGACTCGCTTTTAGTAACTAATTCTCCTTACGTCAGGGAAACTTTTCCCACAACAGCATCTCCTATCCACATCGGAAAATAATCTTCGGTGGTTTTTCACAACCCCAGTCGGCTGACGAAATATAAATGTCCAAACTTCCCTGTGTGTGATTGTTGTCTCGCTCCCATTAAACAATATCTCCAAATAAGGAAATCCTGAACCGGGTACGGCTGGCGTTGAAGTATAAATTGTGAAGTCCGCGCTGGCTTTTCATCAGAACCCTCATTGTAGTCAGTGGCCAACAAGCCCTCATCTAAAAGATTCTAAATGTAGCCATACAACACCAAACATCCCTCTGCGTATTGTGAATTTCCTCACATGAATTCACGCTTGGTCTATCCAATTCCAAGGAGCTGTGTACAGTTGAGTTCAGGTCTGGTGAAACAGACGTGAAATTTCATAGCTGAATCATTGAGTGAACACCGGCCACTCCCAAAATCGGTGTGACCGAGTGAACACACCACGGCTAGCTTCCGCAACCCAGTGTCAGACTAAGTGAGGTAAACTATGTACAAACAAAACGGAACTGACAAGAACTTCTGCTTCTGTATTTTTAGTTTTAACTCGTCTTTTGCAAGCGGTAACGCAACTTTCACAATCGGTTACAGTTTAGTTTTACATTTGTGCTCAGTAGATAGATAGACTGTACTGATCATTTGGTTCAAATTAAGGTAAGATGGCGTGCATAAAACCCAATAACTTGCAGTAGAACCCACTGCTGATATGGCACCCGTTTCCCGCTTCGCCTGTTGCGTCGTACTGTGACGATGTAGTCTGGCGTACAACTGTTACCGCCATGTGTGATTCGGGCTGAGATGCGTACGTGACCAGCTGAACGGCTTATGCCCGGTGCAAACGCTGGGAAATCAAACTGGAGGATGAACAGAAGGGGAAACATTTGAAGCTGAGAACATACGCAGCTGGGGTCCTATAATTGGCAAATCATTTGGGGAAAACCAAACGGCTGAGACGCACAGGAAATACACATATGACCAGACAGTATTAGCCAATAATCGGTTTGCCCTGACTAGAGTTTGTCGCAGACAGCAGTTGTCGAACCGTTGTAAGGTTAGCACTGAGAAAAATCCACATTGCTGGGATGGGTCAACGCGGATTTTTGGATGAAATATGGGTAAAAAACGCAAAGGAAAACATGTCGGAAACAATGAAATCGAGTAAGCTCAGCTCACTACTATGCCATACAAATACAACAAAGCTCAGAAACAGATGAAAAGCCGACTAACCGGTAACCCATACCAGAAGTTTCATGTGGCCAACCACGCTGAGCCCCTATAACACAGGCGTAGGCAAGTATACATACGCCTGTATTAACCAAACGCCGTCTTCATACTATAACTACTACAGAGAACTGTAGCCTTGTTTTACTTTTATTCGCATTCGCTCTATATTGGGCTCATCATCTGCCCATCATAACCCAGCATCACTAAAGGCTCACGTGTGAGTCGAAATACCCAGAGTTCCCTACGCTACTGGGATTACAGCAAGCACATGCTGAATGTAATACGTAGGTTGCATAAGAAGTTTGCCATATCTCTTCCGTTTCCTACTGTAGGACTCGAAGTGGTGAAACTGTTAGAAGACAATACTGATACTTCTAACCCTGCAACAATTTCTGAGGCTGCCAGGCTTTTGGAAGACGGAAAGTGCATTTTGAAAATGACGCGCAGTCAACTACAATGCCGTAGTGAAGTTTGTTTAGCTGTCTACAAGTCGGTAACATATTTTGCTTCAAACCTGCTTTTTATCGGATAAAGTGGATTAGTGTAGATACACAGATTTGTCTTGGGTACTTGAACGTATATTGATAAGCCATGTTAAGTGAGTACACTCTAAACTTCGACATAATCTTATCCCCGTTCGTGTCGCTCATTGAGAAAGGTTTATTATATCTGACAGCCTCTTCCTGTACAGGTCTGCTGTGTCCCCCATTTTACTGTGCTTGATTTTGTCGCAAGATATTGGTATCTAAAAAATTGTAACACGTGCCTCACAAGGTACCCGGACTACCGTTGAGTACTGAGTCTACAAGAGAATGCCATCAAATTTAGAACTGGAGGGGTGTACATATAGGACAAAGAAGGAGTTCTCAACTCTAACGGGACTGAATCACTCACTCCATGTTTTGATATCATAGATAGGATAATCTTACTAAACCATTGCTGTTTCGTACTAGGGTTTGACTACATGTCACGATGACTTAAGCACATAATGATGACAATGCTTATCGGCCGCAGTAATTGCCTACACTGGTTGGTGATGCTATCAAGTTTGTTTAAGCCGTACATTTACCTGCATGGCACGCTAAAATAGACTTGCTGTTGAGTGTAACTCAACAATGTCGTCTGCATGCCAACCATTAACTCCTGAGATCAATAAAACACTTTACAACACGCCCGCCTCTTAGCATGATAAGCCGACCTGGTATAAACAAGTTGAATGATTTCCCCTTCATGTATGCGTGTGTGAATGTAGTCATTAAATCGGGGGAACGTAGATCGCCTGACGGTTTTTATGAAAGCGGGCTGTGATGAAATTGTTCATTCCAGTCGCAGCCTATGTTCAAAAACTCAGTAACCTCGAACATGCGGGACTGAGGCATACTGGTGCATTGGCAAGATATGTCTGCATGATTGTCGTCCGAGCCTTTCATCCGCATCGAACAAGCAACATTTATGCTGACTAGTCAGACCAAATTACGAACCGAAAGCGACAGTAATTGTGCCGTGAAGATGTAGTCTAAGGGTGCGACAAAACGGAGGTTATTAGAAGCTCGACCAATAATGTCGTGTGCCTCTTTATCTTATTGTCTAGCTTACATAAGTACGCTGCTTGCTGTGAGCATGTTGCACGTCTAGCAACGCTACTGTGTTTAAGCACCCATAAGACAAAACGGTTAATGTCTAAGAACATCTGTCGTTTATTGCGAAAGTCGAATTTTAATTAGGCCAATGATAAAGGGCACCGTCATCATGATTCCCTCTCTTAAAGAATAAAATTAGTATTATTGGAGATAGATAGTGTCCACTGTATGTGTGAAAAGTTTCCTTTCTAGACTAGTTAATTCCGTTGTCCACAATTATGAAAGAACAGAAGTTGTTCACTCCCCGTGCATACGCAGGCGCTCAGTCCCCGTTTCCTCAACAAAATTGTCCTATAGTTATTACAGGATTGGTGTTCCTTTTGTAGTTGTTGTTGTCGTCGTCGTTGTTGTTGCTGCTGCTGTGACAGATGACACCGGAAAAGGTTCTTTATGTGTGGTGTCTGTCGGGACTCGGCTGGATGGGTTTCATCCTTTTAACTCTGGAGGAGTTGCTTAATCCGAACAAAGCGTGGTCTTGATGTTATTGAACGGATCGGTTACGGAGTATGGTGGCATCTTGAGTAAGGTGTAATAATTCCAACGTTCTTTTACCAGGAGAACCCTCCTAGCGATAATAACCACTAGAACAGCAGTAATAGTCCCCGAACCATTACGTAGCACACTCAAAAGATTTTAGCCAATTTCCTGTCCACTGTCACGCACAACCTAGACAAATCCGAAGTACCCCTTCGTCGAATTTTTCCTGTACTAATCGCACTACGTCCCAACTACATTAGTTCTCTTTTATTAAAACGTGGGCTACTGTATTGGCGGATCTACGCAAACCATTTCTATTGAGTACCGACCGGGTACAGCTGTAACGCCATAACTACAGTCAGAAAAACAGTTTTAGTGTGTACCATTTATCATGTTTCCCCAGCTAATTTGGACAGCAAACTATGAGGCAGACTAAATCATAAACTCTGTTGCTTTTCCATAATCGTGCATTGATATCAGATCGCATCCTGGCTGCACTTGGACTAGTCAGGTGCTTCATTAGCTGGGTCCACCCTCCGGTGACAGCCTGATGTAAGATTGAAGGTGGCTAAGCTGACAAAAGATTCACATGACTGTATAGTACTCAGTCTTCCGTAACGACCGCTCTTTGACGCAAGCAGACTATAAATAACATCTTTGTGTCTATTGCTCCAGTGGACTCGACTCACATAGAACGGTCACACAGAACGGTCCAGTGATAACCCAACAAGAATCTTCACAGCACGCTGACTGTGGTTTGTAGGTTAACTGAAGCACCGGGTTTTGAGTTAGCCAGCCTGACATCGCATAACTGCGTGTGCGTACGGCAGTTTCTACCCAAAATTGTCGGTTCGTCCAGTTCTTCATGATCTAGTGTCAAAACTTTTCGCACTTTATAGGCATGAGTTGTGAGAAGCAACTTTTTCTTTGCCGTAGGGCGACCAATTGAACGATGCACACTACGTCACTGTCAGGTGGATTAGGAAACAATCGGCATGTGTGTACTACTAAATCTTTCATTTGAAGACACCCCTTACTGCGTCAGCATTCTGAAGACATTCAGCTAATGGTGTTGTTTTGTTGTTCAGCTGCTGGCGATCATGTGATAGTAGTGTGCAAAATGCAGTAGCGTTTTTAATAGGGCTTACATGAATTATTTCTCTGCATACTCAATTGGAAGGTGGAATTATTGTCTATAGATAAGTTTGAACTTTTTCCACAAAATCTGATATTTGATCGCTCATTTTTTTTAGATTCTCAATCGATGATGCTGCCCGATGATGCTGCCTACCCGTTGGAATAGTCTACCACTTTACCAACAGCACCACAGCTGAACCCTGATTCATTCAGTTTCAACAGTGAAACCGCGAACAGGAAACGGAGAATGCAGGAGTTAAAAGAAAAAATGGTTGTCTGAACATGTACTTAGTTCAAACGACGAAATTCGTTCTCGTCCCTATTTCCTTGTCTCCGATACGACTGTATAGCGAGACACCAGTTATTCTATTATTGTTCCCAAACCTAGTTTTTCTGACAAATCCCTAGCTCCGATGCGACTAAATCAGGTTAGTGCTGACTGAAATGCGTTAAGGACATGACTACTAGCGTCTCCATCGTAAGTCGACGTGTCTGTAATTTCGCTGCCTCCTTCACTCAGATATTGATTAAAAACCATCCTCCATTGTACGATAGAGAGTAGTCAACTTCTGTCACTACGGACAACAAAAGTCATATCAAGACGAAACCTCCATCAATGTCCTCACACTGCGAACAGTCTAGAATTAGCTCGTAGGAAGACTGAAACTCATCCGAGGAAAGAAAACGCCCATCTGAGATGCTTCACTCTAGGAGCCACTCAACACGCGTAAACCCGTGACGTGAAACCCATGAATGAAGGATGAGTAGCGTTCTATCCTGTCAATTTGTAGGTAGCTCAGAGGGAGAATAATGTCACAAGACGAGTGAAACTCCCGTCTGATATGCGTCACTCGAGGATCCAGTCAATCCGTAACCGCATGATGTGATTTCCTTGGGTGAAGAGTGAGGGGCGCTATATCCTGTTTAAGTTAGAGCTAATCACGGTGCTCTTCCACCGCTCATGGCCGAACGGTTAATCGTTCAACCACTGCCCGGAAGGTCGCGGATTCGAGACTCTCCAGAGTTTCATGAGCTGTGCACTGCTGATGACTCCCAACAAGGGTGAAACAACTACATAGTGCTTCCCAGCTCTTCAGCATAGGTTGGCTTCGACTGCGGGACTAAATCTCAAATGTAAATTACCTAATCTCTTCTCAATGTCACTAAAAGACATATAGGTTAAAAAGAAAGTTTGCATCCCGGGTTGGCGAAAGTTATGCCTTGGAGATAATTTTTGCCGCAGTGCACAGCAAGGCAGCCTGAGACCGAAATGATTAGCACTTTGGAACAATACACTATTGGTCGTGAGAGTTGGGGAGCACTGTACATCGTGGGTGAAAATGCGGAGAATCGAATTGGTTATTACATTATCAAGCGAATACAAACAGACATATTTTTAGTCAAGTAGAATCAGTAAGAGACTCAGGCACCCGAATTTCCCTCGAAATTAGAAAGGCCTGTCAAAACTTGAGAAAGTAAGGGGGATGAACAAATATAACGTTATATGAAGATTAGTAAAGGACAGGCCGTAACATCAAACTGCTCATTAAAAAGGTACTGATCACCAGGTAAGAGAGAAAACGCAGCTCCAGAAGGTGACATTGCAAGCAAAAATTACTTAATGCTGACTCAGTTTTAAAAGTTGAGAAGGCTATAGGTGGACAGTGATTGATTCTGATGGGCATCTGAAAGGATCCTCAAAGTGTCATTGTGCTAGCTGACCACAAGGTTGACTTTGCTACCTCACTGCGTCCGAAAACATGCTTCGGGAACCGTATAATGAGGCGAAAGTCCTTTTTAGATGGTCCTCGGACTACAACATGTTAAGTGTAAGTCCAGTGTGCAGAGACAAATGAAGTTATAAGGTCCAAAATGAGGCTGTGAGATAACTGTAACATTCTGAGTTTGAGCTTGCTAGATGCTAGTCCTCGGAATTTGGTGGAAATAGGCGCAAAATAAGGGAACCTCTAAAGTCACTTGATATGGATAGTCTCGATCAGTTCACTGAGGATCTTGGAATACAGACCGTATTAACAATGAGGAGAGAATGGTCTATGAGTAAATCGTGGCCTTCCTTGAATGAATGGACGTCACTTCGAAGCATCGAATGACAGTGGACGTTCCCGAATTTACAAACCAAGTCCGGCCTTTCAAGCAGTTTTGAGGAATCCATTTCACCCCTAGAGGGATGCTCCAGAGGCGCCCCTCTGTCAGTGCTGTTAAAAGCGTCAGCGTAGTTGACTACAATCAAACAAACCATTTTATATCTGCGACCAGCCAGGGGGGTGATCGACTACAAGTAAGTAAGCAACAGCATCTAATGAAGAAGGAAATTTCTGAAAGGCAAACTGACAGGATTCTTCTTCAGAGTAGTACTTCTTACATTAAGGAACATTTTTGAGCAGTTTCAAAAGTGCAGATTTGTTATCAATGGGTCGATGCTTCGAAGAACTTATCTCTCTCCAACAATCGGTAATTTTTCCCAGTAGCCAGATACCAGCTGGATGGAGTTGTCACTGTTTCCGTGAGAATATAAGCGTAGAATTTTAGCAGCCTGAGTAGCAGAAAAGATGACCATTCTATTTCATAGCCTTGATTTGGTAGGTTGCTTTTGCACAGCATCCCTCGTGATATTGACAATGTTGTTAGACTATTTGGAGCAAGCGAAGGTAGTTGGTCACTAGAGCTGCCGGTGATTTTTTGGTTGATTGATGTCAAGCAAACAATGTTTGGGACTGCTATCACATAGCTGTTTCAAGGTACCCCATACCACGCACCAGTTGGTCTTGTCAAGTGGTGTTTGAATGTGTACTTTCTCTCCGTTTTGACCTGCTTCGTCTGCTGCTTGTTCTCCGACTGACTTCCTTCCTGGTAAATATTTTTCGTTTTCCGAAACAGGGAAAATCTACCAGCCATTTTACAATTATTCCTTACGGGGCAACGTAAATCGAAGTAGAAAGTGATATATCAGGTCAAGTGTTCACAGTTATTGGAAGGATTGTGGTAACGAGAGCGAAAGAATCAGTGACTGAAATTGCACCCGTCGGTTGGCTAATGTTTACTTCGTTTAAGCACCCACGCGGTCTCCCTTATGAGAAGGCTGTGGTTGGGCTTTGGTAAGATTTACGAATAGATGATCGGAATGCAATAGCCAAATAAGTCAAGGGAACAACAACACTTAATGAGAAAAAATCTGTTCTATTGGCAAACTCAGTCAACCTGAGCACCAGGTCTTCTGGGGTGATGTACAATTCTTAATAACGAGGTAACGTGAGAAAGAAACAACTGAACTAAACAGCAACACCGGCAAAGTGGAGTAACAATTAACAAATGGAAACAAATCAGAAGAAATAGTGCGAAGCGGATTTCATAAGTACGTGATAAATGCTCAAGAGATAGTATTTTCATTCAAAAACCAGGAAATCAGTGTTTTTCTAGAAAACTTTATACAGCACATGCAGAAAACCACATCGCCCCTATTGAATGAAATTCCAGAACTGTACTTAAGAAACAGATTGTAACTAACAAGCCAATGTCAACATGCAGCCAACTTAAGTGTGACGTTACAGCACCAGTAAACTGACGTTTTTTCGGTCAGCCAGTTCAGCCAAGATGTGCATCTTTCCAGGCATTGAGTGGACATTACTGGAAATCATTTGTCGCATTCCATTGACGTTTTTCTTCAGAGTGATGCTTTGAAAAGTCTTGTCCCTGACAAGTTTTCACACTGTGATCAAATTTCCTCAAAAGAATAGAAAATCAAAAGAAGCCCAGAAACCTTGAAAAAACGACTACTTGCAAAAGTCTGATGTGAAGGGACTTTTCAATGTGGCAGTATACATTTATAATGAAAATCTAAAATGCGGACAGGCACAACTGGACCAGATGAAACTCTTGCAAATCTAAAGATACATTTTACCATGAGTGGCCTTGTTCACGCTTAAATCTCTTCATTAGAACTGTCCACCACTATCAACAATATTATACCCACATTTATGGTATTTCTGTAAGCATTTTTTAATGACTTATATTTATTTATTTCAAACTAAAAGTACCAACTAAAGTTGTGCTTTCAACGACGTCATTCCTCTTTCACTATCAAAGCACACTTAGGCCAATAAATGATTCATCAGTGTACTGTGATGTATTTACAAACTCCAACATAAACTCATCAGTTCTCGTAGGATTTAAATGGTATTCTTTTTGTCAGAGCAGATGTACTTTTCAATGAACAGGAAAGTTGTCAAGACATTGTTTCGCTCAAGATCCAGTGTTCCACACGAACTTCACAGAATGATTGTGTGTTTGAGAATCTCGCGACAAAGTATAGACCGATGAAGCATTCGGCAGCATAGGCACGGAGCAATCCATTATTAGGTGATCCACGAACAGCTAGTATGCTTCAAACACGGACAAGTTGCACTGGGTACACAAGATGTTCACTCCATGGTGGGTTCTAGATCCATTCACCAACGATGTGTCAGAATGTGGTCGATTGGGTGGCTTTTGATGCCAAGCTCGGTGAACAGATCAGCAACCACCTGATCAACAGCCGATGTGCTGCTAGGGCAGCATAAACGTTATCCGGGTTGCAATGCTGAATCGCACTTTCTATGATGCCTCGTTCGTTTCATCGTTGCCTTCGGTGGAAATGTTTGTTCGGGCAGTAATCAGGTAATACCCTGTGCACCAAACAGAGCAAGTGGTTTCGTAGTTCTAGCGTGCTCTTCAGCAGGTTATTGTGGTCAGGGTCGACGACAACTTAGAGTTTGTAGTGGAATCATTGGCCAGAAATATGGAAATAAGCCACTGCTTCCGTATTGAAGTGATATGGTTCTTCTCCCAGATGGTGGTGAAAACACCGATGTAGTTGAAAGTTGGAATCAGTGTCCCTGGGAAATAGATAAATGCAACATCTCATAGCAACAGAACCATTGAGCTTATATAACTGATATTTCCCGCTTAGAAACCAAGCGTCATGAGTAGAAAAATGTTGATCGAACAGGAATCAATGCTATCTGAAAAGGTATTAAAGTTTCCATGTAACTATACTCGTTGACCATTATGATATCCTCTGATTTTTCGTTTGTGTAGTTGCGGTCGCCATGCCTGCTCTCGGCAGTCATGAGCACGTGGCATCCACACACTCACCAATAATATCGACGACCTGGCTTATGGATCTGTATGGTGAACTATCTCTCCTCAGACAAAATAAGCCAACATAAATTTTTTTAATTATAAAGTCAAAACACAGCGTAGTGGAATAGGTTGTTGTAATCCGACGTTTCGGTTGCCGTGGGCGACCTTTCTCAAGGATTCCTACAAGTGAAAAAAAGCCAACACACTCCTTGTAGAGCATAAGGATGCTGGTTCTGCTGACGGATACTGGTATCAGGATAGCGAGACAAAGGGGCGAAACGGCACGCATCGGAGGGTGAGGTTGTAGTAGCTTCCGCAAACCGAAAACGGCCGTACTGCGTACTCAACCCGTCCTAAATCTACAAGCCCCTGAACAATAATACAGACCGCGTGAAACATCTTGTTCAGGAACGCAATAACGCAGCTAGTTTGCTGATAGTTTGAAAGTAAGCGTCCAAAACTGCCCAAACTGGTGAATGTGACAAGCCACTGTCGCACCCTGCCATCGTCCTGCTATAGCAATCTTTAAATAATCTGCCTTTACAAGCCACTTTGTTTGTTCTCCTTAAATTGTTCTCCTTAAACTGTTGGTATGTCGAGGTCCAATTCATTCAACCCGGCTAGCTCTGACTTCTCGTTAGACCGATTTTACTACTGAAAGTAAGTGAGCGTCTTCATCACACCATGTGGAGTTTTGCCTTCGGTATTTCACCGTTTTTGAGCCCCCCCTCCCCATTTCAGCTAAATGCTTTTTTGGAGTTGAGCTGTTATCTATATGGCCCTTTTCCCAATTTTGCCTATTGAAAGTTCAGATGTGCGCACTGAATCATCATCAGGACAAAGTTGTTACGGATACTGTGGAACTGGATACTGTGTTATTTGCCAAATAGTAAGTTTATAGATCAAAAAGCAAAATTGTGGGGTGCGAAATTTGGGTTAATGTGGGTGATGACTGCCAAGGGTTTTTACAGCCAATGGAATACAGCAGTCTTCCTAAGCAAAGGACAATATTTGGGATCATTCAAAGCCTTTTTGCTTTGATGTGTTATCCACCTGGAGGTTTGGTCTGAAAGAAAGCTAGGCCCAAACAATTTTTGCGGAAGCATTTTCCTCAGTTCATAGGAGGTTATAAACGGCCTTTAAAAAACGGTCACGACCAACGAGAGAATGTCTCGTCAACATTCCAAGAAAAATTATGGTTGTTCACGACTATTTGCAAGTCGAACTAAGTGCTGGAATATCCCTTCATATCCTTGAAGAGAGCTTCTTGCGTGAACTATCTTGATCTGGATACTTGGTCCTTTATTTCGCCACTTTTCGCACCTTTGTTTTGAAATTGGCCCCTACCCGGACCATAGCCCTACCATTTGCGTCCGCATTCTCTTCGTTGCTCTGTCATGTTCCACTGAGACGCACAACTTTGACGGGCAAGAGGAATACAGTTCTATACAGGAAACACCAATAAAATCTCTTCGTGTCATATTATGTGTCAAACAAATGACCTGATCTGCATACGTCCTTTTATTCCGAACGGGTAGAAGTTGACCCACTTCGATTTATCAAGAAACCAGGATGAGATAAAAGTTACAGCCACACACGACCATTTGCACATTGTTCGTTTCTTTCCCCATGGAATAAAATGTCTTCCACTCAACTGCTAGTTGATTCTGTGCGTAAGAAAAATGAGCCACAAAAATTGCTTTCTTCAAGGGGTTTCTAAGCAGGTAATGCTATATTCACAATATACAGAAACAGGAAATCACCAGAAGCCGTTTCTCTTTTAGAGGTGATGCTCAGATGAAGGTCTGTTATGCAAATGAATCAGTCTACATGCAAATAAAACACCAAAACGGAACGACAACTCTCATGCTTAGTTTAAGAAAGACAGTTGTCATGAGAACCGCGTGAGTGTGACACATGTGCCTGTACATCAGTTGCACTTCTGGGTGGTTGACGACCCTTCTCCCAAACCTACAGGAGCCTTGTGTAGTTTTCCACCTTGTGTCTCTATTCAGTGTTGCAGGCGTGTCTTTGTTCATCCTCTATAGTCACCTATATTACATGGTATTTTACTGTATCCCATTGGTATTTTAAATATGGATCTACGAGTGGTTGCTGAGGGAAAGGATTGTTGCGAAGTGACTGTACCTCACCTTAGCATGAGGTTCTGTGAGGCTGCATGACCCATTGGGCTACAATCGGGATGCCGTGCGACACCTAACGAGCCTCTCATGTCAGGTTGGTCATGTTAGGGTTATCATGAACACAGTCCCCTGTCTCTCTGGGTTTTGAGTCACAGCATGAATTATGACTTTTTCAAACTGTAATGCACGGGCGTTTCGCAAAAAACAGAACTGCGTAGCAGTTGGGCTTTTGAGCCAGAGTTTTCGGCGAATGCCCTAACTCTTTAGGTTTGACCGACTTTTCAACTTCAAAGCCCGCGCATAACAGTGATTCACGCAACCAGAAATACTATCATTTCATATTGGATGTCACATGATGGTACCGGCCGAATCGGCTTACCAGCTTCATGCGGACGGGTAAGTAAGCGAAGGCGTGCTACTGCCAACAAATTTCTTCTCCATTTTCTCTCCCCACATCCACTACCTAGGTTAGTAGGTGCCGACAGTAATCTTCAAGCCTCCAATCGTGGTCTATCCGCTTCCACCAAACGTTCGTACTTCGTAAAAAGTAGAAGAGCAGGTTTCTCTTACTGGTACAGCAGATTCGGTCAAATTCGTTTACGTCACATACTGAAAACATGCGCTTGGAACCAAAGTACAATAGCTAAATTCGTTTCTCTTCACGCTCTTATTATTTCCAGCTGCACACTTCTGATTATCCAGAAGTTTCTAAAAAGGTCATGTAGAGGTTGGTATTGTCCTGAGACGCCTAGTGTAGCTATCCTTGCTTGACTGAAAGCCGTTAATAGTCGCTTCTGTGCGGCTTGTTCCAGCAACTTCTGTGAAGAAATATTACAAACGAACAGTTAGTATCTGCTTGTCTCTTGTATCTCCTTGCGCTCTAACCCCATCGAAGGCAGCCCCGATAACGCCTTGAACTCTCCGTTAATGCGATCCAAAAGTTGGGGGACCGTCGTACATGAAGTTGCGCAGGGGGTTGACTTAGGACAGCTACCGCTCGGTCAAATGGTCAAGTTCAATTGAACTTGATACGTACGAACAACCATCAGTGATTGTTTCAGCAGTGTGCTGTCAGGAAGCTGTTCTTAAGCCGTCTTACCTTCCAAATTAACCAAGGTCTTCTGGTCACACGGTGCGTCCTAACAACGAACCAGGCATAAAAGTAAACCGTTTATCCTTCTCATACCTGCCCATACAATGGGTCAGTCAATATCTGTGGCTCATTTTTTGAACATCTGTATAAGGTCTGTTTATCCACTAGTCCCCTCCCTATGCTCGCTATGCTTTTTGGGGTCGCGCAAACGGAAGGTACATAGTATGACGGCGCACATAACCTAGACTCAAACGAACCTGTCGAAAAAACCTTCTGGACCATACTCCAACCAGTCCCCCATCGGATTTCAGTTCTCCATGGAGTGTAAATGTTGAATAATGCCGGTAGGTTTACCTTCTACACTACAAAGTCAACTTGACTCAAGCACTGGATATCGGACAGAAGGCTGGTAGTTCCTGAATCTTCGGGGTCTGTTCTCATCAGTTCCCAATACACTTCAACCAGAAAGATTATCAAGCGACAGGTGAAAACTATCATGAAATTCCTGTGGACGAGGAAGGAAAAGAATATAGGGAAGGCCTGAAGGTTATTCCATCAAATCAGTGCGAGTGGTTTCTGAAAACCCCCCGTCAGCGAAACCATCAAGGATCAAGATAGCTTGGTAATCTTCGATAAAGAAGGAAGCTTCCATGACTTGGCCGAGAACTCTTGCGGCACCTTTTGCTATTCGGCTGGAAGCTCGAACTGCGTTGAGATGGATGATGAACCTGGGATACTTCCCTGCCAAGAGGTTTCAAGCACCACCAAGGTCATAAGTTGGATGACATCCCACTCCTGTTGTTCAGAGATGGGGTGAAGTACCCATAAAACTGTGTTCTGACTAATTTTGTATTTCGGGGAAGACCATCTCAGAAAACTGGGCTGAACCGATAACAGTTTTCATATTCAGGAAAGAGGAACGCATTAAACGCAGCACTCACATGGGAACTAACCCGACCCGTGTTGTAACAAGACTGTTGGTGGCGCTTTTCAATCATCATTTTTTGGTGGCCTGAGAAGCATCCATCCGACAGCAGCACACAGAATTTCCACTTGATATAGTTGCGTTGAACACATCTTCACACTACCTCAGGAGCCACAATGATAGTATACGTATGTATAACCTTATATAACGTTTCATTGTATTCTCAGGTTTGCGGGCATGCGAGTTTATGGAATGCTCCACAAAGAAGTTCTCACAAACGTTTTGTCTGATAAGGGTTACTACTCTCTCTATTCCTATCCAGTTTTGTGTCCGGGGTGATAACGAGGTAAGCTGTTGGGAGTCTTGAAAACCCCGGTTTTCGGGTAGTTGCCCCGGTAACGTGGAATATAAAGACTCCGCTGTCCTCATCTTAGGAGAGGAGAATAAGTCCAGGTTGCTTTTGGATCAACGCACCCAAGCCATCCTGTCCTTTGGCTTGAGCTTTGCACCCAAAGTATAAAGTATGTCATTTGTAACCCAAAGAGTTGACAGAACACTTTTTCTGTCTTCAAAATTTGTATTATCCTTGACCGTAGTGTGCAGCTGAGGTCGATTTACGAATTTCTGAAGCACGTATCGCGTCCGGCAATTAGAGACACCTATGGTGACAGAGTAACACATCACGAAAAGTATAGGCAAGTGTACTTCGAGCCAAAGTGCGAGCTATTCATTTGCGTGGTTCTATTACACGGCCTCTGGTAACAGCGGAACTGATATATATTTAGGCCTCTGATGGGAGTATAGATAGCGCGGGCATGTGTAAAAAACATCCTTAACGGAGCATTTGTAAAGACGAGTGTTCGGTATTTCAGCATTTCGTACCAGGTCGTCATCTGTTGCTGCTTCTCTAGCCTTATTCAGACTGTGGCAATCAAAGTGGGTGCCGACCTTTTCTTCCAAGAAGAGCATGGAAGCAATTACAGAAAGTATGAGTAGTGTCAGTGTAACCCACATCCCAAAATCCGTGTCCGCGTAATCCTCCGTGTGCTTCTCCGGAAACGCTGCATGATATGGAGGATAATAGAGGTCAACGACGGCCTTGTTTCCAATTTCCATTCAGAATGTGTGTTCACCTGGAAATGAGGACACTTCAGATGTTTAGAGTAGACTGGTATCTCTCACTTGTTACTTGCTTTTATGGTATGAATTTCAAACAAATTATTGTTGTACGGCATTGAAAAATCAGTGGTCAACACTAATGCTGTGCACTGCCGAAAATGATGACGATGACAAACGGGAAGAGGTACAAGTGGATACTCTACCATAAAACTCCACACTTTCCTGAGTTTCAAAATCACAACTGTCGCAGAAGGGACTTTCTGCGACAATCCCCTTACAGACCAACCTAATTCCAGGCCCACGCCGACTACCCATATGTGTTTGCTTTAGGTGCACCTTATGACTGACCACCCTCCGCATACACTGTGAAGTTCATTTGTTAAGCCGCCTTCAAATAAGTTAACTGTGATGGATCATCAAATAAGCTCGCCGAGAGATTTACAGCTGCCCCTTTCTGTTCAAACTCTAGTCTTACTCACTCGGTATCACAGTGGTTAAATGGCTCAGCGTAAACAAAGTGTAACAAACCCTATCCTGCGCGGACGCCCACCGGCGTAGTTGGATGTGATAGGCGAATTCAGAAACGGACACCAGTCCGATATTCAAAAAATTCGTTGGAAAAGCAGCACCCCATATTCAGTATTCCTTTTTGAAAACATGTATCGTAGTGAACTTATTCTTTCTTGCCCTCTAGAAAAAGAACAGATAAGCTCAGCCAAGTCATCTAGAGAATGCGAACAAAAACCAACCGTATCAAAGCCTCCTAGATTAAAGGATTCCTCTTTGAATGGTCGGCTCGCACGTCGCACGTATTAGACAATAGCAGTTTGTGTTGAAGGATGGTCTGAGTATATCTGTCATGCGCTAACGTCAAGTCAAGGAAAAGAAAGAAAGAATTCAGTGTTCAACTAAGACAGCCGACCAGTCATCAGTTATCCATTGCTTTCGCAGCAATAAAGACCAGAAGACTTCCGTGTGTGTACCGTTTCACCCGGGTGCCAAACTGCCTTGCTGTTATCATTCGAATGTGGCTGTTATTGTTGGCTTCATGAATAGTTAACTCTAACGCAACCCGCAATTCTTGACTTGGCGTGGTCTGGTGTTTATTTCCGCTTCTGGAAAGAAAGGAAAACAGCTTCACATATGTCAGGTCAAACTGTCTAAGCAATGTTTATCATGCGGTTGATGCGTAGCCGTTCAAGTTAAGGACGGTGGATGCGAACAGTCACTTCTGACCCATGATTTAGTTGTTTTCGCCACCTTCATTATTACCAAACACAAGTCTTGTTTATGAATTAGAAGTGAGCAGTTAAGTGACGAATTCTACTAATTTGGTTAACTCCATGCCTTGTTTTAGTTTCAACCAAAGAATAATGATACAAGCGGGACCGAAAAATACCCAACCGATTAGGAAAAATTCAGTGGATACTAACAAAATCAATTCTGACTGAATCTCCCACAGAGAATTACACTCATATAGTCACTGAGGGTGATTTATCCCACCAAATAAGACCATTCGACTCAAGCTGCTATATAACATCTCAGTTCAAAAGAACCGGTATGTCGCTGTTCTCTTCTTTGTCAATGTTAGTCTTGCTAAGACATCAAAGGAATGCCAGCTGATGCACGCGCACACCCTAACCACTTCAGATGCCAGCAGGTACGAGCTTGATGGATACTGGTTCTATGTGTGTTTACTCAACATTTATTCTTGCGTACCACTCGCTTTTCCCGAAAACCTATTCTAAACTGATTGATATAGCCCTACTGTGCTGCCACCAAAAACAGTGTCTCTCTGCTTCCTGCGTTTATTCCAGCACTATTTAACCAGAAGTTCACGGATTTCCTCCGAACCAACGTGACGTTTGGCGGCTCCGGTTGATCAAATTCGGCTGCATTGACCATCTTCAACAGCCATGTGAATGTAATCCGTGTGAGAAATTCAATCAGGATCGATTTTATCAGTGTCCACTAAACTTCTCCCCTGGCCGGTTGGGAATTTCTCGGTTCCGCTTGTATCATTATTCTTTGGTTGAAACTGAACAGAAAGCATGAAGTTAAGCAAACTGGTATAATTTGCCTCTTAACTACTCGCTTCTAGTTCGTAAACAAGACCTGTGCTTGGCAATATTGAAGGTAGCGAAAACAACTAAATCATGGGTCAGAACTGACATTTCGGATGCACCATCCCTGACTTGAACGCCCAAGCATCGGTCACATGATAAACACTGCGTAGATATTTTGACCTGACATTTCCGTTCTCCTCCTGAAAATGAAATAAACACGGTAAAAAAATGAACTCAGCAAGAAAAAAGGAGTAAATGCGGCTGTCAATGATCTAAACAAATCCACTGGCACTTTTGCCACAAAACAATTATTTTGACACCGCAGAGCACAAATATTCAGCGGGTAATACAGTCCATTGAGAAAGTGTATGTTGAACCTACAAAAATATGTTCAAAAAATCACGTGACCTAAAAAAGTTGATGATGAAGCCCCGAGTTTTAGGATTCTTGTTCCCCTATGCCAGTTGTTAAGTCGTATCTTACAAGAATTCTCTGTGGAAATCCAAAGCGTGTCATCCTTGTGATGAGCTGAAATTCCGTCCGATTTCATGAATATCAATGTTATCGGCTGCTTTCTGGTGTCATAAAGCTTTCAGTGAAATTTTTCAATGACAGATCACTGCACATAGAAGCCACGCATGTTTACTGTTGACATTTTAGGTTGACTGTGTCGTACGATTCAAGCCATTTGCGTCAAAAATGTGTTGTTGAGTCCTTCTTACCGGCTTTATTTCCTTTCTCGATTACACTTGCTTCAACAAATTTCCGGCACTGATATCGAAATAATCATTCTATCTCTCTTACACAATTACGTTACATACAGAAGGCAATAAGTGAGGACGGGTAGAAAAATTTGGGAACCCCTTGCCAAGGAATATCGCTTGCCTCACTTAGCTGTTTTGTAACTGTTTCTATCACCTGTTACACAGACTGTTTGATGCACAGTCCAACCGATTCTCAACCGTGTTGACGAAATTGCTACTGGCGTAAAATGTTCTGCATTTGTGGACCATCGCCAAGCACGAGAGAGCGTGGAAATCACATCCCCCTGGAACCGCAATGTTGCAATTCACCTGAACACACCCGGATGCATTGAGAGTGTGCCTGCACTAAAGCGTAGTAAACATACCCCAACTTCTGACCTATACTCAGCGATGGTTCACTACCCTCAAGTGATCGATCTCCCCTGAGATAACATGCCAGAAAGTCCTCTATAAAATCCCTCCTTAAGTTCAAACAAGATCATTCGAACTAAGGTGACATTTCCAAATCTCTTCTACAGACGCGAACATACATAAAACTAACAGAATCGCTCAAAAGTGTGGGTAAACTCCAATCTGGTTAGAGTCGATTATCAGTAGTTAGGAACGATAAACCTGGTGTGAGTCTGGTGAGTCACGTTTGGCTGACAAGTGATTATCCGGTTATGTGAGACTCAGCGTCTGCACAAAGCGTTTCTGTACGCAAATTCTTTGCCCGAATTCTCTGATGCTGCAGTTTCAGACGAACGATTTGTTTAGTTAACATTGTTATTCGGGAAGTCACAGGTTATTTTCTGTCCATTTGCCAGTAGAAATCTTAATATGTTCCGTGGAGTTGTTCTTTATTGGTCACATGCTGTGAGCAGATGCCTTCCAAAACCTCTCTAGCACACACCATAATGCATTCTCACCCAAGAAAAACTGCATGTAAAGGCTGTGATATCTTATCTGTCTCATCCGCTGGTCTCGTCAGCGTCCTTAAGGGCAGAAATTCGAGGCCTTCTATACGAACATGAGAATTTCCCCCTTTCATAGAATTTTGTTTTTCCTCCAAATTTTTCGTTTTTTCTTCAGCTTGTACGAATGCTTCTAAGTGCATTTATACTCCGTACACTGAGGAACTGATAAATGTCGGGATTTAGAGCTTGGATTACAGATATAATCACAGAGCTAGTTTGTCCTGGAAAAGCTGTCCATTTCACGTTTTGTCTTGATTAGGACTCGTCAGACGGATGCAGTTAGATCAGTTGCCTAATGTTTTGGGTTCAAAGTTTGCACCTTGAACTAATGGTTTAGGGAAGGGAAAGATAATATCCATTCGCGCAAGGTTTTGGAGCTAAGTTCTTCCGGTCCATGGCACTGGGTCCTTTGCAAACCCTCCTGAAATGTGTGAGTTGATGAGTGCCACAAAACCTGGCTCGGGAATAGGGAAGATTAGGTAGGTTAATGGTTTTGTAACTCGGATTCGGACGACTCATCCCCACTGACAGACACATGACGCGTGTTAAGCCGGCTGTTTACATGCTAATTAGTTGGTTGTGAGAGGAGGATCAAGAATTTTAATGGAGATTTCGTCCTGTTAGTGAAGCCAACCTAAAAAGAAATGCTGAGAAGCACCGTACAGTTGTTCCATCCTTATTGAGAATCATCAGCAGTGTACATCTCATGATTTCTCACATGGAAGTTTCATCCATCAGGTGAATTTTATTCTTTTTCTGAGCTACTGTACAGTGCTTCTCAGCTTTTCAGCATGGGCAGGCTTCACTTGCGTGACGAGATATCCATTAAAATTCCAAAACCTCTTCACGCTACCAACAATCTATAAGTAGCTCAGAGGATGAATAAAAGTCACCCGATGAGTGAGACTTCTGCCTGAGAACCCGTTGTTCGAGGGCCCAGAAAACACGTGCGACTAAATGTTGTGATTCGCGTGGTTGAGGAATGAGCGACGCTATATCCTGTCCAAGTGCGAGTTAATCACACTGCTGACAAGCCGCTAAGATTATCTTCAAACTACTAACGGGAAGGTCACGAGTTTTGTCAGATGGTGATTCCAAATAAGAATGAAACCATTGTAGAGTGCTTCTCGGTTATTCAGTACAAGTTGGCCTCAATTATAAGACGACATCTCCATTAGCATACTAGTCAGTTATACGCTTTCCAATCTATTTGGAATGGCGATGTCTACAGCCTCAACAAGAACAAAGAAAGAACAAATTTGCCGCGGCTGGGTACAACAGTAAATCAGAACGCAAAGATAAAATATAGCGAGAACTTTTTCAGTCATCTGCTCAGCTCAGACAATAGTGTATCTTCTACGAATGAAATAAGAATTCACCTCTTAAATGCTACTATTGAATGTCATAAATTCGATGCACAACCTTACCACAGACAATGCGACCTTCTTCAGTCACATGTTTCTGTTCCTTGTGGTATCTGTTTAGATACGTTTGGATTACATAAACACCTAAATGTTGATTGGTTTATATTGACCTATGCGAGCCAAGATGCCGAAAAGGATTCGCCTGCCCAAGTGAGTTTTAACGATCCTCTTGCTGAGATATTTCATCTGAATTGGATTATCCACGTAACTAGCCAAAAATACCCTTTGATCAGTGGTTTGCTTGGTACGTTAATTATACGAATGGTTTGTATAATCGTACAATTCATGAACACAATGTACATTCTGCCGCAGTGCGCAACAACCGTATAGGGCCCTCCGATATCACTTTATTTAACCTAAGTAGTTAGGAGGTTGCAGTAAGGAGCTAAAACCACATCTTTCCAAATATGATATTTCAGTACAAGAAAACGAGTTCATTGCACAAAGCGTTTTTTCTTGCAAGTTACGTGTACAAGATCTGGCTAATTGATTCTCCCCCAAAAGGGATGACCCGAAACCAGGACCGATTAGACCGTTCCCTGTGGGTAAGCCTTGTTCGAGAGGAACCGCACATGAGTACTGCACCATTGAAACTAAGCAACTTGTAACCAATTCTTCAAGTGCAACCGGTTAATTAGAAGGGCTGGTAAAAAGGTGACCAGATGCTTTGGTAAACTACTCAGAATGGACATGGTGAAAGTAGGTACAGCCTGTCCGAAAGTGATAAAAATTACAAGCAAGGCAGCAAAAAGGCTTAATACTGCACTCTATCGTGAAAAAAGATGAGTTTGTTGTACAACCTTATGTGCCAGAAGCTTCAAAATAGACCAGGTAGTTCGGGTTCAACACCTTTGTGGAGCATAACTCACATGCAATACACGTAAGCATGCCACCAGGTCGCCCAGCCGTAGATAAGAGAACTCGAAGGGCCAGTATTTGGTTCAAACTGCGAACCCCTCCATCAGCAGCTCGTACCCCACCTTCTAACCCACTTTCATGTCAAAGCCACGTTTAATTCCAAAATAATATACATTATAGAGAACCCCTCAACATCAGTTTCGGTTAAATCGGACGTATGTTACTTCGGGTCCTCTTAGTCACGAAACTGTTCACAGACTCCTTATGTGGAAGAACTTTCTCTAGAATTATTCTCACCTCCTTCCGGAACAGCAGCTACCAGAACTCTTAAGATTACATAAAATGAAAATGACCCACATGAAGAAAGTCACTAAGCAATATGTAGATGGGAGGTGATGCCCATTTCGGACAGGCAGACTAGGCCGTAAATCACAAGGAACGGTGTTGTGAACCATCTAGAGAGGTGTCCGGACTTGAAGGAGTCCTCTTGGTGGAAAACCATATACAGCCGGGCTTCAGCCAACTGAGTCGATCTCCTCTGAGAAATAACTTTTGAGATTGGTTTTCACTTGCATTTGTGCGACCAACTGTTTGTGTTGTAAAGTGACTGCATTAAGTGGCTTGCAACATTCCTCGATGTGACAGTTCCTCCAGTCCCCCTAAGCACGTATTCGTGATTCCTACAAAACCCGTTGAGCTCCAACTGTTTAAAAAATCAGCGGTGAAACAGGACCTTCCACACCTGTCAGACACATCAGTCGGCGGACGTTATCCTTTAAATTTGGCTGTGATCGATCGTGATCTGACTAAAACCGCTGTCATATTTCTTCCTCTCACCTAGAATTGCACAAATGAAGGCTTGTCGAAAGGTAAGTGTAAACGTATCACAATAAAATGACTAGATTTTTTACGTACCATTTCATCGCAATGCTGCATCAGCTGACTTTATGACTGACAATAAGTTTAGATGATCACGTTGCAGGCGAATTGGTCTGGATTCCCTTCACCCCACTGTTCGGTACATTAGGACATTCATATCAAAGAGACTGTTTGGTTTTTGTTCCAAGTTCAACCCCGGTGCATCGAGAAGTGACAGTACGGAACATATTTGGTGGAAAAATCCGTAGCATTTGTATACAGAGAGGGTCCTGAATAACAGTATCCAGCATCAGACGAAAAATATGTGGATAGCAGTATGCTTCAGTTCAAAATGCTAAGTTAACAATTTTAGGTGGTTAAACGGTTTTTCAAATTTCTAGACTAGATGTCATCATGACGTCGTCTATAACTGTAGCCCTCAATTACATAGATTTCTAAGCACACAAGTTATTCCTATCACATGATTACATGTCTCAGACTGTCACGATTGCACAGTAGGTAAACACCGTACGCCGAATTGCAATATCTTTCAGTTCAGTCTTCACAGTATTAGAATCATCAGAACCATCCTGAATCGCAACCAGATATCGGAGAGGCATCATACGGAACCACCACTTCCGGATTTACCTACAAAAGTAGATACTGAGAGTTAGACGAGGTAGCCTATTTAATCATCGGGGTAATAAGGTAACCGGATCGTCACTAGAAATGTCAATACAGATTCCGTTTCTGTGTACCTCGTTCTCACCACATTGATGATAGATTGCTACCCCTCTTAACAACTGAGATTTATTAAAGGATTTGGTGCTGAGAATAAAATCTCTGGGTGCCAGTGCAGCTTGCATATAGGCTAGCAACTAGCAACTAGTAAAATGACAGACTTTGACGAAATACTCAGCTGAATTTCATCTCTACGTCTCTCGAGGTCTAAGCCTACTTAATTATCCCCAAAATCGACAAAACCAGTTTTCGACGATCTTATAAGTAGTATGAAAACGCACTGTGACGTCTTGTATATCGTCCAAGCTGAAGCACAAGGCGGCCTTTGTGCAGCACATTCAGTAGAAGAATAGCATAAACGAGAGTTTCAGATGAAATAAAGCTGGATCTTTCATCAAAATCACGGTAATCTGCAAATGAGTGTTTATATCAAAGTGTATACAATTTCACGCTCAAGCTGGTGGGAAATCGGTGACCGGTTCTAACCGAAGAGCCCTAAGAAGGACAATATCAACAGTGGGTTGTCCTGAGTTTCCATTGGTCTTATAATCGGTACGTAAGTTGACAAATACTAATTCATTAGCGTAACGTTGGATTGTAGTTGGCATTAGCGAGACTGGTTCGCTGACAACATTAAACACGACGCTTAGGAACATTAAACACTGACCTCTGTTTTGTACGTCACTTAATACAGGTCAACTCGCTTGCTCCCCTGAACCATCGGAGCGAAATTATAGGAGTCGAAAGCCTCCTATTCGTCAGTTCTCTCTTTTCGTGTGACTTTCGGCTCACGTAAAGGAAAGCTGAGGGAAACCCAGCATAATATCAAGAGATTATGTGGATTCAGCAACGCTCAGAGTTTCATGGTTGAGTCGGTTAGCCTGCTGGTAACATCCTAGCTTCACGGTGATTCATTTTAAGTAATCTATCGGAAACTACTGACCAGAATATCCATGGTTCAAACCCAACCTCTACATCTCGATGACTCTTGTCTAGGCTTGGGCAAATTGGCAGTATCTATGCCCTCATGCTTCCTTCGGGTGACATGGCAGTTAGAACGGAAAGGGTGTTACAGCTGGGCGGTCATTATTTATCCATCCGAACCACTTTGAATCCCGGTCCCAATGTGACTCTTATCAATTACTTTTCTGAGGACGGTTGGGCCTTCTAAAATGATACGGCAATGGGCTTTCAGACATTCCAAACGAACACAATAATATTAAGTTCCCCGACAACCAGCAAAAAGCAAAACCAAACAAACAAGATTAAAAACATCCGAAGGATGGGGGAGCAATAAGTCTGTGATGATTTACCTCTTTTAATTTACTTCCTTTGGTGATGACGACAAACTTGACATTCGATTGCTTCATTTGATTTAAAAAGATTAAATTACTACTCTTTCATGTTTACCCTTCCTCATGCACGAAAGTAACCTGCATTTCCCCGGAAACCAATTTGGTTTCACACACCACAATTTCCGCTGATCAGATCGACAGATAAAACACAATACAGAATGTGTCTGGACACTTACTGTTCATTCTTGTGCATCATCAGCATAACAATAAATGAGCTCTCGAAATGACGTCATGATGTTCAATTCTCTAGTCCCTTTTGTACCCAGTCAGATTGTCTGATCGTCCTGCACGCATTCATCTGTTAGTATTTGAAGTTCTTGATTTAATTTGCCCGATGGAGGGACTCCGGCAAACTCAGCAGTTCACGAATGTTTGTTTATCACGAATTGGTTATTCACATGTGATCTGTGTGTAATCTTCCATTATTCATGATTCTGGTTGTGGACTACCTAGTTTGGTCCTAATTCGGTAGAATGTATCGAAGTACGGAACATCAATGGGTAGAATAGGAACTTCATTGACCGAGACGTTCATGGATCTAAACATCCGTGCATTAGAATGTCCGGATACCTCGAACGGAATTGGCGCCACCCAGTACCGTTATGTTACCGTTCACAGGCTGACTACTGGCTCCAAACAGTCCCCTGGACCTCTGTCCATGAGCTTATTCCTCGGGCTTATATCCCCGTCAGCATCTTCAACGTAACCTCACAGGTGATATTGCGGGACCCGCCTGTGGTATATACATAATGGGCACAGTTCCAGGGGACCAAACACTTGATCAACAGATCTGTCTGTCTGGTATGCCATACAACCATCGTTGGGCACATTTCGAATTAGTTTTACTCTTGTAGGAACAAAAAACAACACGTCACTCAACAATCTAAAATCCTTCTCTAGGGGACTGCATGACTGCATGAGCAAACCGTAAATTGAGCCGGGTGAGATGAGTTTCCCTGGCAGGCCTGACAAGACCCGAAATCTCACAAAAGACTGACCGATTTCGAACGGTGAACACGAGGTGATGGTGGTGGTGGTGGTGGTGAGGTTTTTGTTCGCTCCCCTGTTGCCGCACCCATATTTGTCATGCAATCAGGCGCCTAATACACCCGCTTTAAATGATTGGACCCCAGATTGGACAAAATGATCTGCATACTCTTCGAAAATCCGCAAGCTCTTAGCGATTAACCAGGAAGAATAATAAGTTTTACTCTATTATCTTACTTCAGGCCACAGAGCAATTTCATGTGCACGCGGAAGATATCATTCATATTCTCGAGTGAACCAAAACATTTTGTGATTTCATTCCAATCGGTGTTTCAGTCGTTGTGCTCTCATACTTTTGACGGCTAGACTACATATGAGGCCTTGTGGACCGTTTTTGTTCTCCCGGAGTTGTCCGTGGTGCACCAGCTCTTTCTCCAGCACGCATCCGTCAGCACAACCATGACATACTTGGACCTGTCCTGGGATTTCTTGCCAGACCCCACGTTTGATCGGAATTCCGGTTCAGCAAGTGACAGAAGCAACCGATCATCGACGATCGTCGTCGGAAAGTCGTACATATGAAAATTCCAGTTACTAAGGTTTAAAGCGGAAGCAGAAAATGCCCAGAATGTATTCAGAATATACTCAATCAAATGCTCCAAAAATGAGGGACGCAAGCGAATCATGATAAGCTCGCGTACAGCTGTGGTTCGTCGGATAAAAAAATATTGCAAAACGTTTGTGGTGTACTGTCACAATTAGTCTTGTGTTCGTTTTTGGTGATGAAATTATGGCAAGTACCGTTTGTGTTCAGTCGACAAAAGTAAGTAGTGGATGGCAACGGTGCATCTTTTGACATCGTGTGCCTCGAAATCTAAAAACGACTGCTTTTTAGCTGTTACGGTCTTTAAAACGATGAATATTTTCCGCGAATACTCTGGGAGACTGACACTGATAATGAGCTGTCAAAGAACTGGGGGAGCTCAAAAACAGCAGCTTGGGCATCCGTCTTCGATGTAATTGACCACACGATAATATCCACGAGATCAACCGTAAACGTTCATAGCCACAATGAAGAAAGCATTAAATTAATCTTTCAAGAAGTGAGTTTCTTAAGAGTTGAGAGTGCTTGCAGTCTGGTTGAAATATCTTGGGGTTATTCCAAGAAAGGAGTGTTATGCAATTTCAATTGAAGCTGTCACATGTCTTTCCACAAGCAACAAATTCAACAAGTCTGTCAGTGCATATGAATCCTGGAGTGTACAAAATTTCTGACAGAAACGAGGACTAGACTTCTGCGGCACAATCCGTATCCGATATCGAGTATGTCAGTTGATAACTGTGTGGATTCGTACGACATCAATGCGAGTTACCGCATAGGCTCCCTGTAATTAGTTGCGGAAATGCAATACACTTCGTGTCCCGTTAATGAAATGTGCAAAACCATCCTTTGAACCGATAAATATCGTTCGACAAAATGATTTTTGGTTTGTAACCAGAAAAAGGTTCCTCAGCTGGTTATGCTAGCAGGCAGTAAGGAAAAATGTCTAATGGTCCGGTGCATGGAGAAACGATTTCTGCTTTCACAAACATTGGGACCTATAAGCTTGGATCTCCACGGTGCACCTGAGTAAGCTCAGTACAACATCCGAATTCCAGACTCATCCAAACTGAATTCCCATCTATTTGTTATCTGTTAATTCTAGCTTATCATAACGACACCCTGTTCATAATGCACGGTCGATCAGTTAATACGTGCGTCCGAGGACGTAAATGAAATTCATATATCCTGTAACTATAGTGGCAAATGCAATCATTCAACAAACGGACTAGCAAACGGAAAACAAGCGTATTCAAACGTTGAACACGCCGACGCTTGTCGTTCTCAGTAGATCGGTACAAACGTGTTTGTCGAAATCCGCTAGGTTGCTGCCTTGTTTACAAACTGTCTTCATCCTATGTTATCATCATCACGATGTCAAACCATGTTATGCGCAATTAGGTCTACACTTCCACGTCGTTTGGTGACGAAACTACGCGGCAGATAAAGATGAGTGGTTCCGGCCTGTTCAGGGTCGAGCGATCATCGGAGAACAAGTCGACAACGCAGCCATAACTACTAGGGTAAAAAGGTCGGTCTAATTTTTCGGCTATTGGATATTTTCCAGCATACATGGGCTGAATCGGTCGGGTGAATGGAAGTCCCAGTGAAAACTAGTTCATTTTGGTTGTGTTCTGCTTGCACTGGTGCAGTAGCAGTGAGAAAACCAGAAATATTTAGACTGTCGACTCCAAGAAGGCATTTTACCCCAAGAGTTGATTATCGGTGTGCGAGTGGGTGAAGTGACTTAACAGTCATGCAATAACCCTAGGAATGTAACCCAACAAAGAGTGTTCATTGGGAAACCCGCATTGAATTGTGTTTACGAAAAGCATTCAATGATGAACCAGGACAGTCCGATGATGTTTTGGGAGTCTACGGAACAAAATAAGTTCGGCAGGGAGCTTAGAACTTCAGGCAATCGAGACCCCAGTGTTTTCATTTGAAATCATTCGGCATACGATATCGAAATATGTGGTTTCCTCACTACCATAAGAAACAACCCTCAGAATACAAGCGTTCTAAAAGCAATTCAAAGATTTATGTGCTTTTTCAATGTAACAAGTGCGGCGCTAGTAGTTCAAACGGAAGCTCATTCAATAAAGTTGGGGATTGGTGAGAAGAAGGTCGCCTGCGGATGTAGCGGAGAGTATCTTGTACCTTGCCTCAGTAGGTTTCAGAGAAACACCTGGAAGTAGAACCATCGCAGAGATTCTAGTCGATTTGACCAAAGATGCGCTCCATCTAAATGATATCTATGATGCACATGCACTCCTCTCATGGTAAAAAGCGAAAATGTGCCAGTAAACCAAGTCAAAGCAAGACCAGCGTGGTTCGGTTTCATTGTTCCGGTGCTTTTTTGTATAATGTATACCTACAGTATATATACGCGTAGTAGTCAAGAAGACTACCTATAATCATTCTACTTGCCAGAAGATAAGCATGCTTATTTCCATTGAATGTTTCCATGTTTTTTGCACCGAAGTTTTTTGCTTATATTATTATGAAAAATATATATATTGTCCCGAAAAACATCGAAAAGTCAAATCCTTTTTATGTGGTGTATAAGCCCAAGCAAGGTAACAAACTGATGTTTCCTAGCACAGTCGATCTGTTGTTCCTGATCAGTGTTGCTTTTTCCACTGTTCCCACTTATGTAGTTTTGTTTAAACTCAATTACACGTTTCATAAAGACAGCCCGAGTTCAGGAGTCTAAGGCGAGTTCGTGTGACTGCACTATTAATGTTAAGTATGCTGTTAATCTGCTTGTCGACTGGAACGCCAATGATAGATTGTCAAAACGGAAACTTAGGGAGTTCGTGTTGACACAGTTTTGCCGCTCCATTTCACTCAGTTTTTACAAAATGATCATCTCCATTGATGCATGGTATTTTGCCATGCGGATCGCAAAATCGGTTTACACAACAGAGTGACCATAGCACAAGCGAGTTTCTGTGCAGCTTATATGAGGCAAACCACCATTCAATGCCACGGGGTTTTCAATAAGGAAACTGCCTACGGAAACGTCAAACTTAGTACACTTTCTGGTTCAAATTGAGTGCCTAATGTGACAAGTCGTCCTCTAGGTTAAAAACGTCATAAACGAGAGATTCAGCTAGGTTTCAGGTGAGTCTCTTGTCAGAATCACATTGGTATGCAAATGAGTATATTTCGCCAGATCAGTTAACATTAGTAGTGACATGAAATCGTTTTTGAATTTCACCATGATTTGCAAACTTTAGGCATGGAGCCTCTGTTTGGAGCAGGTAAGTGTTTTTCCTCTACTTGGAAAGGCTACTTAGCAGTCAGAATTAGTTGAGCTTGAATGAACGACGGCCTGAATTATAAGCCACTTACTCATCACACTCGTGTTGGGATTGTCATTCTTCGTGAGGATAAAGTAATTCCGAGTTCAATAGCTTCAAAATTTAAAACGTGTGCGGGTGTGCAGGATGGTCAACGCTTCCGCATTAGGGCGGAAAAGTCATCAGCACCGATGGATTTTCAGAAATAATGTACCAACTTGGGAAAATCTACAGGCTTATTGAATGAATTGTGCGTGGTGCGAATCTAAGTTGAGGTCCGTAATCTGATGCTTTTTGAATGAAATAGAGCGGTCCACACATTTCTTTAAACGTACATGTGTAGACAAAATCCGGCCCTGCTTCTGTACGGAGGGTGTGAAACATATGGTGATTTCTCCCTTTTGAACAATGAAAGTGAAGGCTGTCCAGCGGTTTGAATCGAGTGTTCATTTCCCTATAAAGCGATTTGCCGCATCCCGAACTTTCAACCGAGCGTTTAGGCTACTGATTCCGATGCAGTAGTGTCTCTAATATCGCAGATAGCAGGTGACATGTGCCTTAAGGCAACAGAGCTTCTCATTCGCAACTGCATTAGAGTAAAACCCTTCTGCAAAGATAACACATTTAGTACCGTTCTCCCAGAGTATTCGCCGAAGATATTCATCGTTTCAAAAGCCGTAACAGCTAAAAAGCAGTTGTTTTTAGATTCCGAATGCGTAATTTTCTTACTGATTCGAGACACACGACGCGAGAAGATGCACCGTTGCCATCCACTACTTACTTTTGTCGACTGAACACAAACGGTACTTGCCATAATTTCATCACCAAAAACGAACACAAGACTAATTGTGACAGTACACCACAAACGTTTTGCAATATTTTTTTATCCGACGAACCACAGCTGTACGCGAGCTTATCATGATTCGCTTGCGTCCCACATTTTTGGAGCATTTGATTGAGTATATTCTGAATACATTCTGGGCATTTTCTGCTTCCGCTTTAAACCTTAGTAACTGGAATTTTCATATGTACGACTTTCCGACGACGATCGTCGATGATCGGTTGCTTCTGTCACTTGCTGAACCGGAATTCCGATCAAACGTGGGGTCTGGCAAGAAATCCCAGGACAGGTCCAAGTATGTCATGGTTGTGCTGACGGATGCGTGCTGGAGAAAGAGCTGGTGCACCACGGACAACTCCGGGAGAACAAAAACGGTCCACAAGGCCTCATATGTAGTCTAGCCGTCAAAAGTATGAGAGCACAACGACTGAAACACCGATTGGAATGAAATCACAAAATGTTTTGTTTCACTCGAGAATATGAATGATATCTTCCGGGTGCACATGAAATTGCTCTGTGGCCTGAAGTAAGATAATAGAGTAAAACTTATTATTCGTCCTGGTTAATCGCTAAGAGCTTGCGGATTTTCGAAGAGTATACAGATCATTTTGTCCAATCTGGGGTCGAATCATTTAAAGCGGGTGTAGTAGGCGTCTGATTGCATGACAAATATGGGTGCAGCAACAGGGAAGCGAACAAAAACCTCACCACCACCACCACCACCATCACCTCGTGTTCACCGTTCGAAATTGGTCAGTCTTTTGTGAGATTTCGGGTCTTGTCAGGCTTGCCAGGGAAACTCATCTCACCCGTCTCAATTTACGGTTTGCTCATGCAGTCATGCAATCCCCTAGAGAAGGATTTTAGATTGTTGAGTGATGTGATGTTTTTTGTTCCTACAAGAGTAAAACTAATTCGAAATGTGCCCAAAGATGGTTGGATAGCGTACCAGACAGACAGATCTGTTGATCAAGTGTTCGGTCCCCTGGAACTGTGCCCATTATGTATACACCACAGGCGGGTCCCGCAATATCACATGTGAGGTTACGTTGAAGATGCTGACGGTGATATAAGCCCGAGGAATAAGATCATGGACAGAGGTCCAGGGGACTGTTTGGAGCCAGTAGTCAGCCTGTGAACGGTAACATAACGGTACTGGGTGGCGCCAATTCCGTTCGAGGTATCCGGACATTCTAATGCACGGATGTTTAGATCCATGAACGCCTCGTTCAATGAAGTTCCTATTCTACCCATTGATGTTCCGTACTTCGATACATTCTACAGAATTAGGACCAAACTAGGTAGTCCACAACCAGAATCATGAATAATGGAAGATTACACACAGATTACATGTGAATAACCAATTCGTGATAAACAAACATTCGCGAACTGCTGAGTTTGCCGGAGTCCCTCCATCGGGCAAATTAAATCAAGAACTTCAAATACTAACAGATGAAAGCGTGCAGGACGATCAGACTATCGGACTGGGTACGAAAGGGACTAGAGAATTGAACATCATGACGTCATTTCCGAATTGCAGCGATAGCTATAGATAGGGTATGTTTATTTCAGGAAGATGCGTGGCAGCACTAGTTTTCTAGCTGAGTGAATATATATACTCCCAGGCAGAAGCCACTGGCTGACGATCTGAGGTGAACTCGTGTACGCAGTTCCATTGGTCATCCTAACTGGCCACAAATCAGAACTCCGATACGAAATAGAGTGCTCAATACTGGGCCTCTAAATAATCTGCTCTAAACAATCTCTACTGCGTCCCTCAAATTACTTTTCACATTTCTGCATCTTGCGTATTCGACGTCGTGACCTGTGGCATGACCGGTGGCTTCAGTTTCGCAATACAAACTCGGTCCATGTACTGGTTAAGAATGCCCTGTTGTAGGAGCGTTTGAGCGGTTGATCGATTTTTTAATGTTACTCGTTGCGTTATGGTCGTTCATGGTCAATGGTGATCAGTTTAGGCGTGAGACTCTATGTAAGAGTGCTAGAAACTGTAACACTTAAATTGTTAGAGCCAAGGAGCTGATGTGAACTCCGTAGGTAAATGAATTCGCGGACTCGATTATAATCGCTGCTTCACACACACTGCTAAGGAAGATATGAAGAAACTGAATCTGCTCTTATTCCAATCCGTCTATCTCAGATTCAGTACGCTCCTGACTTCAGATATTGTCTTCTGTTGCAGTTCTTTCCTTCCAACAAGATCATTCACTTCCACCGCGTCAACTTCCACCGCTAAGGAAATCCAAAGCCTGGTTTGACGGCCTTTGCATTTTGGTACGCCATCCAAATGCACCATTCATGACCTGCCGAGGTGTCATAGAAAGCTGTTGTAACTTCATCGCCAAAAAGACTGTCAGCTTCTTCAATTATGGGATCGGTCATTGACACATCACTTCGCGAGTTCCTAGCCATGTGACGACCAACGCTTGGAAAACTGCCAAAATAACTATCATTTTGGGCATGACAGTCAGAACGAAGACTTGCATTACTATCGTCACCACGGACATCGGTATTAGTAGTTAACATCAGAAAAACGGAAAAATCTCCCCTCTGATATGACCAATTACAATCAAATCTAGCCGCAAAACACTTCAACCAAAAAAAACTGACGAGATCCGGATGTCACCGATCGTTTGACAGGAAATGTAGAATGTAGAATACGTCAAGTAAGATCTAATTACTTCGACTAATGCACTCATTTGCATAACAATTTGGTTTACAGGGGAAACGTAAGTGAATCTCCCGTTTATTCTTCCACTGATGTTTCAGCTGATACGACATTCGAGATATCGCAGCATATTTCCATAAAGGAAACTACTCACAAGATTGCTGCCGAAGAGTTTTCAGCATCCTTGTGAGTAGTTTCCTTTATGAAAAAAACTACTTACTGTAGGCTTTTGGTGGCACAGTCTGCAAAATATTTACAGATAGTTGATTAAGTTCCAAGGATTGTATTTAGCAGAAAAACAGGTGCGGAATCTGGCAACACTGAATAGGTCAATGTGTAATCAGTTGAAAAATGCTTGGAACCGATTGCGAATTCATCGTTTTCGGAAAAGTTTAGGAAATAACTCTACCGGTTGTCTCCCAAACTTTTCTGAAAACGGAAAGGTTAGTGTGAGCTCCTGTATTCAGCAGGTAACTTGATTTCTACAGCACAACCAGGCTCGAAAGATGGACAAACAAGTAAACTCAACCGTAAAGTGAATGCACGGTCATGATGTAGAAGGCACTTCTATGTGAAACTGTGCGGTTATATCCCGCTCACTGGGGTTTATGCATTGGTGACAACTACTTTGGTGTTAAAGAAAATCCGATCTACCGGTTGAGGGAGGGCTCACCGTCATAATCAAAGACGATCTGGTGTGTAGCCACAATGATAAATCACATTGAAAAAGCCAACATCGCTTTGAGTAGGATACCAAAAAAGCAGTTCCGGTCATTTATCACAGCCCACTTTTCACATATATAAAGTTTTGCCGCGAACAACACAAACCGCACTTTCGAGGCAGACTCAATGATCGCAAAACCACTAATTACAGAAAATTTGTGTTTCTGATGTCTTGTTTCATCAGCGTTCAGTATGGTGCGCTTAACTTCTGCTCTAAACCTGATGTTATGCGAATCGGAACCAAATAATCCTTGCTACGGTGTACTGTCCACTCATCGAATTGAAGCCAAGCTATCGCGTTCCAGCCCACCGCAAGTCAGTTTATCACCAAACCAACTTATCGTTCACTAGCAGAAAATTCCGTCAAAACAGAAAAATCGTATGTTACAAGGCGACATGATCTAACCGGGCCAGACAGCTCATTTATCAGTGCTCCGAACTGTAACGACCTGTGTTCATCTTGCTGGAGGAAGTTACTAGAGACCGACCGAATACAGCTCGCTGAAAAGAGGAACCTAGCGCGAATGGCCTTAAATGAGACCCCGGTCTGCCGAACCGATAACATAACGCTCACTTTTAGGTCTCATTACGTACGGTCCCTGCTACCAACCGGCAACATTTTACTCACCGATCGGAATGAAGTCCCAAGGTTTTTTGAGGCTCGACACTCCTGCTTCGTTTCACTGCCGAACTCATGGGAATTGTGGGTGCGGAGTATGGGCCACCCTACATTACAGGTATTGTTAACCCATCTTTATCCAACTTGATTGGCCAGTTGTAGTCAATCCCGCCCCACAAAATATTGTTCTGGTAGTGAACAGAGCTGGTAGTAAATTGGCCTACGATAAACTAGTCCACCTTGTTGTCTGGCGGTTAACCTAGAAGAGGTCACAGCTTCCATCACCTGTTTAGGCCAAAAAAGCACCCCAGGGAGCTGTTGCTTCAAACATTCAACTTCTAACCATCAAAACTGAGAAAATCAACTGCGGCCGTTTGATCGAACTTCCATGGGCTACATTTCTGGCTCGTGTTCCGGGCCTGATGACGGTACATAACCTAGCTGCAGGCTGTGGATAGATGCATGTTGTAAGTACCTCGGTATTGATGGATTACTTTCACTATATTTTACTGAATGTTTATCGTTACCAGGATTGACTAAATATTCCAGAAAATTTCGTCAAATTCTAGAAGTGAAGTTCGGGCCTCTAGTTATTTCAACCAAAATCCTACACTAGGGTTTCAGGTTAACCTAATCTGGCTTTAATATTTCTCAGTAGTTTAAACATCTCTATAGAAATGTGCTACTTTCTATAAGCTTCCTTCAAGTTAAGCTTCAGATGAAATTTCAGCCTACAAGTGAAGTCAGTTTGGTGAGAATCCAAGCTCTTCCGTCTCAGTCGCGAATCATCATCGTCTAAGCAGATTCGAACCGTGAATTTTAAACTGCAGGCTAAGTATTCGGGTGTGTTGCAGTCTGATTTGGCCGCAGTCAGTCATATTAGTAATACTTTCTATCGACGTGTTCTTGTTCCCATAGATGCAAAGGAAAGGGCGCAGGTGATAGAAGCATCTGAAAATGAAAATTCGTGAAGATTTTTTAATCTCACATATATGATTTTAAAGATATCATCATTGATGTGCATTCTTCGGCCAGAAATGATTTCATAGTCATCCTAGGGTTGACGATAGGGTAGAAGAAACTTTCAATGAACGGCACAAGTTAGTATTTCAATTGACAAACAAAGGATTTTTTCATACTTCTCACCAATTCGATGAAGATGGGTAAATACAGGGCTCAGACTCGAGTACTATACAGTAAAATCGACGTTCTTTCCCCTGTCCAGTTTTTGTTTAATGCTCGTAATATTTCTGAAGTATAATAGTCCATAAACACATGAAAAGTTGATGCCATTTAATTTAGAGGTACGGATAAATTTCCACGAGAATAACGGAATCACTATTTGACGAAGCCCGTTAAAACGAAACCAGCTAGTTCTTAAAACGTGTACGAAGCCCAATGGATTATGTCGTACAGAAGATGGAACAAAACCCACAATTTCTGTCATTTCCAAGACACAGTTGGCAATTATTTACAGAAATTCCATGTCTGACTCGGTCAGTGTCTTCATTATGCGCAAGCGTTGCACAGTTAACAACGTTTCTGACCTAGGAAACCTATACAATTACTTTGATGAGGTTCCTGACACGGAATTTTGAGTCATGCGTAGGCTTGATGATCCTGAATATCAAAAGGAAGAATTGGGTTCGAAAGTCTACTGTACTATTTACACAAAAGTGAGCAAATTATGCAGCAAACATCAGTTGTTCAGGTTCGTGGCGTCAAAAGTTCCGCAAGCTGTCACTAACCTTCACAGTGCAGTGTCAAGGTCCTCACAGCAGATACGGCAAGCGGAATGTTGGCTCGGTGGTCGTTGGGTCGCGGTCCTCCCTCCTGAGGTCAGCCCCTTGATTCCGATTGGCGGTACGATCACAAGGCAATGACAGCAGATCACGTCAGTGCAGGCTCACCAGACAGGACACGAACGCACATGAGTAAGTAGGTAAGCTGCGCACATTCAT
>SJOL01005243.1:136561-283045 GCA_004794785.1 Opisthorchis felineus
TCATCATTGATGTGCATTCTTCGGCCAGAAATGATTTCATAGTCATCCTAGGGTTGACGATAGGGTAGAAGAAACTTTCAATGAACGGCACAAGTTAGTATTTCAATTGACAAACAAAGGATTTTTTCATACTTCTCACCAATTCGATGAAGGTGGGTAAATACAGGGCTCAGAATCGAGTACTATACAGTAAAATCGACTTTCTTTCCCCTGCCCAGTTTTTGTTTAATGCTCGCAATATTTCTGAAGTATAATAGTCCATAAACACATGAAAAGTTGATGCCATTTAATTTAGAGGTACGGATAAATTTCCACGAGAATAACGGAATCACTATTTGACGAAGCCCGTTAAAACGAAACCAGCTAGTTCTTAAAACGTGTACGAAGCCCAATGGATTATGTCGTACAGAAGATGGAACAAAACCCACAATTTCTGTCATTTCCAAGACACAGTTGGCAATTATTTACAGGAATTCCATGTCTGACTCGGTCAGTGTCTTCATTATGCGCAAGCGTTGCACAGTTAACAACGTTTCTGACCTAGGAAACCTATACAATCACTTTGATGAGGTTCCTGACACGGAATTTCGAGTCATGCGTAGGCTTGATGATCCTGAATATCAAAAGGAAGAATTGGGTTCGAAAGTCTACTGTACTATATACACAAAAGTGAGCAAATTATGCAGCAAACCTCAGTTGTTCAGGTTCGTGGCGTCAAAAGTTCCCGCAAGCTGTCACTAACCTTCACAGTGCAGTGTCAAGCTCCTCACAACGGATACGGCAAGCGGAATGTTGGCTCGGTGGTCGTTGGGTCGCGGTCCTCCCTCCTGAGGCCAGCCCCATGATTCCGATTGGCGGTACGATCACAAGGCAATGACAGCAGATCACGTCAGTGCAGGCTCACCAGACAGGACACGAACGCACATGAGTAAGTAGGTAAGCTGCGCACATTCATGTTCACATTCACACACACACAACATGGTAACATACCAGTGTTGGACGGGGCGGCCTTTGCGGCAAGGTGAATGGTAGGTGTGAATGAGCAAAACAAGCGGAGATCAAAAGTACATGGGCGGAGTAAGCAAATGAATGGGGAATTATCATGTCAAGTTGTATTCAATACACTTAACTTGACTGTTCACCGAAGGCAGAATAAAACCGTGGCTTGGTGGCTTGAGTGTATAGACCTGTGACTCACGGCTTATCATTTCATCACGTATGTTCAGTTCACCATCAAAGGACGAATGTTCTGTATCTATCGTCAGTTTTCGTACATCCAAGTGGAGTCCGTTCCACTCGATATCTACTGAACCATTTCTTCGAAAGAAGCCTCTGATGCAGTAATGGTCAATTAAAATATCTTCATCGTTTGAAATCCACTCCTTTCGCTAGCTTAAGCGATAGTGTTCAGTAAAATGCAGTCACAAACAGTCAAACTCAGACCGAAATGCCGAAGTATATTCTGGTCAGATCTGGGTGCCAACTGAATACCCTGTGGCAAGTCGTCCTTTTCATTTGGATTCTGCTGGTAACACACACACTAGTGACCGCAACAGCTTCACGTCCCTAACTTTCGTCCTCCTCAAAATATTCCAGTCCTTCTGCGAACGTTCAGAGGCGCCTTACCTGTCTGCCACCTTAGAGTAATGGAGCTCCAATGAAACTCCTGAAATCAATCAAAGCTGGCGAGTCTTAAAAAATTGCTCATTTACGTGGGTTCAGGATAAAACGGCTGTTCTGTGACCACATTCGATGCAACTTTCATCTGGTTGAAGGCGAATTTGTCACGAGGTTGGTGAATAAAAAGTCCACATAACAACAAACGAAGCCAGTGAAGAGTAAGAGAATGGCAAGGAATTAAAATTGATTACGAAAAGCCCTACGTCACAAGGGGAAATGCCCAGCAGATGTGATCCTTTCCACAGCCTCGATAAGCCTTCACGAAGCAAGTGCTCTACCAGCTGTATTTATTTTAACCATTTCAATCCAGCCTTATACCGAGAAAACCTTTCTTTTACCCATGCAAATGCATATGTGTTCAAATTTTTTGACTCACAGACCAATGGGCGTAAGTGGCAGCTGGTAGATTTACTTGCTTCACAGTAAATAATAAAATGATCGTTCATTAGTGGCAGTCTTTTGGTGCCTAGCTGCCACGCGACTCGAAAGAGACATGAGGGCTGAAATACTGCAAGGTTGTCCAACCCCAAACAGGGGCAATCGGAAAGCCAAGGCCAAACCACAAAATTTGCGGCCAGTAGACTCGCGCCTTAACCGATGAGCCACATCAAGCAAACAGTTGACGGATTCGATTTATAGGCCTGTTTTTCAACCCCATTGTGCGCAAACCAGCGAAGCTAATAAGTCTTGTCAGTCACTTTTCCCAGTTTCCGTCTTTTTCACTCTGGCCCTCCACTTTTTCAAACGTCTCCATTACACAAGTGAACACAGTAATGCGCTACTCGTAAGGTTGCTGAAAATTCTCCGACAGCCCACGACCGGTTTCGCCCTTCTTGGGGCTCATCAGGTGGGCACAGTCCCCGAGTTTCCGTCAACCTTATGTTCTACTTGAAACCAAATTGCACGGAATTAGCGAAATACACTCATTTGCAAACAAATTTGGTTTTCACGGGAGACTCAAGTGAGTCTCTCGTTTATGATGTTCTTCAACTGAATGTGCTGCACACAGGCCGCCTCATGTTTCAGTTGGTACGATATTCGAGATATCGCAGTATATTTTCATGAAGGAAACTACTCACAAGGTTGCTGAAAACTCTTCGACAGCCCACGACCGGTTTCGCCCTTCNCAGCACATTCAGTTGCCTGGAAACATCATAAACGAGAGATTCAGCTGGGTTCCAGGTGAATCTCTCGCAAAACCAAATTTGTTTGCAAATGAGTGTATTTGGCTGAACACAATAATCTTATTACGTTAATGGGGTATGGCGTGGTGGAGGTTGATCTTTGTCAATCACTATCTTCGGTGCTCCACTAAAACTGAGTGTACGCTGAAATGTACTGATTCACTGCGTCCTAGCTAAATAAGCACAGGGAAAATGGCAATTTTTTATGGGGGAGGGGTACAGTATATACTGTTTTGACAGCAAAGCTTTCAGAAAGTGAGACGCCTTCATGACACAAGAACAGAGCGAAATCGAGCATATTTTGTGAACTGATGTACACGATCAACCACCCATTTCAAAACAGCTCTCTTCGGTGGTCTCTTCTGACTGTTTGTAAAGGCATTCTTTCATCCCATTGTTCTCACTGATCATTTTAGTTGTGTTTCCTGTTAGAAAACTCTGTGGTGGCAAATGCATCCACTTCAGCTTCGATAGTGTCGCCTTCCTCAATGGTAGGTCCGCTGGGATTCGGGCATGTTCAACTTGAGATGGAGGTTTTATTGCATCGAAATTTTTCTACTAACCTTAGTTTGAGTAGTATATTTGTATCGGAAATTTATGAGCGCTGGATATGCCAGGGGCGTGGGTATACGGGACCAGGTGAGTTCATGCGCAATAGCTTCATTCCGCATCACCGAACCTATCACTTTTACTCTCTTTATTCTGGAATCATTAAAGCCATTTGCTTAAAGAAGCAAAATCAATGCTGATGATAGGCTATTGATGTTCCATGTGTCATGATCGAATAATTCCCATTCTATTTCGCTGTGACTGTATCCCTCTACACTCGAGGAAAACCTTCATGACTGATAAGAGCCCTATCGCATACTATTTGTGCTGATGCAGTCCAGTCTGATTGGTATCCGGGTGTTTTTCAACGGCTTTCCCTGAGGTTGGGATGCAACTTTCCATTTAGTTTTGAATGGAAACGCCAACTATTTATTCACACATGCCAGCGTAATGTGGTAAGCCTGTGTTACGGTTATCTACAACATAAGGAACCAGTGTTTTTTTCGTTTATGTAAGTTAAGTTGCCAAGTTATCACGGAGACATATACTTATGCGAAAACATAAACAGTGTGGATCGTCGGGTAATATTTCCTTATCATGTGTCCTTAGGTTCTATTGCCTTAAATTGGTATTTCAGCCATGCAGTGCAATAAATGTATCCAAGGCCATATTATCGGCCAAGTCAAGTCATTTCCACTCAGGAATAGCTTACCAATGTGACAGGTTAATGTAACGGCCGTGCTTAAGATGTAAACTTTTTGAGGCGAACCAATAAATCTGGGTCAATGGAACACGGTATTTCCTCTCTGTTATCTCCTCATAAGACTTAGATCAGTCGTCTTGCAACTGGAACAGGAACCAACATCTTCAAGGGCTTCTTTGGTTATGGACGAGGGTTGTTGCCTCGAGGAGAATTTGCGATGAGTAAAAAAATTCAGGACCTCCAAAACTGTCTCGAAAAGGGTATTATTTCCTCTTGCGAGGTTCCCTTGAAACGGGATTGCCGGGACATAGTTAGTCGGCCAGGTGACTACGAAGTGTACCGGTATTCTTGTACAAGAAGCAGACGGTCTCTGCCCTCTAAACGTCCGATATCCAGCTATCGCCTAGTCACAGTAATAATAATATTGATAATAAAAATAATAGTAATACTAATGTGGTGATAATGACCAAATAAGTGAATGGCATGAAGGGCAGCTGGTGGAGTGTCCATCGAAAATTTGTCGTTATACTGGATGCAAAAAAAAATGGAACCAGATGGATGAGTACTGGTGCGTTGGAAATCATTTTATTATGACATAAGGAAATATACACACTTGACCACAACAGGAACAAGTAAGTGTTGCTGATGAGGCTGGTCGAGTTTAAGATAAAATTGAAAACATTTTGTGGTGGGACAAAAAAATGATCTTGAACACACACAGTGTCCGAGTTGTGGACAGTCAACTGGTAAATAACATTTCTCAGTAAGGATTGTATTTGAAATGAATGGAGACTTTGTCCAAAATTTCTGAAAGGCATCTCAACGTTATTTTTGCTTTTTTTATGTGCAGCTAGAAGCATCAAATGAATTGGAGGTCGGTAAGATATGAAGGATAAAAACTGAGCCGCGAGATTTTGACGTTTCGAATCGTTTGTGGTTTGCCTATCAGGGCAGCCAATGATAGAGCGGGTAACGAGCATGGGAGGTTTTAGAAACAACCTCACATCCGAGAACTGTTTTTCGCGGGAATAATGTGAATTTCCAGAAACTGGTTATGGCAGAGAAATGGCGGAGGGTGTTCTGAGCTTCGTTACTCAGGTATAAAAGCGAGGGGAGATTCAGGAAAGCTATGAAATGAATGCGCATCGTTTGCATAGGTTAAAGTTTGTTCGACTGAGTAGATCTTTTAGGAACCAAACTGCGACTTGTTGTGGTGTTTTCCAGATAAAACAGAGACACATGGAGCACTAATGATCAAATGTAACTCCAATTAAACGGTTGGTGGAGGAACCGAAATGAGTAGCAATCTACCAGAATGTCAAAAATGACCGTTTCTGCCTGGTGACTAGGTGTTTCATTGGGTCTTTTGGATATAAAGTGTTCAGTGTCCATTCTGATCCGTTAGCGAGTAAATGAATGTGAAGAGCAGCAGAAAAGGCCAAACTTACGCTCCAATGATCTTTTACCCCCAACCTATTTCGGGTCTCTTCAGCTGCTGAAGATACAGTGTAAGGAATCTTTACTTTTGCCTGTTCCGTGTACATTTGAATTTAAAACAAAACAAGGCAGTCCGAAAGACACGATTTGCCTGTGTACTGGGTTAACCCCTTCTATTTGATCTGTGTTAGCTACGAGGTGCGAATCGTGATCGAGCGAATGATGCAGAGCATCCTTCCAAATAATTTCTTGATAATTATTCACAAAGCGAGTTCATATAGGAAACTACAATAAGCAACATGCACTATCAACTTGGGAAACATAGTTTAAGCATTTCATCTGCCTGCGCCGTTTTTTAATTTGAACGTCCGCCGGGAATTTTCACATTTTTCCTCAGCTAATCACGAGCTCATTTGTTTAAGTAGCAGGAAACCGTGTAGGCATACACCCGATTCGGTCAGCCTCACGCTCACCTCCTTCGGTGATACTCGATAGTAGTTAGCCTCTGATGACGCCACAATCTCTCCTAGTCTGTAATTAGCAAGAAATCTTGCCGATTGGCTCGTTTCTCTGTCGATCGTCGTCATAATTTACACACGTGGTTTGAGAGAGTTCGGTTTGTGTAGCGAGCGAAATACCGCAGTTCAGTAGCTCCACTTTCCAGACCTTCCTGAATAGATGTCTTCCAACCTCTATAGGGAGCTTGGTAGACCTGTGCACATACACAAGGTCAGCAGATATTGGTCTTAACTAAAAAATAAGCGAGCTTGTTGCCACGTCGCTGCATGTCTTATTGTGACAGGAGGCCATTGTAGAGATAGTCTGCAAGGCGCAAAATCTGTACACACTCATCCTGTTCTTGTTATATTTCGGCATCCTCTTAATATAGAAACTTCGAATTCCGAATGGGTGTACTCACAGGCAGATTTTGGATTTACACAGGGCAAAAACTGGTACCCAAAGGAACGGAATTCCAATTCATTTGCCGTGTGCTGCAGAGCAGAAAGTCAGGGCACAGCGTTAAAGGTGTTCTCATAGCCCCACACACGTGTGCCTCACCATAAATGAACGCTGGTGATGATTTGCTTCTGTCACCCTTGATATATGAGCAAGACTCATCACCAGGGTCGCGTGTTTTCTACACAGATTTACACTTGGTGGAATAACGCAGATAATGAAAACCGACGATGGAGATTGCACGAAACGAAGTCCTACGAAGAATTTTCGCGAAATTCACTCATTTACACACCAATCAGGTTTTATCAGGAGACTCTGCTGAATCCCAGCTAAATCTCTTGTTTATAATGTGCTTCAACTGAATGTGCTGCACCAGGCCACCTCATGTTTCAGTTGGTACAATATTCGAGACACCGCAGTAGTTTTTTTTAAAGAAGCAACCCATAAGGTTGTTGAAAACTCTTAGACAGCAACTCGAGAACTGCGACTTTCTGATACGCCCGAAGAAAGGTGAACCGTCAAACGGTTTTCAGCAACCTTATGAGTAGTATGTCATGTCTAAACAGTGTATTGCGACATCCCGATTATCGTATCAACTGAAACATGAGGTGGCCTGGTGCAGCCCATTCGGTCGAAGAACATCATAACCGAAAGATTCAGCTGGATTTAGTTGAATCTCCAGTCAAAACCAAATTGGTGTGTAAAAGAGTGCATTTCACGAATTTGGGTTCAAGTAGAACACAAGGTTGACACAAACTCTGGAACTTCGTCTACTTGGTGAGCCCGAAGAAGGACGAAACCAATCGTGGGCTGTCGAAGAGTTCTCAGTAGCCATCTGAGTAGTTCCCTTTAAGAAACAAAAAACAGATTATTGAGTCTTTCAGAGGAAGCCAACAGGAATGCAAAAAGTATTTCTGGTTTCGCAGAGTATTCTTGAATACTGTACGACCGGTCAGTAAAACAAAACAGAAAGAAAACAATTTCTAATTTGAACGGAAAATGTGGATCATGCACCTGGAAACACTTTCCTCCTAACCTAGAGAGGATACCTAGCAGCTGCTTGACCCACTTAAAGAAAAGGGCAAGCAAACTTATATAACTGTAGAGCTCAATATTTCCCATGGAACACTAGCAATGTGTTGTCTAGTGATTCAGGCTGTTTTATGACCCAGAGGATCTTTCGTACGGGCTAGAAAGGTAAGTTTTCCTAGCCTTGGCTGACTCCGGTTTCGTTTTAGGCTGACTTTCCAAGTAAGTGATGGATAAAAGTGAGAAACCGCTTGGTCGATCCCCAGTGGTTTTTCTCTTGAAGAAGTGGCACCACAAGTCGATCAGTTAATCACAGGAATATCGGTTTTTCTTGATTACCGACCGAAAGAACTGAAGAAAAACACTGGTGGTTGAACGGAACAGGCTGGGCCGCCAACACCTACTCTGGCAATCACTTAACCAAAGCAAAACACTTGGAATACACAGTGGGTGGTAAGCGGTGCACGGTGAAAAGAAGAGTTCTTACAAGAGAACTTAAGTAGCACTTTACTCTGTTAAGATCTCAATAAAACCTGGAGTGGATACCTTGATAGGTTCGTCATTAATTTCAGGTGGTATGACTGACACAAAAGCCTTACTGCTTACTAACGTAGAAAGACTAGGTGTTACCGGTTGGTAGCTATCAAAGCTGGTGTGAGTATCAGAAGGTATCGTGATGAGACTACGCTCCGGAATGGTTGATTTAATGTGGGCGTCAATTAACTGATTAATTATGATCAATTGGCAACAGTTTGAAACACACTTGATTACTGAAGCACCAATTGGTGTGTTCAGATTCCGCCTACTGTTTCTCTCCACAAACCAATCTAAATGAAATCCATCAGCTTTCACCCGTTCCTGTTACCAATTCTACCTTACTCACTTTCCGGGTAGGTTTCATGTCTTGGTGGCTATGGACTTCAACTCTTTCCTCGTCCCTTTGGATAATCTTAAAACTGAAGAGTTTTAATGAAGCAGGTTCAGGCATTCATCTCTTGTGTTCAAGCGTTTGCTCGGAAAATAGCTTACTTGATATCTTCGCTCAGACCTTTCCTCGAATATTCACTATCCCAAAACTGTAGATATAATCAAATGATTCGAGCTACAGTTCTTCGCCTTTTGTGAAAGAACGCACGCTCTAAGGGTTGGCTCATCTTGGAAGTGCTTCATGTTGTACGTTTATGCTTTCAGTCACCGTTTCGCAGAATTCCTCATTAAGACTGAGGTAGAAGCCATATGGTGTGAATGAAAAGGCGTTGAGAAGTCCGTCGGAGTTACTGTGTATTGTTGTTGTATACTGCTTCCGACAAAAAGCTGTTATCTGGTTGTGGTGGTTGGGCTTCAGTGTTTTAATAGCCCTGTGGGCTATGCTGGCTGAAACTTGGCCTTTCAAGATTCTATCATGCCAGAAAGTCTAATGGGGAGCAGTCTCCGTAATGCAGTAAATCTTATTACGAAGCGGTTTTTGGGGTAATGTCGTGCTTTTCGACGCAGTAGAAGAGTACCTACCTGGCGATCAGCATTTCCATGCGTACAGAAACAGCGATGCTGTCTTCCCTGAAGAAACAAAGGTCCTAGCGGCCACTCACTCCGATCGTTCAACGCTTGCTTGTCACCACCACCGCACTATCCAGTACGGTTGAAATACCTCTGAAAGCCAGGAGTCCGGTGCTGCTCAGAAGTCACCTACTGCGCACATTGACATGAGGAGTCAGACTTCCATACACCACTCCCTGCACCCTCGGGCTACGTCAGCCCTCCACTACTTTGTGGTTCAAACTCTGAAGTCTAAGGCTTGGGATCGTGTGCTCGAAATAAGCCTTTACTTCCAGGCTCAGCAGCGAAAGTGAACACCGTGTCGTATTCAAGTTTCAAATCGCATGAACCAATGAATGGTGGACGAACCAAACTGTATCAACTCTAAAATGATGATCATCCTATTCCGAAACAGGCAAAACCGGTGAACTTTCCGGAAACGTTCTCTCTATTTCCCGGTACACTAACTTCAGAAAACTAAACAAAAACCGAACCATAATTATCCATTTGTAGAAGCATGCCCTCCTTGAGGGCACTCTTCGGGGACTTCCTTTACTTCCGTACAGGGACAGTAAACAGGTAAACATCAGTCACAGTGGTTTGTTGCCCTCGTGTTAAGTAAGAACAGGAGTGCGTACAACCACCCTTCATTCTACGGCATGTCATCCATACCTTATTTAGCATATTTTCAAGTTGCATTGGCTTTTATCTTCATTGGCCAATGATTAATAATCTCCGAATGACTCTTATCTCATCTGTCGGGTTGTGCACTTTATGGATGGATTTCAGGTTTATGCAAATTTCTATCCTGACTCGCACAAAATGTAACGGTTTTCTCGAGTACCGCGTCCTGAAGGTTAGTGGCATGATAGCCGAACATTTCAGCCCACAGAAACTTCGGGCAGTGAAATTCTAGCCCTAAATACAGTGAAGCCAATCACCCGATAAAGTCACTCACATGACCCTTGCGATGACACAGAAGCCACCATTCAGGTAGGAGGTGAATGTATCCCTAGTTTGGTGTGAAAAATGAATGACACTCAAATCAATTAATAAGTTCAAAAGCAAACGGCTTTGTTTATATTCATTTTTAATGACCCTCTCCTTAACTGAGAAAATCTCAAGTAGAATCCCTCAGAACTGAGAAAAGCACTGGACGCCAACTGAAACTGAAATGTCCATTTTCTCTGCAAGTTCATTAGCTGAACCAGACACTACGTGACTTGGAACATGGTTTTGAAATCTTTCTGCCGTCCTTTATCGCTTAATGTCTGTTTATCTGATTGGTTTTCCTCAGATTTCTTCAACAGTTAGATCACATCAGCTGCATTACACAGTTAAGCATAAAGTACCAGATAGACCAGAATTGGAGTACTGGTCAGATGTCATACTCTTGTGGTCAAGAATACCTCTGTAGGCGAAATGAATTTCACCTTGGCTGAACCCAGTCCGAATTTCTGGCAACCTGGTACTTGTGCATGTTTCACTTAACAGGATACTCGAGTTGCACTTATCAGGAAGACTCCTACCAGTTGATGACTGGTCTGGCAGCACGATCAAGCGGGGTGTGGTGATAATAAACTTTTATAAAAAGGGTTTTGTCTTCTTTCTATCGACCATTAAGTAACACTCGAGGTCAAAATTATCCACTGAGTTTATTAGTTCGACTCACGGGCGCACCCACACCATATATTCGTTGCTTGATAGCCATGTAACGAAAGCCCATCAAAAGTAACTGCAATATCCCTTTGGTCTCCCGAAGCCTGCTCATCGAGAACCTCATATCGAAGTGACCTCCTGAAGCAGCGCACTCAACTACTTTGAGATGATGAGGGGGTATGCTTCCGTCAGAATGAGCAAAGTGATTCTTTCTGAATGTACGTCCCATTTGGTTTTGAGACACAAACTTTGAATTCATCGCAGTTAATACTCCATGAAATGTGCCCAAGAATACCGCGACTATGTGCGCTTCCCACTAATTGATCGATACGAAAGATGGCTCAACTTATTCCCTATTTTTGTGCAGATAAACTTTACTGTAATCAGGGTCGTGTTAGTCAACTCATGGTAGGTCTGTAGCAGTGATTTGGGACACTCTGGTTCTACGCGTGTACTTTCAGGAAAATTACTTGAAAATTATTTGGCTCAGTGGATTCTCCGTGATACTGTCATACTTTCAGATTTCGACAAATACTCTCATTTGCACATGAATTTGGTTTTGAGGGGAGACTCAACTGAATCCGGCTGAATCTCTCGTTTATGATGGTCGGAAGTATTGCCAGATCCTGAGTATTGTAGCAAAAGAGACATGAGACTGCCCGGTGCACCACATTCAGCTGAGGCGGACTATCCTAAGTGACAGATTCAACTGGATTTAATTGAGCCTCTTGTCAAAACCAAATTCATTGTTATTTCGCTTATACATGGCTAACAACGGTACTTAATTAAACCAACTAGTAAACTCTCCAACTACATCGGACTATTTTCTCCTTCGAATCATTATTCTTAAACTACTATGTATTTTTCTTCATATTCACATCACTCGTTTGAACAGTCGTCCTCCTGTCCTGGCATAATTATTCTGGTGAGTCCACACCAAAGGTGGAAGCACTGGACTCGAGTTTCGCTCTTATTAGAGCTCATCAGCCGTGCATATCCAGTGGCCGTGCCCGGATTTGAACTCCTGACATCTGACATGCGTGGCGAGCGTGTTACCACTACTCCACCAACGCATGTTGGACGCATCTGAATTTTCACGTCTGAACAGGCGAACGTGTTCACGCTTGAGCGATGTGGTTTATTGACGAAATGCTGCCCAAACTGATAGTCTCTTCAGCAGTTTCTGTCCAATTGCTGTAGTTTATTGGTATTGAGGGCTGAAATAATCGAACGTAAAGCGTTGTGGGTTAAACTGAGCCAATCATCCATCTGCCGCAAGCTTTCGCTGCACTTTTGTCATTCATGACGTCGGAAGCAAGAGGATTGATGTGGTGCAGGTTGCTTGAACATAAACAAAAAAAAACACTCGACATACAACAAATAGACGATAACCAGAGATCATTAGGTCAGAAAGGCGTCACTTATCTTCTGGAGTGGCTTGCACTACCTCATGTAAAACTGTAACTAATCGCATATGCAGGAGCACGAGGACTGCTAATTTCATTTTAATTAATGAAATCAACTAGGGACTTTAACTCAGGATTGTTTTCTAGCAGGTCCTACACCACAAATAGGGAACAAGGGAAATTAGTCGAGAGGTCATTTGTACAGCTGTGACACAGTGAATGACCGAGGGTAGCAATCGCGATCTCTATAGCAAAAGATAGCTTCCTCATTATCTGGTTCCAATTCGCCATGCTGTTGTACCCATCTTTAGGTGGACACTGAGAAGTATGTAGTTTTGGGGCTGTTGGTTAAACTATACCACTCGCGTTTGAGCAAGTCTAAGCGGGAATGCGAGTACCTCCTTTCAAGAAGAGATTCCACTTTGCAAGAGTAGTAAGAAACTAACCACTAACGCGAGATCCGAGAGGTTTACTTGCGTTTTAAATCAAGCCGGTAGGAAGTGAGAGGAGTATTTTTATACAATATGTGTTTGAAGTAGTTTCACTGGCCGTTTTTGTGTTTTTACGCGTTAGTCAGTGTATTTGGTCCTGAAATTTTTGCCATGAAAATTTACTTAGGTCATTTATCGTAGGTGTGCGTATGAAGTTCGGTTGCAACTTTCCACAAGATATAAAAATTTAACTGGTTTCTACGTGGCAATTCCACTTATGGCATTCTGCTACCTAAGCAAGCCAGTCAGCATGCCCATCTGAGTTATGGGCCTTTCAACATTCCAAATCACGTCCACCCATAATTCAATCGGTCGGACCAACCCAAGCTACTGAGATTTTTCTTGTCATGCCGTTGTTCTGCACTTTACCAGTTAGGATTATGTGGCAGCTAAATACCAACAGGATGTGGTGCAAATGAGGTCCCACCCAGCAATCCAGCGTAAAGTGATACCGGCTCATTCTTCGCAAGAGTGACCAGTGTACCTAGAAGAGGTAGGTGGAATTGAGTCCACTTAGTGTCCGTTATACAGAGTGAGTCGATGGCTACGTAGTTTTTAGAAATCGAGTGCTCTTGAAAGATGATCTGTAGCAAAAAGGACTTTAGAAGGCAACGTACAAGATGACCGAATTTTAATCATGCCTGCAAACCTATATTGACTAAATAGAGCGCAGACATTACTCAAGGTGCCTATAACATTTCAACTGCAATTGAATTTAAAACAAATTTGGAAGAAGGAATAGTAACTTCCAGAGACTGAAAGCCAATCGCACTCCTGTTACGCACCGTTCACTGATTGGTTCTCGTTACGTTAAGCGAACCCCTGGGATGAGGTCCAATAGTCTTCTTTCCGAACGCGGTACAGAGAGAACACTCGCATGAGTATAGGGAAGCAAGTGGGACCAAAGCGCAAGACACAGCAGTATAATCATATCGGTCGACCTGCGTTACCTCAATGCAGCCGAATATCACTCAAGTGTCATCCATTAATCAGGAATGTTCACCAGGTGAAGATTATCCTAGGCAGAACTGGCTGGATCAAACGATAACCAGCTGTAGAAGAGGATCATGCGTTAAAACCAAATTGGTATGCAAATGAGTGTAGTTTGCTAGAATCATGCATAGTTTTTCTTGTGTATGCCCAAGGAGAAATCAGATGCTCTACTGACTCGAAAAACATCTCGCCATCGGTTGAAACTCTTGCAATTACTGTGTCCTCCTCTTATCCGTTGACATATTGAGACATGTTAACATGTTGAGATACTAGAGCCCAAAGTGTATTCGCATGATCAGTGTGAGCCTTGCCAAGATCATAACCCAAGGCTTGAAACGACTGGATCAGGATAGCTTTTGAAAATCCGAAGATAGCCAACAATGGGTTGTGGTCAATGTGAGGTGGAAAATGCCGGCCATGCAGCACTCTGTGGAATTTTTTCACGGCAAGGATGACAACTGGGGCCTCCTTTTCCAGTAGGCTATGATTTTTCTCCGTTAACGAGAGTGAGCTAGATAACAAAGAAATTTTTTTCGAACTCCTCAGAACCTGAGGCGGTATGATTGCGCCAATTCCACATGCCGAAGCATTGGCTGCCACGATGACCAGAGGTTTAAATAAGTAATAAGATGACAACAAATCAGACTTGAGTGAATTTTTAATGTGACAAAAGGATGAGTGACATGCGTTTGACCAGTTAAATTCAGACAAAGGATAGACAGTCCAAAGTAGAAGGTAGACGGACCTAAGTCTTGGTGAGCTGCCTTGGTCTGAAGGTCCGTACCAGTATCTGCCAAAACAAAAGCGTCGTTGCATGTCACTCCTTGAATTTCTTATGAGGTGATACTTCCAAGTGCAGCTGTGGACTTTGATAACAGGCTTACAGAACGCGTTTCTTCATTGCTGACTGCGTGAATTGGTGACGACCCTAATCAGCACATTTGGGAAAGTCTGAATAGACTGGAAATCACCTCCTACCCCGCAAAGCATGACTTCATCAATGATTCGATGGCTTTGTGGGGGAAGACTACCTGAATTTCAGCTGAATAATAAAGATGCTAGACCCTTCAATCATAACAAAGGTTCGCGCCATGTTTGTTCACTTGTGTAAACAAACAAATCGGGCTATTATCATTTGTGACACTCTGCAGTTGAGAACTAGCTCAGCCTTTCATCCTATCGCCAGCCGTGTATGAATACCAATGAAGAGTCTGATGTCTCTAAAGTTATCTTTCAAAATTAGTTCTTTGGTACCTCAAGAGAACACAACTCAAAAAGACGACGAGGTACTCGCCAACAATCAACTTACCAAAAGGCAGAAATGGGTCTTCCAATATCTCTATGATCTGCGCATCCCATTGTTTCTTTCACCACGAAGATAGCAGAATCACCAGGCAGTATATGCATCAAGCCGATGTCTGCTTAATTCGATGCCCGTGCCAATACATGCTGCATCGATTGAATGGTGCACAGGCGCACCTCTGCATATTGTCCGCGTCTGCAGCAAATAAGGGACGTGCATGGCAATCTTCCGCTGACGAGCTGGATCAGTATCGAATATTCGAGCTTCAGGCACTAACATCTCAAAAACCTATACTTCCAGCAGACTGACCAAAAGCAACATCGTTCGAGTTATTATCTATACAGAGCCCTTTAACTAAAAAGGTGCTAGGACAATACCCTCTAATGTCTGCTTATGGGTACAGTTGAATGAACTTCATGAAAATCCATTAAGGTTGTCTTATAGGAGTGACACTTTGTTAATCAGCCAAACGATGGAATTTTTTGTTCTACAGTACAGGATAAATGTTCATAACCTGCCACTGAGCAGGTTCTACAAGTCCTGCTGAAACCGACCGATTAAGAAGTGCTGTCGATGAAGAAAACATGATCGATTCATCCAACATCGGTGACCATATGAACAGCTCTCGAGTGTATTACGCCAGCCGGCTCGAGCAGAGAACTAGATTCTTAGGTGGCTGGCACATCCAGCTTCCCTGTGCTATGCTAGCTAGATAACTTCCACGCCAGATGTACGCATTACAGGCAGCGGACGAAGGTTACAGTCTTCGAATAAAAATAAGTGGTTTGGACAAATGCAGCAAAGGTAGACTGTCAGCCAGTGGGCTCAGAGATCAACAATTCCTCTCATTAGCTGTACGGACTACAGGCACCGGATGAGGAACGCATCCAAGTGACTATCTCGCTTATGAACAACAGGCCCCCATATTTACTCGAAATTCTTTGACTATGTACTTCCTTGTCTCAAGACCAGGCGGATAGACCTGATTGAACAACCCATCCCATTGTCCAGATCGTCATTCTGGAAGCTAGCGGGTCTGCTTCAAGGATGACAAAGCAGAGCACACATGCAATCCGCAGTGTCACCGCTAACCATGTTTATCGCTCTATTCGGTCAATTAGACTAAGGTCATGCATGCGTGCTCATTATCTGCACTTTATCCAGCTCAGCTACACGATTCCCACTGATATGAATGTGCACGCTGTGTTGTTGTGAGTGCATTGCACGCGTCACCGTTTGACTCAGCGAGCATGCGTTTTCTTGATTTATCCAAGGGCGCCCTGGAGATCAACTCCAGGTCGCGACATTGTAATCCACAATCTTATCCGTTCGGCCACCGGATATATGTGCGAGTGTACTTGGGTGGTCGATTGGATAAGATCATGGAGTAACATTTCCTTGACCTCAGCTCGAACCCCAGGTGGGCGTCTGCTGAATAATTGCCGTCTCCCGTGTCGATAATCTGTACGTATGTTTCAAACATAAGAAGGTACCAACCTGTTGTTGCTTCAAAATGTCTGCTGTGAAAGGACTGAGGCGTACTTCAGTTGGCATGTACGAAATGAGTGGGAAAAGGCTTCACAAGGGCAGTTAAGGGGGCAAGTAGCTGGCTGCCTTTGAGAACCGTTCACATTGATAATCTCTCCAAAAACAGAGCTACTTACAGCAGCAATTCTTTCATTTGGTATCGCAGTCACTCTGGCTGCACTGCGGCATCACACCAGATTGGTCCGAAAGGCTATATTGCAAAGTTGAAGATCACGTGAACTCTTGAAATATCTTACCTAAACTGGAATAAAACGCAGTGTAGAAAAAAGTGAAACCGAGAAACCTCTTTACACAAAATCCTGTTAAGGGTAAGAAAGACATGCACATTTGGTTGGAGCCTTACATTTCCGTGTGATGTGAGTTGGAACAACACGTTTAGGCTGAAAGCATACAGGGAAAATTGAAATTGAAACACAGGAGGCAACCAAAAATCCATTACCATTTGGCTGACCTTTCCAGACAACCTTAAGGTTTCGTTTTTGTGCTCCTTCATTCTCCATAATTGGCTGCAATCCTAGCAGGTACTAGTTGAACATAGAATGATCGTTTTCAAAGAGGGGACATATTCTCAAGAAAACCGCTTGTTATACCTCCAGTACAATGTGCTTGTGTAAGTTGGTAGGCCCCAAAGGATTAGTATCCGAAGAACATGAACGCGCGAAATCACAAGGTGTGGTGTTCAAGGTGATTAACTGACTGACCCATCAGTGAACTCTCTTTCTGCTATCATGGCCAGGTTAGACGGTCTTGCAAACCAGTAAACTCCAGTGAGGGATGTTTGAATAAAGTCGTCTCCATTGTGAGAAACGTTTAAATCAGAAAGAACACTTGACACAAAATACTACTTGCTGGAAACTCCTGAGCGTTCCGTTACCGGTTTCGCTTTGCTTGGGATTCATCAGGGGCAGGTATAGTTCCCGAGTTTCCATCATCCCTATTCTCTAGTTGAACCCAAGTATATGCTGTTGACGAAGTGCAGTTATTTGCAACGACAGAAACGAGTGGTTAAGCTGGGTCACTACTGCGTCTCCCGCTTACACCAACTTAGTAAAAAACAATACCGTTTATCCCGACAACCCAAAGTTTGAAGAAACTTCTGTTGGGGGGCTTTAACTGCAGTTTTACTGCGTTCTAGTTATGTCACTGTCAACCCAACATCTTCTATAATCCAATAAAATTCCACTTTGTTATCCTACTGATCCTCTTACTTCAAAAAAGCTTCACTTAAGTTTTTCTTCTTAACGTTCGCTGACCATTCTGAGAAGCAAGATTAGCCGTTTTAAAGTTGAGAAATAGCTATCTGACTGATTAGAATACAGAGGCAGTTATTGGATTCAAGCTTGCTATTCATTTCAGTAGGTTGTTTTAGAATCTCATCGTATGACTCATTCTAACTCGAAAGTTATAACTATACGTGCTTAGTCTGTAGTCAGTCAGCAACAATGATCGACGGCAACTGACATCGATCACCCAACCGGTAGTTTCACCCATACACTCCTCCATCACTAAAGCAGCTCCCTTAGGCATTGCAGTGTCAATGCCAGACAAAGGGATTGGTAATATTGCACAGTATTTTGGACACCGTATGGGGTACTGAAATTTTTGCAGACAGATGAAAAAAGGACAGACATACGCAGACCGGCAGGCAATGAGGCGTGTAAACATCTGCTTAAACAGTGAAGGCCGGTTGGATACACCCTCCCTCTCCCGTTCTGTGATGTGCGGCTATTTCGGACAACCCAGTCTATGCACGCAAATGCGCACACACACGCGTGCACGCGAATCGTGCAAGAGCTGATAGCTGGGCAGGCGGAACTCGTTTGAAAACAACATCGCCACATCCTTCTTGTTTATCAAAAACCCGGGTGTGTTTTCGGGCAAATTTCCAGGAGAATGCCTCGTTCCGAGGCAGAGCTTTGGGTTACGATCAGTTGCGATGCCAGTGAGTGATTTTCCGGAAATGCGGAAATCCAGAGGCAAGGATGTGTGAAAAACAACAACGGCTTGTGGGTAGGGTAATACAACCGATGAGAACAAAACAGTACTGCACGGCACAAGCCGAAAGAGACTTGATGAAAACAAAGCAGAAAGAAGAACATTCACTCTCCTGCAAACTTTGGACTAGTCTAACCTAAGTTTATATAGTTTCCTGTTCATTAGTAATTCTTTTACCTATTTTGCCACAGTTTTAATGAACACAGTGTCGTTCCCACGTAGTCATTAGCTTCTTATGGTTGCTCCTCCCCCCAAAGATCTAATGCATGAATATAATCCCTTCACGGAGAGCACTGTTTTCGAGACCTATTTTATCATAAGATTTTGCTTAACAATGACCCAAATATCTGATTGCTGTCGGTAGTATTGTAGAACGCGCGATTTGTCAGGTTGAGTGGAAGTGTATAAAATTCCCCCGAAGAAGCGCAACAGCGCAGCTGACATCTAATCAACAGAGCGGTATTCCTAGCCATTACTTTGTCCAAACCCACCTTCCACAGGCCCTGATGGGCCAATGTTCTTCCAATTTTCAACCAAGCCCTGATCAACATGTCTATTCTATTCACTTTAATTCCTTCAACTGTTTTCCAGCTACACAGAAACCTGGTTTAGACTGCAAGTTATTAGATAATCGCCGACCTCGACTACAAGCACTGTACGTACTGAACCGCAAAGTAAACATGTGCTCACACTTGACCGGAAAAGTTCTACACGGAGAAGGTAGCCATATATGTAAGGCTGTACATTTATGCATGAGGCATGAGTCATGCCACCTTTCCAAAAAAGACTCCTTTCTGAGCAAGACCAGTTACAGAGTCATTCGTAATCAAGCAAATCGACTCCGACACGGCCGCAGCTAAGCCGTGTAACTTTTCGGGTCAAAGTTAAAATTTCAACATATCACTATCAGACCCTAAGTGACCTTCTCAGAAAGGAAAACATCTCAGAAGTCGCACAAGACTTCCATCTGACTCGAGGAGCTAGTCGACACGTGACTATGTGATGTGGATTTTGCGAGCTAATCACCCGTTAAGGCCAAATGGTATAGTCATCGCGGGTTCGAATTTCCTAAGAGATTCATGAGGTCTGCACTACTGACGACACTCAATAAGGATGAAGCAGCCGCACAGTGTTTCTCGGTTTTTCAGCATAGAGTGCCTTTGCTTGCAGGACGGAATCTCTACAAAGATTTCAACATCTCTTCATAGTACTACGACTCCAGCAGAATTTTCTCTTCCGGAATCGCACGATAATGTCGCGCTTTGAGCAGACACAAACAAGGAGATGAGATCGATTTTTTGCTCTATTCAGAAAGAGTATCAAATGCATTTGGAAGCCAAGATACATATCGGTACAGTTCTAAGGCGCACAAAAAAGTCAGTGAAAACGTCGAAAAGATGATTTACTGCCCTCAATCATGCAATGTCTAAAAAGCTCATAGAACAGCATGCAGTTTGTGATTTTACACGCACGACTTACTAGAAATGGTGAGTAAACCATGCGCAGAACAGCGGGTAGTAGTGTGCATAATTTATATCCTGTAATTATCCCCTTTATCCTTCCCCATGCAGAAGAGGCACTGAGGGGCCGCATTTCCTCTTTCTGTACATGATAGCCGGATGTAGACCTACTGAACGAAACGTGCAGTGGGTTTTGTACCCACGAAGCTTATATAGATTCCATTTAACACATTTCAGGATATCAACCCATCTCCTGTCGTTTTATAGGTGTCAGAGGTCATGCACCTGCATTTTAGCAAGTGATTTTGCTATCTTTTTTATTGGTGTGTGGATTCTCATCCTTCTGACTCAAACTCGAATCCAATCTTCATTGAAAAAGGCCACGCAATACTTTTTTGAAAGACTGCGTGGTTTCCGATCGGCAGACGAGTCATCCAAATCGCAGGCACCTAAGCCTCCGCGGTACTGTAATAACACATTGCGCTCAAAAGTGGCATCAGTGCGGAGTCTGTATCTTTCTTATGAGAAAAAATCACCGGTGCGCGCAACAAAAACACCGCGCACCTCCACAGAACCGGAACACCAACAGGGTACCCGCACATCAGAATGCGACACGACTCACATTGATACCTTAAATCAGTTTTGTTTTTACCTTAGGAGCAAGACCGAAATAGTGTCCAGCCATAAATCTACCGACTGTTCTTCAAACTCCTCCATCAGTCCCAGGCGTTTCCCAGTTGGCTGAATATTTGTGTCAACTTCTAATTGAAAGCTTTTTGCACGCTTTTTTGATTGGCACGCACCAGCGTTATTCTTTTACTGTGCTTATGCAGACTCAGTGTATGGAACGAATAACTCGGAAAAGCTTAAGCAGGCGGTTTTGACTGGATCCGTGAATTGCTATTGTCACGTCACGTGAATGAGTAGTATTTAGTCGTAATAAAAAGTCGCTAGTTCAGCAACATTACAATTAGAGGAAACCATGTAAGGAAAACAAACCTTTCCTGGGGACTCCGAAATCCACCAAACGCAGACGTAGCTGGTAGTGGGATAGTGTGTTGCTCAGATTTCTGTCATATCGGCAATACCATAACCGCTGAATAAAGTTGAACTTTCAAGGGCTAACGCCGAATTCTGAAAGCTTCATAAACGTGTCTAGAACGATCAATTTTTGCGAGTGGACACAAAACTCGCAGTGTTTCGGGGAATCGTACTGCCTACGCTTTTACGCGGATGAGTCACTTGGACTAGCTCTGTGCGAAACCTCATACAAAAAATTTGTCTTTGGGAAAGAGTTGTCTGTGTTGTTAACCCTGCCAGTGCATCGATATTTCGCCACAAGTTCCAACACCTGGCAGCACCACATCGACGGTTTTATTGAACCAACGGCAACCTCACTGCCATCCTAGCCGCGATACCCGTACATCACTGTCTTCACTCGGTCACCCAGTCCACACAGAAGCGGTCCATATTGGGTGTTCGACGCTGTTGTCTCTCTCGTCTTCAGTGTCATCATCCCCAGTTACGGTTATGACTGCATCAAATTTGTTTTGTGACACTCAGACGCATTGTTCGTGTCATTTTTTGTCGCGTCATCCGTCTAACGAGCACGGTGGACGAGACCGCCATTCGGGTCTCTCAAGCCGGCACACAACCCCCATGCGATCCGGAGAACACGATATCTTTCGATCGAATCTCGGTGCTCCTTGCCACAGGTTGCTTGATGCAGTCAGCTGACCTCGTTTATGGACTCTTGAGAATGTGAGCGTAATTCCATATTTCCCTACCCGCGTTCGTCCCCGCGCTATGCACCGCTGTTCGGATGCTTCGGGGACGCGCCCTATGGCGCGCTTGGGGTGTGTGCACCGGCGGCTATTTACTGAAAAACATGGTGAGGGTCCGGCCAACCTTAGTTACGGCCATGACTGTATAAGTTTGGCTCTGCAACACGCACACGTGCATCGGCCGTGCGACCCTTTTCTCGTCCGTCATTAAGCTAACACCGAGTTGGAGAGATAGGTAGGCCCATCTCAAGCCCCCAAACCAGGCTGTAGCTACCGCGCGACCTAGAAAACGTTCGCTGTCACTCGACCGAGTTCCGGCAGGCCTTGACACAGTGGGCTCGTTGAGGTGACTCGGGCTCATTTGTGGGGCTGTGTTAGTTTGCTCCCAATACCACGTTTGAACGCCAGCACTGAGGTAGTTCACCATTGGCTATTCGGGCTCTTCAAGGCCGCGCATATCAGGTCACTTGGGCTGTGGAAAAAACGATGACGTCAGGTGGGTAAATGCGGTGGCCGTCGAACCAGGGTAGCCACCGACCGACCTTGCAACATGTAAAGCAGACGTGAACCTGAAATCGTGCAGACCAACTGAGGCCCTCTTTTGAAAGGATGAGCATTATAGATGTGAGAATATCACAGTCGGTGAGGTGTGGGTCGAATGGGCTAAAACGTAGAGAATCCAAATGGAGAAGAATGCATACCACAAAGTCTTCAGCGTGATCGGGCAATTCAGTCAAATTTGGATTCGTGTTGGCTGTTTGAGGAAAACGTATTGAATAAAGTCGTCCGAATCCTTGGAGAAAGGGCATACGTAGAGCTGCCACCTGGTGTGACAGAGGCGTCTTCGGAGGAAATCACTCAGTGGATTCCAAAAGAGGGAAACGTTATTTTCCAAAGTACGATTGCTGGTGATAAATGCGAGACAGCTACGGTTTGATTACAGGTATTATGACTGATTCACCCACACCCAAGAGGATTTGCGCACGATATTCCAATTGAAAATGGAGTGGCGCGATGGAAATCACAGACGGAGTCACAGATGTATGCGAGCCGCGAAGCCATGAGGGTCTCTAGCACTCAGTGAATGGTCACAGTTCCTCCTGCATATTTGTATGGGTTCTCCTAGGTAGCATATTTTGCTAATCTGTGTTTAAAAAAGAAACTGGTTAAAACTCACTCAATCTCCTTGCGGATCGTCAACCATCTCATGAGAATTTCGGAGATCGTATTTGGCCTTCGCCATCTGGTAAAGTTAGGAGCCAGTTTATGAAATGTATCGGTCTTGTGTGGAATATCTTCCTTTGAGCTTAGTACACGCTTTAATGAACAGCTGATTTCGTTTGACGTTTTCCCTCACTTTGAATTTACAGCCTTTTCATCAAAATAGTAATTTTTATCCTGTCCCTTGGGCTATTGTGTTGTTCCATAAGCTCTTCTTGTGTTTATATATAAAAAGCCATCATCTTCGGAAGTAGAATGTGGACTGTTAGAGGAATATTGTAGGAAACACTCTCAACAGGAAATGTCTATTCTGGTTTAGGATGCCCAAGTTGGAACCCCATTTTCTCCTTTAATTAGTGAAACAAGTTCACCGTTTGTGATGGATCTGAAAACCCCTTTTCTTGTTAATACCTTGCATACTTTTGAAAATAAGACATCCTTACTTGAGGTGTTAGTTTGCGTCGTTCTTAGAGGATTTTGTCACACGCCTTCCCAGTGTTAGTCAGCTTTCCCGATGGCTACCGAAGAGTTATTTTTAACCTTTTTTTTTTCAAATGTAAACCGAACGAAAATAGTGAACCTGGATTTTTTAAACCCCCTCTTCGTCTGTGATGTGAAGCAACACCAAATGTGCTGGTGAGACAAAATTGTACGTGTGTTGAGCCGACTCATTTGAAGGCATGTGTACACTGCTGTGTACGAGTACGTGCTTATAGACGTTCCAGACGGCGTAGGTTACCCCAAAGAAACTGAGAGTGGTACGACACTCTGGTTTACTCCATCAGTCTGTGTGCAAATGCCAGTGGGAGGTCAGGATGATGGCTTGTTGACACTGCTCCACAGTTTGGCCAGCACCATTGACAGCAACGACTGTTGAACTTCGTGAAATCTCTACCTCACTTTCTGCAAAATTTTGTCGTCGTAGCAGTGACACGCTTTCACTCTCCACACATATCCTTCTGCTAATATGCTAAGGTCCTGGTAAGAGAATAGATACCTAAAATGTACTCCAAAAGGCCGTTGGGTATTTGTATCTAAATATAGTATGAATGAATAAACGGCCATATTGGCCGTACCTGACCTTCCGCGTCGTAAGCTTTGATCAGCCCAGACGGTGTCTTTTCTTCGCACGGCATAGTACCATGCTTTTGGTACATGCCTCTGGTGAATCTGGGGATTTAACGGTACTGCTCAGTAAACTGCAATTACACGCTTTCGGAATACTCGACCTACCAGGTTGGCGGTTAGTTTGCGGTAGTAGTCGGATCAGTGGTGACGATAAAACAACGTGGTTCTACGAGCTATTGGCCTTAGGGCACACAGAAATCGATAGACAAATGTTCTTTGTGCTCGAAACTACCAAACGGGACTTAAGTTGATAGCTACTCAGGTTTCAGCAAGCGAATGAACGTGAAAGTGCTCGCGGTGACAGACCCTCAATTAACGCACTTAGGATCGGTCGTTTAAACTCGATGGTGGAGCTGAATATCCGACCTCAGTGGATGGAAGAATCATAAATCGGGGTGGATACATTCGGCTTCCAGTGTCGAAGGAAAAGTAAGAGAAGGCGGAGCGACCAGAAAACACGCGGTAGGCTTGGCTGGAACAATTGACCACAGTGCGTCCTTCGATGCAGCTTTCAGACAGTCTTGCTGAGAATGCATGGATGGAATAATTGCTATTGCAGAGATCGTTAGTCAGAACTTCCGGTGACGTTAGACACTCAAAACGGATGGGCTGTGGCAAAATGATCATAGTGGCCAAACTCACGATTAGTGTTTGCTTCATGCCAAATATGGCTAACACGACTGTCGGCGAATAAATTCAACTGGCATGCCTAAAGCAATGATTCTTTTTCTTTTTCCTTACCCGCACTTCGCACAACAAATTTCGTAGTCTTCAAATCCAACACAAGGCTACTGCTTAATAACATATGGAAGACTGAGTTAGTCCCGTCCGCATTGTACTACAGTCGTTATGACCCGGTTCCCTTCTTACGAGCCATCTATCTGTGGCTGCGAAGTCGATGTATTTCATTTCAGTTCTCAACTCCAACACCTCCGTTGCCGAACGTTGGTTCAGTGTCTCTCAGTTGTATGAAACTTCATGAAATCCTCAAATACTGGCAGGTTGTGTCAAAGAAGGTCTTCTGCACTCGACTGTGAATCTTCAGTACACGAAATTGCAGTGGTTTCGATTAACTCTATTTGAAACCTTATTTGAACCATGAAATTGATATCAATCAAACAAGAAGTTCTAAACACAGATGGTCCACCACCAGAGCACTGCGAACGATACACCAGGAAAGAATTGCCTGATGCGACACAGCTTAGAAGGCCTATGATAACCATTGGACAGCTCAGGATCAATTCCAATCTTTTTGAACCTCATCAATTGGATCGAGTCCCGAATTTCCGCCAATCTTAAATGCAGAACTGGATGTATTTGCAAATCAACATGGTGTTAATTGGAGACTCAGCTGAACCCTGGAGGAATCTTTCGTCGAACATACTGAACGGTAGCCGCCTCATGTTACATTTGGAACGATGTTCTAAAAGCCACCTACAGAAGGTTAAGCTCTGATTCAGTTGCGTCTACCACTGACGTCACGTGAGTCCATTATGGGTAGGTAATAGTTAGACTTTCGATTGTTTTAGAAGTGGAAAGGGCTTCAGATAAAAAGTATGTATTGAGTAGCTGAAGAGACTCTGAGAGAGAATTTTTAGCAAGCCTTACTGTGTTTGCTGACAGGTATGTCATTGAAATTTCACGTGATTTAAAGATGTAGCAGTGAAGCAGAACTCTTTGCCAGAGAGTCCGGGCACATAGATTCAGTGTGGGAGGATGCATCCGATTGTAAACCACATTACAAGATAATGTAATACTGATCATCTCCTTGGTTTCAGTGACTAAAACCCCAGTAATCAAAATGTGGTGATAACTGCATTCAACTAAGAGAATCATCCGAGGTTTCTACAGAGGGCCATTCTCAAAGAAGGACGGTATCACTGACACTGAGCTTTTCCCATCGAATAACGGAGACTACTACTTCATTACCGCTGAGGACATTGAGGAATATATGCAGATTATGAGACTACTTCATGAACATTTTCCGAGCCGGTAGAAACAGTCGTCATGTCAGTACTTCACAGAAAGAGTAGATCAGGAATGGGTTAACATTTCTCGAAAAACAGGTGAGACAGTGTAGATCCTTTGAGCACACTGGTATCAGTGAGGAGAGAAGTGTAGCTTTGGCAACCTATGCAAGTCAGTTGTGTTTATCTGAATCAACCTAAGCAGATCCTGTTCATTTCTGAAGGCGACTGCAACAGCACACCTCAGTCGATGCTGCCGAACGCTTCTGTGTACTCAAAGAACGACAATCGCACAGCCTTTAATCGAGTGAAACAACAACCGAATGAACCAGATAGACAACTGCCTTCAGCGTAGGCGCGACCACAGATGGGTAAACTGGCGTCGGCCTTCAGCAAGCACAGTGGTTTGCATGTCACTGAAGAGTGTTGTTTGGGATCGCTTTAGAAGAGTCGAGGCGCAAGCCTTATATCGAAAATCGTTGTCATTTTTCAGCGACAATTTTATCCCCTCATCATTGGCAAATTTCCCAGCAGAGGAAGATCACTGGTTCATCGAGAAAGTTAGCAAACTCCTTGAGTAGGTAGCATGGGCGCGCGAAAGCCGTGGCTGTTAGCTTTCCCAGGCCTTAATACTTTAGGTTTCTCGCAAACTATGTCCCCTACTCTACTGTTCTATTACTCTACACCCTTGCTAGGTGCCAGACGCAGTTGACGGTTTGAGGGCACCAGTAACTTTACGAATGATCATGTTGAGGTCAGCGTTTTATGACGAATGTTGAGAGATGGTACCACGTAGGTACTTCACGGCATCCTACCTCTCACATGGTTTTATTGTCAATTACCGTTTGCATGTGGATTCTATTCAAACACCTAATCCCCATTTTATCGATGAATAAAGAGTTAACCAATCACAACTTTGTAATGTATTAGCTGGTAAAGTGAGATTCACATGGTCGTATGCATAAACCTTTGACTGAAATTAAAAATTAGCTTGTGTTTCCCTGTGTCTGTGTCTGGTGCTGTGTTGTAGTGGCGCTAAACTTAATCTGCAGGACCGGAAAATCTTGAAGGATTCTACAGGAAAAACTAAATAATATTGTGTAGACTTAACACACTACTCATAAGGCTGCTGAAAAGCCGTTGACAGCCCACGACTGGTTTCGTCTTTCTTTGAGTTCACCAGATAAGCACAGTCCCCGGGTTTAATTCGCCTTTATGCTCTACCTGGACCCTAACTTCAGGAAGTTAAAACGTCTATACAATATATTGCCATAATGGCGTGTCGTACCGACTGAAACATGAGGCAGCCTGATGCAGCGCACCAAACTGAAGGAGAACATCATAAACGAGAGATTCAGTTAGATCTCCCGTGAAAACCAGATTGGTATGCAAGTGAGTGCATTTCGCTAAATAATATTCTCCACAAAATTATGCTTTTTTGGGGAGCCCATCGGACTGCATTTTCGGTACTGCTGACATGCTGCAGGAATTGAAAATCCATCCACATTTAAGTCTGACGAACATTTTGTCAGTCTATGAATTTAGCTCATTTCAATCTGCTCGGGGTTACCTGACTCTCATCCTGGGCTAAGAACCACTCCTCTACAAGATTATTACTACTAAATCTATCCTTTTCCAAAGGTCAGAAAGAAAGAGAGTCTGCTCATTCTAGTTATTGCGGCACCAGTGTTTTTGGGAAAAATTGTCGATACGCTAGAATACTGGCATAAAAATTCGACGCAATGACAAGCCCACTCTTCAACCCTTAAATAAATTCACACCACTATGAACAATAATCATATTCCACAATGAAATGTAGGAGGAAACTGTCAGTTTTCACTAGGACTTGAACTGTTTCGGGGACAATTCAGTTAAAGGTTTTTAGCTCCACTTTGTTTGAGAAATAGGTTAGACTAATATTAGCAACCTGGTAGCTACAGGTGCTACATTTCTAGCCCACAGAAAATCATGTCGTGCCTTGGGTCGTTTCCTTATGTGGCCCGAAATTGGTTTGGTTACAAAATCTGCCAGTGTTTTAAGTATCGTGTTCATGAATGATGTCAGTAATCCACCCTTTCTGTTCCACATTTGGCAAGGAAATTTCACTCCAGCAGTGTATTTCTTACGATAAGGATCAATCAGTGGACAATCCGTGACAGCGACACGATTGACTTCCTATTCTTGAAGTTACTCTTCCTGTTGTTGAGGTGATGACTATCACAACTGAAGCTGAATTGTTCTAGGCCACGTTCGATTTATAGAGCTCACATGTTACGGAAACTTCGCCTAGCCCCTGTGATGACGCAACTCTAAGTCACGAAAGCCGCAACAGATGGGTTACCTAGGTGCAAGCGTATCGTGCTGGCCTTTGAAGTCACTTTTGTGGCCTGTTTGCATTTGGCTCTGAGCAATGAGTCAATGTAAACGGTCTAGTATCTCAGGGCTTCAGGATCGAGGTCTGGTGGAAAGCTACAATTCCATAGGCGCTGTTTACCCCAATTTAGCTGGTGTGAACGTGCGTGATGGATAGAATCAGTGACGTAATATAAAGCCACATAGCTCTCAAAAGATGTGGTCTGTAGCTAAAGCTAAGTTATATGTTATGAATATGGTCTATTGCTACTGAATGGCCTTGTGTTTTGTAAAAGCGCATGTTCACCGCAAAGTTGACCAACTGTCCGTGGAGTGTTCACTTCCGACCCCACAGGTTACGGGCTCAGTTTGTGCTTTTCAGCCTTGGAGAATGAACGCACTTTCTTCGCATGGTGGTGCGCAAGATTTAAGCTTCAAAATCCCATCAGCTCCAGAGCATATGACGTCATAAACCATCATGGTGAACAGATTATGGAGTGGAAACGCCATCTGATGGTCGAATGTAAAATCGACCGATGAACATAATTCATGAACTGTTTATGCGTCTGTGCGTATGGAACCTCGGACACTCGCCCCCCAGTATGAATCAGTCTACCGTCCATTAGAACCGAAGGATGTGGAACTGTTCCAGAGACTTCAGAGTGTGAGTCAGAACTCACTTGTTCAACTAAAGCGATCGGACGAAAGTGTGCTGCAATCAATGCGGTACTTCGGACGAATTGCGCTGGCTGATATTTGATTCTTGAACAAACCTCTGCAACAGCAGGTCAGCTGATAAGAAACAAGAGAGATGATACCATTCTTTCACTGAGTTGCTTAGACTTTTACCCTATCACGAGTTCGCTCCACAGATTGGTAAATAAACATCATCTATCGTCCTGTTAGTATGAACCTACGTACCTACCGGTAGGTTAGGTTACCAAATTGGCACTGACCAAAGCTTTCCGACACCAGAAGTGCTTAAGCTCAACCTGTTCAGAAAGCAGATTTTGAATTTGACTGATGACCTAGAAAATATTGACTGCGTTCAAGAGTCCCAGCATTTAAATGTTAACAGCTTGTCTTTACTATTGCAGGCGGTAAAAGTATTACATTCATGCTGCTGACTTGCACTCCCGGCTTTTTTATTTCGTTGGCTAAAATTGCAAGGAAGTTCAAAGCAAAGCAATATGATTTTGGCCGATAAAAAGCTCGGTCGAATAAATCAGCTCTATGGTACCACAATTCAAGTTAACTGATCTTCACAGAAAGAACAAATTACATCGGGAACAAAGTTGTAATAAATAGCCTGATCGATCAAGCGGTTCAACTGACCAAAGTTATATTGAATATGAACCTGTTTGGAACTGTGGGTTTTAAAACCCCAGGCGCTGGTTTACTGTTCTCTTCCAAACTTGTTTGATCCGTAATCATTCGGAGAAGAGGTGAGTCCACTGTACATAGGTCCACAATACAAACAGAGTTCTGATGAATCGGACAGTTGTTTCAAACACTGCAAACTGACTTATCTAAGAGCCAGATAAGTCTGATTATGAGCTGTTTGTTTCTCAGACACACAGGGTAAATCATTCGTTTCCGATCCTTTTTCAAACGTTCAATGCAGTTCAAGGCAGAATAGCCACCAAATGCACTCGCTGATCACTACATGAGTCGAGAGGGAGAAGAAGAAGAGTGTTAAGGATGATTCTCAAACGTTTCCGGGGTCACTTGAGATTGAATTGTGCAGTTATATGGTACGCGATTTCGGAGTGAAAAAGCTTGTCCAATATGACTCTCCACATGCCCCGATAGGAATCCGAGCATGTCTTAATGTAAACGAGAGATGTTCAAGGGGTGACGTCCATAATGACCAAGCCAGGAAGCACATCCAAACCATGTGATAGATTATATTACAATAAGATCATCTCATGAATATGATCTGGCAAGTTCTTCCCCAGTTTGAGACACAAAAGCATGAGAATTCCTGATAGTTTAGCGACATCCCCCTGCGATACTGTCAAGACTGATTATGTTAACTGAAGTGTTACGCATCTTATCACCCGTTTTTGCCATATAAAGACCACAGATGTCCACTGAATGAGCTCTGTGGCCTTACCGGCCCCATGTGTTCTTGTTGGAATTCACAATGAATTACACACGACAAGAAAAGTAGTACAGCGTTTTTCCGAGTTGGGTCTATTGGTTACACACTAGACAGTGAGTGATTTTAGCCAATGTGACTCAGAACAACAAAGTTTCTGTACCTTCGTACCAGATGCTTGCAAGCAAGCTACCTTTGCACCCCGAAAGGGCGTAAACCGTTAGGTTGGTAACGCAAGCATTCTGCCACAAGCCGATAGCTTATTCATTGATTCTGCGCTGACCAACTTGGTAGGTTTGCTTGAAACGCAAATGTTCAATAACTTCATAGAATTTGATAGTTTTATTCCAGCGTTGGAGCACTGCTGCTCATAGTGAGAGAGAAAGAGAGCAACACAACCTGGCTGTTTCGTCAATGGCCTGATAACGGTGGAGCTATCGTCATTTCCACATAAGTGGTGAGACTATAGAAACATGTACGCACTTGACTCTTGCTTTGCTGTTATTCTTTCACAGCCACTGCGGTTCTCTAACAGAATTGTTAGTGACCACCACAAATAGATTTATCATCGTGATTAGTCGATTTGACATGAAGAAGGTCGTGCACACGGTGTAGCAATCTTTCAAATGTACGCATAAGTTACAGTGTGTTAGCCGAAGAGCAATGCGTTTGTCGGACAAGATCCACTTGCGAAATCGGTGCGGAAAGGGTAGAACTCACAGAAATCACAGAACTCACTTTCACACAAGTGTGTGAGCTGTCTTTGAACCCATCTACCAGAATTCATTTAGGCAACCAAGGTCTAGTGTAGAAGGTATACGGCAGGAGAAATGGTTGTTGTCATGTTTCGCAACTCAGTTTTCTGTGTGCCGAGGTAACAATTTGGATCGACTTATCTGGGCTGACTGCGAATCGATGAAGCTGTGAAATTACACGAGGACCGGGGATTTGTCGCGTTACGATGCAATGGTTCCTTCAGTCCGTACGCCATTTATTATTGTTCCATATCAGGCTGTCCTGAAGTTTTGAATTATCTCCAGTATTTGCGATTCTAGTGACGCGAAAAAATGACCACCTGAAACGTCTTTTTGTTAGTATGTTCGACACAAAACGTTAAAACTTTGAGGCTTCAGTCGTTAGGAAGAAAACAGTGTTGTTAGTGTGAGGAAATTTGATAATTTCAATAGAGAAATTATCCTGTAAGTGAAGCCAGTCAATGCTGAAAAGCCTAGAAGCACAGTACAACTGTTTCATCCTTGTTGGGAATCATAAGCAGTGCGGATCTCAAGGAACTCCAGCGCCTTGAACCCGCGACCTCCCCGCTAGTAGTTCGGCTTCATTTACAGGACGAAGTCTCCATTAGACAAAACCATTGATGCAGCGTAGGTTCTACATACCAGAATACTATGAGGTTGGCATCACCTAAGGACAAACAGGATTTTAGTTTACCTAGTGTTGACCTATAACAAAACTTAGCAAGCCTCAGTGAAGATATTTCTTCTCGACATAGTCTGTGCTATTACTCACCACCCTACCACAACACATCTTGAATGATGCTTCAACGTGTCAACTCAAGAACCTCCCACAGACCTATATCCACCCCTATGAAAACCATCCTTGGAGAAATAAAACAAGAGAGTTTTCTTACAAAACTTCACTTTGTGTTCTCGCATGTCTAGAGTGGTCTACACTATTCATGTATTCCGCTACAATTTAGTAAACACAAGGTCTTTCCTAAAGAAGCTTGCGGATTTATGCGATCTCTTAACAAAACTCACATTATTGAAGAGGTACTGTGGAGAATCCTGTTGATCCCTACCGTCCCCATCATCTCGCGAATAAGGTACATTCAACAGAGCAAGGAGGCGCTGCAAACCAAAATGCTTTGGCCCATTCTGTTGGGACTTCAGTAATCATTCAGGAACGAAAAAACAGCCGATTTTATATGACCTCATCATCAAAGCCGTATTCAAAGCCATCATGCCGCTTGGTTCCCATGAGATCTTTCGGCCTCAGTGTGGGGTCTGTGTTCTGTTCATTTTCAACGGACCTGGCATACTCCTACCCTGTCATCAAATTTAGGATTGCCTGAAACTGCCAACCGAAGGCGCACGATTCCGAGTCCTCTACGCTAAACCGATGAGTTCCGAACGGAGCGGGCGATCGACACAGTAAGAATATTTCCTTAGGTGCTGTTCTTGATGTCTAGCAAACGTCTCTCACACGTTTGCCCGTCCCGACGTGATAATTCAGGTGTGGCTAGCATGAGCAGGAAAGTTCCTTGTATCTTGCTTTTTCAGACATCTTATCAGATTGGAATGCTTATGGGTTTCTCTCGAAGTTACCCTAATTCGACATCAACAACATCAATATCGATTATCCAGAAGATTCTTTCTGCGGCAGCTATTAGGAATCAGCTTCGCCGGTTCTCGTATATTTCATCTCGGATAGATCTCAACCGATTGTGATACTTCCATAGGAAGTCCAAATAAACACTGTAGAACCAAAAACTAACCGGTACGATGCCTTACTGAACGGATGTTCGACCGGATAAGCTCTCAGGCAAGTGCCAACAAACTTGGAATCCGCCACACCACTGTTACACCCCTGCCACATAGCCTGGATATTATCCAACCACTCAAACACTGATCTGAATTTGCGTATAGGAGAGAGCAGCTAATTTTTTCTTTAATGTGAGTCTCGCGTGCACACAGTGTAGAGGAAAGGAAATCTATCACCAGGTCTTTCGCATGCCAAGCGGGTGATTTACCGACTGTCGGCGTTTCTTTTGGCGTTTCAGACTACTGTTGAGTGGACTTTCAGCCTGTTCAGTTCTTTGTTTCCTACGGACCTGTTGCAAACAAATGATTGCATTCAAGAGACCGGACAGAAATGCAATCAACTGCCTGACTGTCCTGCATATGAAGATAAAGTGGATGGGAACTGGAGAACTGCGGATATTTGATGAGCCTCAAGAAGGGCAGAACCGGCAGTGGGCTGTAGATGAGTTTTCTTCAGTCTTATAAGTAGTGCCTTGTGTCGATAAAACAATAGCGGAATTAAGTTCCTACCAGACACTGCTATGCTGGGGAACGAAATGAAGACGAACTGATGTATAACTGGCTTTGGTGTAACTTGTTCTACCTGGCATCCTGATGACTCAGTGGTTTCTCCCGATTAGCCTAAATAAGGCTGAATAAATTGTTTGGTTTGGTTGGATGGTGGTCATAATAAAAACCTCGACGACAGTGTTGTGGCATGAGTGAATAAATGACGACCCAAAAATGGAAGAGTGAGTGATGAACCCATACAAAAATTCGAAGTCAAATCAGCTACCTCGCAAATAAAACATTTGATGGATTGCAAAAATGAAGTCTGAAAGTATAGTGGAAAACCCGGACCTTTATTGGGCGAACAAATTTCCCCCGCTCCTGGATTGCCCACCGAGAAAGCCTTATGGGTTTCCTCTATAGTGAGCACCTCAGACAGAACGATCTCGAACTCGCTGGCTGATTAGCAACTCCCTCAGTAAAATCTCAAGTTCATTGATACTATAGGCATGAACCTCAAAGATGAAAATGTGGCAGAGCAAACAGGTGGTGAGCCGTGAGAGAGCCTTTTTTGAAACCCCTGTACATTCCTGGTTCAGAAATCGGCCGATTGCTTGGTCGATAAGGTCATGGTTACTAGGGTGGCTAAGTGTGGAATTCGACCACACCACTGGTCGGGCTGTGGCTAAAATACCAAGTAGACCAAGGCAGACTGAAATGACTCACAATGGCATCGTAGCCAGGATAAAATAAGATACCTATTATGACTTCAGTAAACTCAGTTTGTTTTAGCGATATAATACAACATGAAGAACCAGTGGACATTTTCACTATTTGTCATTGGTAGAATATGATGGCTGACCGACCATTCAGTCGATTAGTGTTGAGTAGCTTGTGTCTCAAGCTTGTCATTTTGGTAATTTAGGGTCTACTCTGAGGCCTCTGAACAAACATCCATGAGAATTCATCAGAAAATTTGACACTTGACCAGGACAAACCAAAGAGAATAGCTTCTGAATGCCCTATCATCCGTGCTCAATCTACATTGAGCACATTGAGACGTGAACTAGTTTCCTCATCACTTCCAAGCCTTCATTAAATGGAGCAACCACGGAGATGCTTGCGGCTGTAAAGCCTTGGGGATCGCTCGAGAATATTCAGCTCGATCAGCCAGGCCTTTCACATCTTTTTTAAAGCCCTACATCCTGATGAAAGGCGAGAGAATCAGCTATTGCAGCTGGATAGCCTCGTCTTGAAGATGGCAATGGGTAGATGTACAGCGTTCAGCAACGGTATAGCATCATTTCAAAAGTCCGTACCTGTGAGTTTGTGCAGGTCCCTGTTAACACAGTTTCCAGCTGGCTTAATCTTATTCCAATCATTTGTGAACAAGCGGACGTTTAACGCTGATGAGACCGGGATATATTTTCCCGCGCACAGCTTACAGGTAGTTTTGTGCAGAAATACGAACCCTGCATACGATGAAGAGTCCGTGTGATGTAGTGCAGTCAGGAATCGGTTAACGGACCTGTTGTGGATAAGTACAGAACGCAACTGTGACTCAGTAATGCAAATGTAGCAAAGCAAGGTGCCCAGTATCAAGTCACTGAGAAGCCAGTAACGACGGACTAACAATGATCCTCAGTCCCGAGTAGGGACAGGCCTACAGAACACACCACTTTGACCAAGCCCCACTGGCGTTCTCCAATGAGAAGCAGTGAATTCGAGAAATGACTTCACCAATCGATGGCAAAATGATACAACTATAGAGAGGAGTTTTAATTATACTGGGTTACTGTAATGCAAACCCACTTATTCAGCTTTAAAAAGTTGATTTGGCGTTCATGCCTCCGAACATTTGCTTTCGTCTTTATTCAGTTGGTGCAAGAATCACCTGGTTCGTAAAAGCAGACTGCTGCTCTACGCACAAAGTTGCTGAAAACCCTCCGACAGCCCACAACAGGTTTCGCCCTTCTTGAGGATCATCTGGTAGGCGCATTCTCCGAGTTTTCGTCAACCTTATATTCTACTTGAACCTGACTAGTACAAGATTCACTTGTATACTAATTTGGTTTTAACGGATAGTGTTCCGTCAAGAAAATATACTGTAATATCTCGAGTATCATACCAATTGCAATATGAGCGGCCCTTGTGCAGCACATCCAGTTGAAGATTCAGTTGGGATTCACTTGAGTCTCCTAAAATCAGATTGTTGTGAAAATGAGCGTATTTCGCCAACTGCGTCCAATTAGGATCCAAGCAGAACATAAGATTGTCAGAAACTCGGGAGTGTGTCTACCTAATGAGGCCCACGAATGGAAAACCGGTTGTGGGCTATTGAAGAGTTTTCAGTGATCTTATGAGTAGTGCTCTTCATGAAAATTTACTTCCGGAGAACCACTGTCACAAGATGCTTCCGAGCGTTCCTACTGCATGCGAACAGTCTGAAGACTGATGTCGATAGAAAATAGCTATCTGTTGCTCTAGTCGTAATGCAATGGGCTGTTATCGTATAAATCCTAGTCGGATCTGATCTCCAGAAGAAAAGCATCGATCGGAAATCCTGTCGACTTCGACAACTGTTCCATTTCTGCCCACACGCCGTGTAATGTGGGCCGTCTTCGTCATATACCTATGCAATGCTGATCGCCAATGTAGTATGGGATGATCGGTCAGTCGTCCGATTTGTCCAGCTGTCAGTTGCTGTCGCTCAAAAACGAAAACAACAATAACAACCCCACCAGAAGACAAGTTTTGCGCATATCGGGTTAATGAGCAAGCAATCGATTTCCAAGGCTAGACAACGCTTGTTGACAAAATCAGGTCAACTTTGTCCGAAGTCTTTCAGCCTAATCGGAAACAGCACGATTCGGCGTCTGCTTGTAAGTGCTTGGTAATGTGACACTGGGCGACGCGACTGTCTGGTATTTCCCATGGTAGTTTGAGTCCGAGTTGTAAGTGGAAAGGAACCGCCAAAGTAACCGCAAATCCACCGTTTTTCCACAATTTTATCAGTTTCCTTGCAGGTAGATAAGGAAGTAGCCAACGAAAGAACATCTGTACCCATTTTTATCGCGGTTGTTAGGTTAGACATTCATACTGGGATGTGATACTTTGTGAACCGCAAATGGTAAACACCTGCGTCTATATACACCTAAATCGGATAATGCCGTTAATGATGTCCTGATTTGTGTTGCGCCTGTTTGTATTGTCACTGCTGTTGCTCACTCACCCATGTTCGTCCACACCAACATGTTTACCCCATCTTGCACGAGACCACTGTTACTGGCTTTCCGTGAGGTTTTCGTTGCACATTCTGCCACAGATCCACGGGAACTTCACACCATTCGATGGCATGCGAACTCAAGCCATACGAATATGTCCATTTTCTTGACGGAACACAGTACTCCTAAGGTGGCTGGAAACCCTTCGACAGCACATGACAGGTTCGAATTCGTGTGTAAATGAGAGTATTTGTGGCAGCGGGAGTTTATCTAATCAGCGTTAAGGAAATCTACAGTAATCAGCTGCAAAGAGAACAACCGAATTAACCGAACATCCGAACAATCTCCATAATTCTAAGGTCAACCAAGATACTTCGATCAGTTTCAGTTAGCGAACCAACAAAAATACACGCCAAACGTGTCAGCCGGTCAGATCAGATATTTCTAAGCATGCCGGCAAACTGCGATAAGCCATAGCTTCCCGATGTTTCGGTAACAAAGCAAAGGAGACTGATGACCGAACATCGCTTCGCGCTTCTTTATTGAAGCAGACTGAATCTCTCGTATTTCTTTTCTACGACCACGCACACGAGACAGTCCCAGTGAAGTTTAGACACAGCCTTCGCGCCACTCAACCTTGTTAATCAGGTCTGAATCCGAAAGTGATTTTGGAAGTAAAGAAGGTATGAAGACGGCTGCAGGTTGTGGGAACGGGCGAGACCAGAGCAGTCCGTTGAGTTTTGTTCCTTCCAACGTTCTCATGATTTCGATGAGAAACGTCCTAATGCTTACCTGACAACAGGCTCCTTGCTATTCGGTTTAAGAAGTACATCACAGCCTGTTTGACACCGGAATACCGTTCAAACCAAGCTAGCTGTAAAGTATGACGTAGAACCCACAAACTACACTCTATTATGAGCCTTATGGTTATACACCAGTACAATGGGTCGGTTGGTCAGCGTCTAGAGAAAACCAAAATTATCAGGAAAGTAAAGGAGTTTATCCATCCTTAATCCAGCGAAACATATACACAACGTTTTGCGAACGTGTTTCACACGACTTAACATTATGACTTTATGAACCAAGAACCTGAACTGGTCGGCTATTCGGTGGTATAACATTCATTCTTGAAAGATTCGAAGGAAAAGTTGGGTCTGCCTTTGAAAGTGATTTGTAGCTTCGAAACAAAATCTTTCTTGTCCAGTAGCACAGTAACTGCATGGAGACAGAATGACCAACTGTTTATTTACATAAAGTTTATTTGCGGTCTGTAAATGATTACGAGTTAATAAATCTGGTTGAATGGTGGGTGAGTTGCTGTGATGATTGGGAGATAGATCAGTTGCGGCTGGAACCAAAAATAAACACCTTCAGGTTGTGGTTTAAATTCGCCATGTGCGTCGCAAGTTACACAGCACCCACTTTGTTTTTTTTGGATAGTCTTCTGAAACCCGCAGGAAAAATCTCGTTCTGTTGATAGTCACGAAAGAGAATTTGCGCACAGATTCACTAAGGCTAGAGTGAAAAGAACATTCAGGTCCCTACTTTGAAAGCGATGAGATCAAAGCAAGAAGCCATTGTTCCCATGGTCTTAGCTGTAGCTTGCAGACCAGCTTAATCACCTCCAGTCACTACAAAGGATGGAGTTGATCGAGAAGATGCACTGATGTACGGCAGATGTGTTGTCAGTCAGTGTTCCATCCAAGAGTTCCTGTTATACTTAATCAACCGCCTCGTATTACTAACAGAAGGATAGATATCTAGTTTATGCGTACATCTTAGATGCTTCTGGAAGATTTCACGTTAAAATTAACACCCTAGGGATTGATGCGTGTTCTGTCCCGTAAAATTCGGTTTTTGAGACGTCCTCACATGCTTACACGCGGTAAAATGCGACGAGATTAAACTATCTTCAAAAACCCAATCATACTGTAGCTGGTTCTGTGTGCTTGTTTCAGTTTCGTCAGCAGGAATCACCAGTTCACATCTCAGACAATCACTGAAGCTTACCGTAAAATAACCAGCAGTGTAAAACCGCGTGTTAGTTTCCTCAGTCTGTGGCTCTTAGAACATTCGGTTACACCCGAGAATGACGAATTGATCAAGAACTGACATGGAGTGGCCGACGAAATCTCACCGTTTGATCAGTTCTGAAAATATTTCATGGACACCAAACCATTGTTTTCACAATGAATTCGTTCCCTTGAAAATAGTACATTCAGCCATTGTCGCTCAGGTGACGCTTAGCTACTCCTGAAAATGCAGTTTTCCGGTAAAGTTGAGTGTTTCATAATGAGAGCTTGTCATCTAAGTCAGAACTGGTCCTATTTGAATGACACTGACCAAGGCTCGAAAACAAGTCCTCTCTAAAAGAAGGTTAGCTGCGACAGTTTTGACTGTGACGGTGCTCTACTGTGCTGTCGGTGCATTGGGAACACAGCTGCCACTTTTCACACCAATTGGCTTATTCATCTGGTAGATTCGTTTCTCACCTCGCTTTTGAATAAAGCCCAGATTTAGTGTTTAGTTTCCACAGATAGGCTACTGTTCGGAGACATGCTTTGGACCTGCACGACGGGTAACCGCAACTTGAGTTACTTTTTACCACGCTTCATCTCGTCTGTTTGTTCGTCTAGTATGCCTTATTTTTGTCTAGAACATTCAGCGCAAACGTTAGCGGAAAGCCTGCAGCGGGCTAGTCTACTGCAGCACCCTGATGCTGCAACATCACTGAGAACAACACTAAGAACGTAGTGCAATAAGCTGATTCACGGTGTCGTAGTGAGTCAAAACGGGACGACGGCGACCACATCAGAACAGTGGTAACAAAACTGGGACGATGGTAAACTGTACTGGGAAAGGGTGTAACACTTCTCAAATCTCTTGTCGCTCCACCAGTTGCCACTCTCGCTCTCCCTGCAAATGTTTCAGAAAAATTGTCTGGTTGGATACTTCAGGATCAAACTTTGATTTATCTGGTGGAGACAAATATGCCTTCACGTCCAAAATACACCTGACTATTGACTATTGGGTGCACATGTTTATGAAGTCCTGTGTTGTTAGTAACTTTGTTGTTTTACCACAATGACCCTGTATCTGTCAACTCGAGAATCAAGCCCGGAATACTGTTGTACGCCAAACATAAGATGCTTGCTTGCTGCATTTTTGGCCGTGACCAAATGGCTTTGCTATCACTACTCTACACAGAAAGTTGGGCTGTGTTCATTGACAAAAAGTGACCTTTTCTGTGAGCCCGCTAGTTAAGAAGTCTGCGTGTGGTAAACTACTAGCAGTCTGTCTACTTGTTAGAGCTATCACATACACAGAAATATCGTAGGCGACTTTCCGACAGACTTGTCCAGTTAGACCAAGAAGAAAAACAGTAAACGCTTGTTGTGGATGGCGCGTGGGTCCAGGAGTTCGCGTGCTCACCCGTTGGTAGTATGCGTAACAAGGTGCAAGTCAAACACTGTTAACGTTTATTGTGTGCACCGATTTAACACAGCTATTCGTATCCTTGAGAACAACGTTTTTGGGCTTAATTTCCACTATGTAGCCCTAACAGTTGTGCAGACCAGGCAGATATGTGCTGTAGAAAGTCCTAGGGTGGCTGTCCTCATACTACATTACTCTGAAAGGAGGACTGAGTGTAAGGTCGGTAGGAACAACCCCCAACGGCGGACATTCATAAATTTGTTACCAGATGGTACCTGGAAAATGTTTTGATCCAAAAGCCACTGAGTGGAAAATTTCTTGGTAATTTCATAGCAAGCTCCCCCGTTTGTTAGGAGAGTCTTGGTTATAACAATAAAATAACGTCTACGCAGTAACCATCCGCCAATAAGTTGTATTTCGTATCGTTGCGGTTTTTTTTTCAAATTAAGCATTTGGGCCCAATACATACGTAGGTTAATGTGAGCGTTCGCAATACTAACTTCAAGCTGAAAACTATCGAACGAAAAGCATAAAACTCCCTGGAGGGTGGGGGGTTTGAAAGGAGACTTCCTCTAGGCATCCATTATATGCAAACCACTTCAGTAGTGTTAGCAACAAAATCAAGGAGTGAATAAAATGAAGTGACGTAAATGCCTCTATCAACGCACGTTCGCTCACTATTTCTGCCCACAACAGTAGCAGTCGTTAGGAATGGTTATGCTCTACTTTGTATATGCACGTTAGGCTTTTTAAAACCTTGCCGTTTGGAATATCTTTGGACCGGACTGAAATGGTCATCTCTCCTAAACATTGTTTTGAAGGAGAGATATCTACGAACACCAACTGGGAGTTTTTGAAGTTTTACAACGACCTCCCCGTTAGTCACGGTCTACAAACAGGTAACTCCGGCTGGTTCAGTTTTCCTCATCTTATTCAGTAGTAATTTTTGCCTCAACCGTTTTTCCAAGCTTGATTTTGTTTTAAGGCAATCCCGAATTCAGAGCGTCGGACTTAGGTCAACACTATCTGGACCTGTCCAGCCGTCGGAATTGTCATCACAGGGCACAAAGAGTCACAATCGTTAAAAACTGAGATGGACCTCCATCCTTTTCTGCTGCTCTCCTTCATCAGTGAGAGCGTTCACGTCAGATTTCATATCAATACTGCGGTCTTCATTTTCAGCGGTTTGGACAATGTGTCCACAGTATACAGATTCTGTTTCTCCGTGATAAGTATGTCTTACGAGATAGGCAGATGATTCCATCCAGGCAGTCATAAAAATTTTAGATGCTCAGTAATAATACGGATAATAATAATAATAATAATAATATTGGGCAAAGAATAGCATTCTGTCACTGAAGGCAAACTCACAGGTTAAAAACTGAATAAGACTAATGCAACTACATATAGACTGTGTTCAGTTGCTCAGTGTGCCATGACCATTGGACCTGAAGAACAGTAGGAGTAGTAGAACAAGGAATAAAGTGGATAACGTCTGGAGGTTGATTCTCTTACTGCAAACAAGGATGAAGTAGTGAAGCAGTGAAGTATCGGTGTTGAACACTGGTGTCATGCTGTCGATGATGATGATGATGATGAAACATGGGTGGTTCATTACCGCGCGTGGTAACCTCCTCAACAGGACGATAGGTTCTTTTGGCGGAGTTCACTTTCATGGCGAACTGTCATTCACAGGTTTGTCAACAGCTAACCATTTTTAGGGTGTCTTCCTAATGCTATCATATGACCTTCTCCAGGCCAGTAAGCACCTTCTTCGTGAAATTAGTGCTGATTTTCAAAACGATGTACTGTGAGTGAATATGATGCCAAAATTATAGAATGCAGCCAATCGCTTTGTTTACTTGACCAGTATGGTCCCAAAGGGAAATCTAGGCTATGAAAACGGTTGGGCTAAACTTCCTCCACATTGTGTGGGCCCACAAACTCGTTGCTGTCGTCCGAAGCAGTGTACAAGCCGATGAAGTCAACCATTTTCAACGGATTGGCCAGCGAAGTGAGTTAATTTCACCGTCACTAGGTACGACAACCGCTAACTTGGTTGTCACCATCGTATTCTGGAGTGAAACGAAGTACTATCTTTGTGAGCGAAAGCGCACAAAAACCACAATCAGGCATTTTCAAGAGAAACTGGTCGAAGGATGGCTTACGTCAAGCTTTCTCTCTCCACTTTTTTCCTCGGACATCTCTACCCTCAAACAGTATATTCGTAAATTTTTAGTTCGACATTATCACTTCTCGACACTCACTTCTCGAGTAAAATAGTTTTGTTCAGCAGTTGTGGGATGGGGTAGGGGTCAGCTGAAAACCTGGGTTTAAAACGTGAAGGCCTATGCTGATAGCCTACATGTTCTCCCGATGGAAATGAAATTCGTCGACACTACTATGAGCTGTCGGTCGTGGGCTAACGACTTACGTTCATCTTCGGCAATATCTAATAGTCGTATGGACTTCACTAAACTTGAACTATTCTGCTTCTTCCGTAATTCCGGTGACCGAGAAAAGTTAGTGTCGTTGCATTAGGTTGAACTCGCGTTGAACTTTCGTGTGACCTAACGGGGTTCTAGGGTGAATATAAAGACAATTATTTGTTCCTGGTAAAAACACGTGCGGCTGCTGAGGCGACCTGGGAAAAGCCAACACAGAGGGGGATCGTTTTCATACGAAGGATCTTAACTTGAAGGCTGATCTTTGTAGGTAAATCTACCGTCCATCGACCACATGCAGTGCCAGTTCGCTTTGGCCCAGTGCGACCAGGCCGACTACTGATCCCCTCGAATGCACAGGCCTTCGGCCGTTCCGGGCTAGGGTATCAGCTGTGTCGCGTTGCCGGCACGACGCCACGCTAGTCGCAGAGGCACGTGCAGAAGAACGTGTCTGTCTATCGATCACGTATGACCGTCCGCTATCTGTGTCGCCGTATGCACGCGTCACACGAGGCGCGATTGGCTCTCATCCTCGAGCGTAGACACACTCACATGTGTCGTTGAACGCAAGGGAGAAAGCAGTTTCAGGACGAAATTCACCCCATGTCTGTAAGAAGCAGACCGAGCGGCTATGCATCACGTCAGATTGCGTTGGCCTAACTGCTTGCTAGTTCACTCTATCGCCATTGGTCAGTTGTTCACACACAGCCAGTGTGACGTACACTCAACACTGTGGTCTATGGTCGTCAGCCTTACGTCGCTGTTTTAACCAATCCTTTCCACGTGGTCCAGAAGCAGACCCGGATGCGTCAGACCGATCAATGTGCTTAGATAGGGAGGAAATAGCGTGCATTTGCATTTTCTGTGTGGAGGTTGTTGTAGTGTAACCAGCTTTCTACATCCATGATCACAGTTATCGGAATCTAAGCCTCTTTCAGTCCCCATCAAGTGGTGTACAAACACATCGTTACCGCATCCCCTAAAGTGATACATTCCTGAGGTAAGCTTGATAACATTTTGCCTTAAATTTTTGCATTACTATCTTCTCTTTCCACTACCAACTGGCTTGGTTTTTTTAATTCTTCATTGTGCTCGAATGTCCCCTGTCTTAGCTGTAAGGCATTATTGCGAATCACAATAGAGTGGTGTGACGGCAGGTTCAAGTAAGATCCCTGGCTAGGTGATCATCAGCACCAATGTTGATACGGGTGATTCACTACCGTACTTGCCTGTAAGGATAGAGACAGCTACTCTGTTTGTTGAATCAGTGTCATCAAGTCAGTAACCATTTCTCATGGTCAGTGTACAGTTCCGAAAAGTTCACTCGGTTTCAGGTAAGCCGGGATCGGTATTATGTACTTTGGGATGTGGTTTTACTGAAGCCGATAAGCGATATTAGGATGATGATGAGGCACATCTGTAGGTTACTTCTGACGAATAGACCCAGTCAATGGTAAGGTAATAAAGTGTAGTTGTTCGGTGTGTTGATCGTTTGATGGGAGCAACTTCCCGCTTTTACAAGAAACGCCTTGACAAGACTGGTCTGACGATATTCGTCACTTTCATGACAGATAAATCCATATAGTTCTTGATTTAGCATGTACGGCAAACCAGCCGCGGATTCTACAACTCCTACTCACAGAAAACGTTTTGGGAAAAGGTGTGTCCCAAAATCTTAATGAGTAGGCAAGAAGGCATAATGGATAACGTTTCAACTGTACAAAGTTAAGAGGCACGTGTTCGATCCGTTCGGTGTTGTGAGGACGACTGACCTATGCAAGCTGTGCATAACTCAAGGTTGGAGCCATCATGATCTTGCGTTTGTGGTCGAAGTATCGGCTGCCATCCGTGTCAAGGACATCCGTGCTACCAGTTTCCGTCGCAATCGTCGAAGTTGATGTTTGGAGACCTAGGTGCCTCAAGATGGTCGTCACAGGCCCTCTTCTCTCTTTGTTTTCTCTACTTTGAAGCTTTCTAGATAGGGTGTCTATGGTAGTACAGCAGTGTCATTTTCAGTAACTATGATGTTTGTGATAATGCACGGCTATTAATCAATTATAAAAATGTGGTCCACGAAACGGAAGCTCATCTCAGACGAAGCTGAGACATTCAGTTGCGGGCTCTCTTTAGCGTCTGATTATCATACTGCCCTTTTGGCATAGAAACAGAAATATTACCATTTGACGATGATAAAGCTCTAGGAAGTGTAAAGACTGAGGTACTATCACCTTCCCCAGATCCAAACAAGATAAATAGAGCAGCGAGATACGAACTCCAGCAATGGGTTTCCCGATCAGCAAGTCGCTTCTTGATCACTGGGATATCCCGAAGCTAGGGCAATGAGGATGTGCCATTATTTTCTCTCTCACTGCATTTAGGGGCCTCTGTTGATGTAAAGTCAAGTCATGTACAGCGTTATGCACCACCAGAGAGTGGTGTTTTAGAGCGCGTGCGGAACTTTAGTACGCTGGCGAATGCACCTGACAGTGTGCCCAGAGAATTTTGTGTCCCACATTGCTTTCGCGGCAACGCAACTGTTTGTCTTATTTTTACCAGGACCTTATGTTTTCCTGTAATGCACAACTGCAACAGTGATGTAGATGCTAAAAACGTTCCACTGACGTGAACACTGAATCAGTTTGAATATTGCAGTTATTTCGCACCCTAATCTGTGGGCGCAGCCAAGATATGTTAGTTTCAGTCTGTCTATCCTGTCTGCATTGTTTCCATTTTTGGTTCCGTAGACGGTCACGTGCCCTCATGACTGGCACATGCTATTGCAGCAGACAATTTTGTTTATCTGGACTATTGTTCACCAGGTTGGGGAAGTTATTTGCTACCGCGTATGCTTCTCACTGAGGCAGACATCCTGAACACTAGTAGTATGCTCGTCTTAAGGACGTGGAAGTAATTAAGTGCAACATTTATTTTCTTTAAACCGCTGGCGATATCAACCATTTGGATAACAGTGACAGTGACAAAATGATGCACAACTCCTACAGGAGAAAAAATCACACCATCATCACAAATGGACTGTCAAAGTGTACTTCTTATCGTGTCTGACGTTAAGACAAGCGTCATCAGTCCGTCACCTGTCTCACTGAGATTGACTGACAACCCTGGGGGTCTAGACAATGAGGTATTGAGCACAGTCTGTCGGCGTATTTTGCGAGATGTGTACCTATCTTGTACGTCGGCATGATGCGAAAACCGCTCACTACTCATGTTTACTGTTATAGGTGAATGGGCCACGCACACGTATAATACTTACTAATGAGTTGCACTTTCCAATAGGTAAACGCGTTCAAACTATTAGTATAACATGCTCTCCTATACCACATTGTGAACAGCGTCAAGGCCGAATGGTTGCCAAGCCCGACAACGAAAGCCGTGATGAAAGCCCAGTGATGTCGCACAACTCAACATCATAAGAAGCAGTGGTTTAATAGATAGGCGTTCACTGAGCATCATAACCGTCCAGATCTGTTTTTTACTCACTTACCATGACGCGGCCGATAGCGATATCAACTTGAGTTTACCAGGACCTTGTTGAATAAATTCTTGGGTTATCACTACCACTGTACAACCTACTCTCTTTATAATGTTACTCACCTTCCGTCGCACGTGAAATTTTGCAAGTAGGTTTTCCATTAATTCGTTCGTTATGTTATCGTTCTCCTGATGTTCATATTCATCATTCGAATCACATTCTTCTCGTCATACCGACCACAGTGCTATTTTGTCGTGGCGGTAGCCAAGCCGTACGAACAATCCTTGTTTCATATGTCATTTCCTTGCATCCTATCTGCTACACGATGGCCGAAGTTGGGCCCGTATTCAAGATATCGAAGCACTTTTCCTTGATACGATCTAAAAAGCTTGATGGGTTTTCAGCGACCTTGTAAGTAGTGTCGTGTAGGGAAATGCCGATTCCCTTAAGTTTGACAGAGGTGATGACTACATGCGTCACTCGATCGAATGTGAATGCACAAACACAATAAGAAACCGTTCCAACTAATGGATGAATGTTGTGTGTAACTCATTGAAGTCACAAAGAATACAGAAAAGCTGACAAAAAATTGACGAAGGAAGCTGTGCAAATTATTTCCAACGTTCTGAGGTTAGTGAATTGAGTAACGATAAAGTCGAGCCAGCCAGTACATCGCGCAAAAAGAGCGTGCCATATTTCTTGGACAGTCCAACAACGAGCGTCACCAGTGGAGCATTCTATGATGTCATTGTCAACAAATTTCCCTGAAAATGTCATTTTCTTGTGGATGAATCTCACGAAGCATTTGAGTCCTGTTTTGCGTTGGGAAACGTTTTCTTTGATTCGATCCGGAGCCTCTGGTAGTCCTGTAGTCTAACTTTGAACTGGCACTAACTGTATCCCAAGTATTGCTGTGTACAGAGGTGTTTGAAGCCCATCTTGTTTATGCTTGTTTCTATGCCGTAGTACAGACTGCAAAATATACCTTTTTCTATCCTTAAACTACAAGCTGGATTCAAAATAGTAGAGAGGTTAGGGCTCGGGCTACTGACTGATATTAGTGTTTTGGACCTATCCCTGGCCTATCGATCGTGATTGTCTACGTCCTACTGAAAAGCCGAAAAGCACAGCTCTTCAGCATAAACTGGCTTCCATTGGAAATTCCCAAATCTCCTTACGCTACCAACAGTAATTTGCGTGACACCTGCGATACGAGGTTAAATCTTGACCCGAAAGGCGTAGTTCGAATCCTGTGTCCGCCACCTCGCGTATTCTTTCACAAGCCGCACAAAAGTGGTATAGTTGGGAAGGAAAGATCAATTATTAGCCTTCAGTGTAATTGCAGGTAGGGTACAATTAGACAAGATCAAGACACCCTCGAGTTGGTTTTCATTGAACGATTTTTGAACGTATATTACGCACTTGTAGTAGTGCGAACAAAGGCCAAGAACCAAACCAAGGACTTGGTGTGAAGATCAAAATGAATCTTCAATAGACCCGGCGGCGGTGCTCCCTAATATGATGGTATAAACTACCCACCACATGGAAGATGTCCTCAGTTGAAATCGACGCGGCATTCCAGTAAGACATAGCCATATTAATAACTAATTCGAATCCTGAGCAACAATTCGAATCGCAACCTTTGCTGTCCCTGTGGATTGCATGGCAGCTAGGCGTCGGAAGGTTGCTGCGATTGCATGATTGAATTTCCTTATCAAAGCCGGAACTTGCACTGCGCTTGCTTCACAGCATTGGCCCTTTTTCTCAATGTGAAATTGATTTGGCTAGTCCTTCCTATAAATCTGTAAAATGTCAACGTCATGTTTATGGTGCACACAAGCTGCATAAGAATGGAAAACGTCGACGGTATATTCGGTCAAGTTATCTGCGTGCCCTTATGAGCAACCAGTTCCATTTTGCACTATGATGAAGACCGATATCATTTAAAGCGTCGCCAGTTTCAACTAACCTAACTGATGCGGTGGGTGACCGTATTTTAGTCTTCAGACGCCGGGACGTGACCTATCGATGTTCAGATATGTCAGTGGATGTGCAGTTTATTCACATATGCACTTGCACAACTGCGTCAAAACTGCTATCCGAATCGTCACAACGTCCTTTGAGTTATCTTGTCTATACTACTTGTTAGACCATCCTACCCAACACAAATGAACAAAACTGTACAAACTATACTTCGCTGCATGGTTTGAAACCTAATTTGGGGATAGTTCACCTTTTTTCCATAACTTCCGTTCTATTAGGGGAGTTCATTAACAAAGCATATACTGAACTGCTTGGGTGCTAGAGAATATTGGCTGGTTTCACCAGCTGATCTGCACGATTAAGGTGTACCAGTTTCTGCTTTGTTACTTACGCCGGTACTCACAACAGTGTGGTGCGTTCTGTTCCAGATCCTTTGGCAGTCAGGCGATAGAGTATCACTCAAACATTCCCAGAGGACAACTAATTTTCCCTAAGAGGAATTTCACTCAGTTCAGTAAATATTCAGTCGATATCTGAATTAGACTGTTGTTAAAGTATCGCGTTTAGCAGTCTTAATTTTGGTAGCTTGGATGAGTACATTGGCTGTTGATAAGGCACTTGATCTGCTCCCCGTGCTTGACAACTGGTGCGATCTGATAATGTCCCCTCGCGTGTTGACGAAACGCCTGCAAGCTAATTGCTAAGCTCGGCCAATAGACCAACGGCCACCCTATCAATCACCGAGGAATCAGTCAACAGGCGAACCAGCCATGCGCTATTTCCTGTCAGTGCGAGTGTTGATTAGTCGTTCGTGACCGAACTATTAGTCGGGAGGTTGCGAGTTCGAATCTCTAGATGTTCGTGAGATGCGCACTACTGACGATTCCCAACACGGATGAAACAGCTGCACAGCTCTCGGCTTTCTGCACAAATTGACTTACAGCATGAAAGCTCAATTGAAGATTTGAGCCAGTTTCCTGCTGTGTATCTTGCTCAATATCTTCAGTAGAGATTCGCTTTGGCTTTGTCACGCCAGTCATTATGTGTACACTTAAGTGATGGCCCTTTGGACATGGCAATTGCACCAAGTGTATCAATCGGTCGTTCCGACCCCAATTACTGTCTGCTAACAAATGAGCCTACGACTGGTCAATGTGCCCTAAAAAACGCGCTGGACTTGAACGACATGCTTGGATCATCTGCTACGTTAAGTCTAACTGCCATTCAACACATTTCCATTCATGGTCCTTATCACAGCAGTGTGCGGTTGACACATGTCTGCTAATCAGCCCACTCGTTCGCATTCACCCTCAGCTTCGCCAACACGCTTTTGAAAAGTACAGCTAGGCTGGACGTCGGGAAGAGTCACACTAACCCGGGTTGAAACGATCGTTTGGAACACGCAAAAGATGCATTCTGATGTGCCTGAAAGACGGTAATCTAATTGAATTTAAAACTACGTTTTCTGGCTTGCCAAGATAGTAGCATGCATTCAGGGAAATTGTGTGATGAAACATCTGAGTAGATCTTGCTGGTGAATTGCATTTTCTCCAAAAAAACGCACGTACTCTGTTAATGTTGCTTTGCACATGAAAATCTGTTGCATATTTTTGTCAGGATTCGGTCATGTATCCCGTAGTTCAGTTGAACTCGTCAATTCAGCGAAGGTCTTTTTAGACGTTGTCCTGCCAGACAGCCTGCATTTTCAAATTGCTGGGTCTGTGGTAAAGCAAAGCATTTCTTTAATCCACCGTTCCAACCCAGGCTGTTATGTAGTTTCACGTGGTGCCACCCAGGTGAAGTTTTCCATGTGATGTTACGTCGTCGCAAGACACCTGACAACCACGTCCATTCGCGTTGCCGAGCGGGAAAACCATATTTACTGATCCCCCGGTCAATGCTACGGGCTGAACTTGGGTGCCATGTCTAGCTCAGCTGCCAAATTGAGTCGATGGAACTTGGATGCTCTAATAAAACTTTTATCATCTTGAATGCTTATTTCTCAAAACTTTATATTGCCAGGTTCTCTTGCATCAGTCTTCAACCGTCGAAGCTTGCCTAACCGTCGACTTGGCATGATGATTCTCATCAGATCACTTCAGCAGGTTAATGGGATAATGCGACTTTCACTCTTGATAGTGCAAGTGGTCGCTGGTCTGGAACCTAGTGCGATGACCTTAGACCGTGAGGCGCGGTTAGACGGCACGGCTTGGGCTGGAACGATCAATCGGAATATACGATTGACGTGGTGTGATTGATTCGAGCAACGAATTTAGAAATGACAAGATGGCGGAAAACCTTCAGTGGGGCAGTCGAAAAGTGAACAACCAGATGCGTTTTCGAATCCCCTTGAGGAAGTGTAACCCATTTTTCTGTGCATTTCACCAGTGTACGGTCTGTGCTTACCCTTTGATGCTTCTCGGACTTCCTCAAGTGGAAAATCTTGGACTTATTCAACCAAGCCACCGACCGGTGAATGCGATACACTGTTTTATCCTACGCGTTACAGTAAAATAAGCAGATTCATAAGTTCAAATTAACGAGAAAGTTTCTCTTCATCCAAAATGAGAACGAATGAGGACATCTAATAGACGAAAACCCAACGGAATGAAGCGATTAAGCTAGTGTAAAGGCCTGTCTTGAGTTATTTTTTGAGTTCCCCGTGGGCACAAAAGAGAAAGCACTTGCCGGCATCATGATGTGCAACTTTGTTTGTTGTCGGACCAGTTCGTTCCATCTAATTTGTTCGCGATGACCATACTTTTTGGATATGACATGAACTGAAATTACAGTGGCTGCTAGTAGCAAGATACTCATTCGAAGCCAGTGAGAATAGAAATGGTACATGCACAGTCTCAACAGATGGCTGACAGATTTTCTTCGTGATCCTAAGGGGTTGAGTAAAAGTTCAACAATTCAACACAGGAGCCCTAGCTGAGAACCACATACGACTCCTATAGGTTTGGTGGCGGTGCCTTCCCAAATGGCTGTAAACCGCCAGCCATACTTCGTCACCAACTTCCTGCAGTTCGGTCCCACCTCTCTATATACCAGATCACGCCAATTTGCTGATTCAATTTGACCAATAAAGTGTAAAGATACAAATTTTCGTTTTCACCCTCAACTGTTTAGCGTTACAGGTGGTAACCAGCTCATGTTCTCAGTTGCTTTCTTGGACGATTGGGAGCCATGTGAACTTGGAAAAGCGCACGTTTCTACATTAAAAAACACTTTTACGATGCATCGTTGAATCTGTTGACCCAGGTCAGGTGGTATCGCATTCAAGACTCTTCATATTCATACGTTGTAACTTGAGCTGTCCAACTCACAAACTGTTTACGCAACTTGCCTACGCATAGTCAATAATCAAATCATCGTCTATCCATTTTCTGGTAATCACAATCCAACAGTAGAAAACCGATGATTATGGGATCATGTGATCGACCGCTACGTCCGTCTGAACTGCCACAATGGAGAGCTTTTGGGGCACGACCACATTGTTCTCATGAAAACCACTGCCGCGTTAGAATTCGGTTTGTTTCACGGAATCCCCTGTAGGCGTGAGTGAACATGCAGAACTCTTATGAACTCACATGTCGTCCTTTAAGCTCGTTTCAAAGTAGACCACGAATCCTGGTCTCGCCATAGTATGGGTATGTGCTACTCGGTCGATAGACCATAAATCTGGCGCCAACCTTAGGCTCATGTGCGGGTTCACCACCACACAATCTGGTACCCTTGACAGGCTTCATATGACCGTTTGCGGTGAATTCGGTCAGCTCTTATAATGAATTATGCCCTGTATTCTTGACATGCGGTCGGACCGTTGCGATAAATCCATTTTTTCTTAGTAAACAGAAGTGGTGCACTCGTTGCTTGTCTAATCGACCTTGAAAGATTTGAATAAGCAGCGTAAACATGGTTAATTTGCGACGAATCCTCGTAGTTTTCGAAGACTGCCTGCCTCAATAGGACCTTTTTTCTACGTATCAGGAGTACGTATCTTGTTACCACCCGATAGACGCGCTGGTATGGCGCTGACTATCTGCGTTACGCGTACAAGTGTTCAGCATTGTTCAGGTAGCCGCATATCTTGTTCAGACCGAAGGCATGCTTGTTTTCATATGTTTACACATATTGGAGTCTGAAAATGCGCTCGACGATAGCTAAGGGACCGAGGTGGATTATTATTATGGAGTTAGAAGAAATATGAAGAGAAAGGGCGAGAAATATACAATTTAGTAGTTCTGATGAGGCTAAAGACTGCTTCGGCGACTACACTTGTCTTATCGCGTAAGCTTGACCAGAAAAGTGAAGCAATTGTAACTGCAAAATGGTCCAATATCGAAGGATATATTCCTTGTTTGTAGAGTTGTAAATGGTTGATAGTTGAGGAATACAAGACAAACACTTGCAAATATGGAGCCAAGTTTCTGACCCGTATTTGGAGCGCACCGCATCAGTGTAAACTCGACCTTTGACGGATAAGCTGATGTCACTCCTACATCACCGGTGATGCAGGCTCAGCAAAGCTGATCTGGCCTTCCCAATCTGGATGGAGCCTGATACAGTGCCTAGGTAGGCAAATTTGTCTACTATCTCAATCAGCTCATCCGCAAGCACAAGGTTAGGGTTCGAGCCCACCCAGTCTTATGGCGGCACTTTAAAATTTGCAGGTGTTAAGCACATGTCAAACCGTGAGACGGAATTATTTAGATTAGTTAATGTTGTTTGCAATTCAATGGCATCGCATCCAAGAAGAGTTATGTCGTCTGCGTATTCGATATCTGCGAGCGAATGCTCTGGGTGCATTTCGGCCCCACACGCGCTAGAGGCTGCATAATTCGTGAAGTTGGACAGGAAGGGTGGAAGGGGACAACGTTGCCTGATACCACTTGATGTGGTGTACTCGGAAGAGAGCTTCCCATAGACTTCACACGTCCGTGGGAGTTGGCGTACAGCGCCTTAAGGAGGGTCAAGAATTTATGGGGACACCTTTGCTCCGTAGACACTAACACAGTGCGGGACGGTTCAGAGTCAAAAGCAGCTTTCTCTGTCAAGTAACAACCATTGTTAGTTGCTGGAAGCAGTGTCGCAGTTCCAAAATTTGTCGGAATGTCTTCCAGGACGGAACCCAGGTCCGTTTTCACGGATCTGTCTCTCCCTGTGTTCAGCCTGTGTCAGCCTTCGAAGGATAAGACCAGACTAAACCTTCGATACCACGGTGGTTTTCACACAGCGTCCACGTACCATTTTTGAAGATAGGAATGACTGCCGACGAGCCCCATCCTGCAGGCACTTTGTCTTTAATTCATACCGCTTCGATGAGTTTTGTCAGATGGTCCACCGGGGATTCTTCACCTTCTTTGAAGAGGACTGGATAGAGTCCGTCCCGGCCTGGCGCCTTCTCATATTTCAGCAGGGATATTTCATATTTTATTTCCCCTTCCGATGGGCGATTAAGGTTTACATTCCATTCCTTCGTATGCAATGTCTTCAGGGGATGTGTTGCGGGAGACCAGCTAAACTGTTCTTCGAGGTCTTCGGTCCATGTTTCCAGTCGGCATTTTTGCGAGTGAATTGATGAGCCGCCTTTCTCACTTGTCGTTTCACTGACCGTTGTTTTCCTATGGTCAGTCGATTGTATCAATTGGTATTGGGCACGGCTGTTTTCGGTAGTAAAAGCCTTCTCTATCTCCTGGGCTTTCGATGTCCAGCAAAGCCTAGGCTCTTCACTATTTGGCGTTTGAGGGATTCGCGTGCACCGTCGTGCTCGTTGCCTGCTGGTACGGATTTCCTGGCATCAATCAATGCTAGAGATCTCAACCATATCCAGTGGTTATTTTGATCGTATCGGAGAAGTTGGACAGACAGCACTGAACGCCGCTGACACGGCTTCTTTCACACTTTAACATGCTCCATCAACGTACTCGCTACCAGTACATTGTTGGTTTACTGCACGAGAGTAGCTGAGCTAGCTCAGGTCGATAATGCTGAGCTATGGTAATTCTAAGAAGATGGTCAACATGTTTCTTGCTAACTTGCTTGAGGGGAAGCGAATTGTCAGGCGTGCTTGCAACATGGCGTGATCGGAATCAAGTCATGTGCCCCAGAAGGAACGGCAATCTTGGGTTGTTGCTCTTCACCGGTGGCTGGTGGCCACGTGATCCAACTGGGCCTACGCTTGATTTGCAATTGGTGGCCGCCAGGCTACGCGATTGGAACGTTTATGATGAAAGTTCGTGCTGTCCATAAACGGTTGATTAGCACACTTTTGGAGGAGTCAGTCTCCGTTGTCTGTGCGACGAACACCGAATCCGAATCGAACGCCCAGATGTGATTCCAAGGAGTTCAGACATTCATATCGCCCGCAAGGATCGCATTGTCATTGATTTGCTTGACGAGTGAGCCCGGACAACTCGATAGAAAATACCCTTCTCTGCGCCAGAACTGCAGTCCGTTGAGGTATATGGCGACAATACAAGTGACAGCGAGCTGGATAACCCGACGACGCAAAGACGACTGTTCCCTTGGATCCAATTGAGGAATCGCGCTCAGCCCTTCAACTAAGTGCAACTCCAAAGCCATATATTCCACGAGTCATCGCTGCTGGATCACCGGATACAGAGGCAGAAATGTGAAAGAGCTGAGTTCGTCCTTGACGTTCTGAGATGCTTTGCCGCGCTTGGGTCTTGTATGCGTGTTTCGGAGACACAGCGTACTTCAAATTTAGGGGAGTACAAGGTTTCACTGAGCATTGCCCGCTTGCCAATTTGACATAGAGTACGGGCTTTGAAGGCTTCTAAGTAGAAAACATCTCGTGGGTTTAGCAAGGTTTTATTTTGTTTGTTAGTAATAAGCAGCGGGGTGCATAAGACACACCGGTCAGATAACTGACAATCAAATGACTTAGCAACGTTTGCTTGTGTGGTGGGAAGGGCTTGGGGAGGGAGATCGGTGGACACAGAACTGCGCGGGCAAATTATACTTCCCGGTTTCCCAGGCCGAGGAATGGGGTTTGGTTGAGGTACCCCACCTTGAAACTTTGACTCAGAAGTCTTACTCAAGGCAGTGGGAGGATGTAGGGTTTTGTTCGGGGACCATGCCTTTAGCCTCTGACTCGAAAGTCCGACCCGCGAAGCAGCGGGCAATAGGGTTTCCCTTGGGGACCCTGCCCGGAACCGGTGACTCAATATACTGACCTGCTCGGCTGCCTGCCACATATTCATATCTAATGGAGTATCGAACGCTTACCTTACCATCACCTTCAGTGAGCTTTCCGCTTACCTGGAATATCCGTTTTTTGAAATGGTTCCGACGATGAATCGCATGTCCGGAGACCCAGACTTGAGCCACACAATGATGTGATGGCACTGTATTTCCTCTTTATATGCTGCATGACTCAGGGAATAGGGGAGAGAGCGATAGAGGGGCCGAACAGAACGGGAACCGCTCGCGCATCCATGTGAGCGAGCGTGTCGGTGGAATGAGGTGAACGCCAGCACATCGGACAACGTTGTTCATTGACACGTGGTTGATGTGGACTCACAAAGCCAGCCGACCGACCTCCATCAAGGGCACTTACAATTCATATGTGGTAGCGTGAACGAAACTGCCAAAGTTGATCCTCACGTTTGCTTATTGATAAACAGCAGTCACAACTTTGAGAAAATTTTAAGAAAGTGACGTTTGAATGGAGTCTACTACCAAGAAGGACGAAGCTGATCGTGGGCTGCTTGGAAGTTCTCAGCAGCCTTATGAGTAGTGGGCCCCATCAGTAAAAGTTTACTACCCCTGTGAGTGACGAATGTATTGTGGATGGCGCTGTTTCTACACTCCCACAAAGCTCCTGGCTTTGCTATCCAGACCGGTAGATATTCTTCAATCTTGTCAGTTCAATACAACTGAGAGTTGTATGTGCACACCCGTCTAAAGGCGTTAGCAAAAATCAGATTTTTGGGAAAACTGCTATACGTCTACTGAGAACCTGAGTATCGCGCTAGATGACATCCTATGTCATCCTTGACTACTAAAACCGGATTCCTTTCCGAAAAGCCAAGTCTGAAAGCCGATCAACAATGAACACAGAAGGACAGAATGGCGACGAACTTCGCCACCAAACTTACCGAATTCCTAATTTACGTCAACGGTCAAATTTTTATCTAGATCGAGTAAAACCGGATATGTCCACCCTGGTTTTGCCGTTCATAAACACATCCGTCACTCAATTAAGTTTCGAGAATTCTTTGCACATAAAGTCGGAGCTAAGCTGTAGTTACCCCGTTGTTTCGTACACCTTTGGGCTATTTGGAAATGCATAATCTTTCAGGAGAACAAAATGCAAGCGAAAGTAACCCCAGCTCAAGCAGCCATCTAAGTCGACATGTACACAAAGATATTCACTAAACTCAATTTCGGTTTACCACACGTTCCATCGAGCTGTCGAAATTCTGCTTTCGGAGCCCTCGTTTGAGATTCAGACTCTTCTTACCAGCTGTTTGATCGCTGAACCCTAAGCTGTGTTCAAGAGCCAGAAGGGTGGATACGAAACACTACATTCACTACCCGAAAACTGTGGAGTTAATACGGAAATGCCTTCTATCCTTGGCACGTCGTGATTTCCTCGTACTTTTTATGCAGTATCCTTATAAGAATCTGAGTTTGTCTCGATATGGCATTTTGCGCATCACGCTGGACCCCATTTGGGTAATCACAGCCTTACATGGGCGCATATTAAGGTTCCTGTTAGGACATCTCGTGCACTATACTCGGATAAAGTGTGGTCTCTGAATCTGCGCCTCCATAACTTACCGATAAGGTTTCTTAGACATCAATTGCCTTCTGTGAAAAACAACAACAGGATTTCCCTAGAACGAACCTGAGGAGAGCACAGAGAAGTTAACCATTTCACAGTGTGCCGGACTTATTTCAAGGTGCGTAAATGGAACAGAGTAGAAGTTTTTACCATCAACATGTTACGGCTAAGTCAATGGTCAAGCAACCGCCTTTTTAAACAAGGCTTATTGGCTTTTACTCAACCTGCGGTGGTTCCTAAGTCGGAGCCACTCATGTTCGTCGTTGCAGACAAACGGCTTTGTAGGTTGGAGGACCATGGCAAGCGAAACTTGTGGTAACTTCGCAATTTTTCATTTTATAAGCATCCCCTGAGATCTACGTTAAAACAACTCCAATAAGTTTGCATTCATACCTGGATCGTAACGATACCCCTGAATTTCTGAGTAGGCCGAAAGATCATTTACGCAAAAACAACTTGCTCAAACATCAGAGCATCGTAGACGGTTTTTGGATCGACATGATCTAACTTACGTCATCTCCCTGCATCAGCGTAGACTTCGAAATCAGCAACTGCGCTAGTGCATCCTTGCCTTATGAAAATCCAGATATTTGTCACGTACACTCATTTGTACACCAATTTGGTTTTCACGGGAGATTCATCGGAGTCCCGGCTGAATCTCCCGTTTATGATATTCTTCAACTGAATGTACTTCATAAAGACAGCTTAATGTCTCGGTTGTTACAGTATTCGAGATATCATGGTATATTTTCGCAAACGAAACTACTCATAAGGTCGCTGAAAACTCGTCCGCAGCCTATGACCCGTTTCGCCCTTCTTCGGACAAAATTGGATATACAAATGGGTGTATTTGGCGAAGTTCGTGCAATTCGGTTCAAGTAGAACATAAGTTTGGCGGGAACCTGGGGACCAAGTCTACCTGAGCCCGAAGAAGAGTGATACCGATGGTGGGCTATCGAAGAGCTTTCAGCAACCTTGTGAGTAGTCAGTCTCCTTCATGAAAATCCAGACATCCTCAGAAAACCCTCTTTTGATAGGAACGGTCAGCGTTCGGTTAGCTACACCTGGCAGGAACAAGCAATACGACCCCCCTCATGTATACGGCCAGCCAAGAAAGCTACATTATGAAAGTAGTTGAGCTGGCAGCGTCAGATCTTTCTACCACTTTGCGTGTTGTCACCTTCTTGCTCATGGCATTATGAAATAGTTATCGAGAATGCTGTTCTTCCCGGTAGATGATGGCTTATCGTAAGTAACATGACTAAACTATAGCAGTTTCTGGATATGAATATCTCCTTCAACTAAGGTTCCAATAATATCACTGAATACACATTTTACTAGTCACCTGGTTGCAGATTCCCTGAAAACGTTTACACCAGCTTTCGCTCATAGGTATCAGTGGTCAAGGTCCTGAAGGCGCTTTAAGTCCTAGGTCGTGCAATCCATACAATAAACTTGTATGTGTCCGTTGCGCCCAAACGACACCACTATTAGCGCGAATTAGTTTCTAATGCTGCAGGTTCGTGCATTGGCCTCACTGTGTTCTCGGAACCGATGAAGATCTGCAACCCACTGTCCCTCTTACTGAGCTGCAGCAGGTGCCTTTAGGGCTTGTCTCTTGAAGAATCACTGTGCAGTTTGTTAGTGTAAAGTGTATGCTAGAGGATAAGCTGAATTCAGTTGTCTCCAGCACCAAGCCCCCTAAAGATAACGGCAGCTTCGGATTCAGGAAAATATAAAATTAGTTTGTCCAGGTTTTTATCCTTATCTATAAGGAGCTGGACCCTAGTAAGACATTTTTGTCGAGTAGTCACAGGACACTTTTCATTGTGTTTGTTTCTCAGTTTTGCACTGTTGATATATCTTTCTAAAATCTAAATATCTTCGTCTCGCTATCCACACAATGACTTCCAAGCCAAGTCACCAACCGATCAATACAAGTCAAGTAAAATACATCGGCTGCACTAGCGTAGTCGGCCGCTGCAGCGTTCTAAGGTGAAAATATGTAGCTGACAGTGGAAGGATAACATGGTCGATCCTTTTCACCCCATCATTTAAACCTTAGCAAATAAGAACAGAACGTCTCGCACACCTGAATACTTCGAGGATAAGCTTATTTTCGAGCATAATGTTCATTCTTGAAAAGACCCTGGAGCACAGGGTTGAAGAAATTATAGCCTTTTTGTCTGAAATTGCTCTCGCTTGGTATCGACAACCACATCTCCATTTTTTCGATTTTGCGATCACAGGTTCGCTCCAGTGGAATCTGAACGGTCAAGCTGGTCCATTGGTGACATCCCACCACTGGGGAATTTCACATGTCCCTAGCTGCCTGCCCCAACGAAGTGCTCACACTGCTTCCGTTGTTGAACGATCCTAACTCTCAGTTGCCTAATATTCAGTTGATTGATCTGCGAGAGTCCTCATCTACTACGAGTTCTTCGAACGTCAACACTCTCCTTGCAGCCTGTGATCGCGATTCCCATTCAGGCCACTATACGGTACCGGCCCAACAGCAAGCACCAAGGTTGAAATCTGGCCCGTCTCAATCATCGTTCTTGCCTTCCTCCCTACATCCGACTATGAATTACTCATCTGCACCACCAACCTTTACCAGTGGGCTGTATGGAACACGGGAGCATCCGAATGATCTAAAAAATGGTTATTTAACTGAAAGCAGGTCTATTTCCGAGTACATGCGGGGAGAATACAACCCAATTGTGGAGTCGCTGAATTTCGTCTCAAATACAGTTTCGTACGATGCAGTACCCAGTGAGGGGTTTAACAGTTGGAATCCGGATGCTGTGGACCCGGACAGCGAATTAAAACCGCGAGTAGACTTTCGGGCACTAACCTTGGGTGGTTCCGACATGTGTTCTCGGCATCCATGTGTGACCAACGATTGCCGTAGCCTTACTAACCCGGTATCTGAACAGTTGTATGCAGCTACTGGTAGGCAGCTCAGTTCACTCGGACGCAACCAGGATTTGGGACAGTTTGATTTGCTCTCCCATCGTGATCATCCCCCTCCTCTGTTTGAGGTCAACGGCTACAGCAACGTGTCCAGGAGAGCCTACGAATCAAAATTGCTATTTAATGGTGTCTCACCCACTGCATTGACGACCAACCTAAACGGGAGTAGTTTTGGTTTGATGAGGACCCATTCTGACCCGAATTCGAATCCTCCCCTGCTCCATACTCGTTCTGTGGCGCCACCAACTTCTGTCAACTCTACAAAGGCTTTGGCTGTCTCTGCTGGTGATGTTTCAGTGGCTAATTCAATTATGATGACGCCGGACTCCTCGACTGCCGGTTTCCTGACCAACAAATTTGCTACCTCATCTGATGATGGCGAGGTGTCACCGACACCAACCAACACAAGCAGTTCTTCTCGAACGCCAAACAGGACACGCAAAGCAGCACCAACTTTGGCTACTGGGCGGCGTAATTTAAAAAATGAACCAGTAAGTCTGCTTTTAGATGTGCCTGCTTTGCCGTAGGCAAATGAAATATTTAGCATTGTTGAATCCTTACCGATATCTTGTTTTATAGACCTACGGACGGTTCACCAGCATTCCGGAAAATGTTATTTCCGTCATTGACGTTCATCCTTGTTTGGTGTCTTTTTTAAGGTGCTGCAGTTGTTTCATTGCTAGGGTTTAATGTAGAGGTTAACGTTTTAGTAACTGGTGCTCCTTTGCAAATCCACACTAAGCCGCGATACGCAGTAGCGATATAGGCGAACATTTCCAGGACCTTTCCGTCTGCTGATTGCAATAAGAGTCCCGCACTGCGCGGGATATTTCTCTGAGAGCCTGACTGATCGAGTAGCACGATGAGAATGGTCATGGTGCTAGCGTAGCCTCACAGTGTGGTGTGGCTTCCGTCATCCGTCGTTTACCTACGTTCTCCCGACGCGTCCGCCAACGAGGTTGAAGGCAAAACATCGATCGATATATCTTCCGGTCAATCGGCTGTCTGGACCAATCAGCAAACCACCTAGCCTCCGGCCCCGACCGATGGTGAGTCATCCGTCCAGTCCGTTCCCGCTGGCGCAGGCTTCGACCTGCCGTAGACGTGAGGTGAGAGACGCGGTGTGCCTGTTTTTCATCCCCTCTCCCCTCTCCCATGGGAGCAACAGAAGACGGAATTTTCGGACTATGGGTGCATTACCGCTCTTGGCTACACGTGCCAGTCAGTAGTGGGTGTGCAGGTCAAACAGCTAGGTCAGAAAGTGTTAGAAGTGAGAAAAACAAAAAAACTATACACATTACTGCTCACTATGTCTGGTATCTCCGCCCGCGTAAGTACGTTATTCACCGCAAATGCACATTGACCGTTCACCGTAGATGTGAACGTGGATTGCACGTTTCCACGACGGCTTGACGATATATCCAATCGTTCGGCGCTAAAGGAAACAAGTTCAAATGAACGACGCCTATTGTCACTTTGATTAGAAGTATCTCATCCCCCAACATATACATTATATTGACTTGAAATAACTGTCACAGTGACGCAGGAGCGTTGCTGCGTTCGGTATACATGTGATTCGGCTGATTCATATCCTGATCGACGCCCACGCAGTGGTATGAGTCGAACGATCCAATGCTGACGTACTCCTTAACATTTCTGAATACTGCTTGCTCTCAAATGACTTGTCATAAAAGTGAAAGTGACAACCTGCCGGAAATATTTTGGTCAGTAGGCTTGGATGTCGCAAATCAACAGGACGGCTTGATGACCTCATCAATCGCCATCGTCTTCCCACCTGACTGGGGCCTTCGTGTCCCTCTGTGTCGTTGAAGCTTGGGGACTAGGTAAGGGTCACATTTTTTCCCTCTCGACTGCAAGGCTAAAAGTAAGACACCACTCTCGTCGTCCAGCCGATAAAAATGCATCAAGCTGATGCCTTTCTGAATTGGTCCATAGAGCTCAAATTAAGTAACTGAAGTCTGCAAACGCTGATGAATTTAAATAGGTCGGGCCGCTATGTTCACTGCAACCTTGATCCGGCTAGACGAAAATCCATCAATTTGACAACCACGGCGTCCGAGTGTTAACTTACTACCACATGGTAGGCCTTTTACAGCGTTCTCACGTCAGATGTTGCACTTTTAATTTGCGAGGTTTGAAGTACGGCGACAGTGTCCATTGTATGCTTCGACCGATCGTTCCAACCCAGGTTGCTGTGGCCTGTCTCGTCGTGCCGCCTAGCTGCGTAAACTCACGTCGTAGCAGGACACCTAACAGATACGGTATAAAGCGAAATCCATCTATCTGCGTTGCCAAGCGAGAAGGCAATATTTACTGACCGCCGAAGCAACGGTACGGGCTGAGATAGCTTACCTAGATACTTCACCTAGCTCCTCTGTTGAGTCGGGCCGATGGAGCTTGGGTGCCTTCATCAAACACTTATCATCCAATATCTTATGCTGTCAGGTTGTCCCTCCTAAGCACTTGTCCAGTGAAGCGCGCCTAGTCATCGACTTGCCATCTATGACACAGTAAGTGCACTCAATTCTCATCGGCTCATCCCATCAGCATTTGCAACGATTGCACACGGAATGGAGTGATACGGCTTTCACGCTTGATAACGTAAGTGACTGCACCTTCCTTACACCATGTCGGTTTGGTACCCGTATGCGACACAACGAATAAAGTCACAGTCACCTGGGTTGGAACAGTTACGCTCGAAGCTTGTGGTGGATGTACTGTGGTATGCTTCAATGTCCGTAATTAAAAATGTATGGTACAATGAGGCTGCAGTGGAGTGGACAAGCGATGCGGACAACCAACTACATGGTCAAATCTCCATGAATATGCAACCTACCTTCGTGCATTCCAATTGTGAGCGGTTCATATGAGTTTTTTGGCAAGTAATGTAGATGGGATAGCTATCGTTTAGTCCTTCCAGCCTGTTTGATCAGATGTCATGTTCTTCTGAAGTTCTTGGCTGGTGCTCACTCCTCGCAAGGTACGCTTGATCGAAGACTTTACGGAGCAACGCACGACTGATCACGTGGTCTACAAGCAGTAGAACTTTATTCGTAGGTTCCTCACTTGGGATCCATCATTTCATGACTGACCTATTGAACACAACTTGTGTGTGGTCTTTATCACAGCGCTAGCTACTCCATCCACCTATATCGGGGAGGTATAGCACTACCTTGATCACAGCCTTACGTAAACACTGGACCTCCTGTCGAGTAGAGTAGGCTTCGTGTGTGACACTGTTTGGTGAGTCGGTGAGGGACTAACACAAGCTGGACGGGCTTCTTGTCACGAAGATATTGTGATTCAATGTAGGTTTAATGAGACGCAAATATTTTTCCTCGATAACTTTCAACACTAATCCTGCGCTCCAGCCTTTTATAAATCCGATCTGGTCTGGAAAAGGGCTAGAACCAAACAAAAATCATTGTTAAGATGCATAAACTGTAGTTATTTGAATGCACCTGACTTCAGCAGCAGCCCTGGTCACATCAGGTTCTGTTAACCACAGTGTTTTAAGCCTTCCAGGAGATCTCAAAGTCCTTTCCCTTCCTTGGTAAAGTGTTCAACAGTCTTGTCTGAAAACACTCGAGACCCAAATTTTTCGACCCAAATATGGTGAGATGTCGGCCCATTTTCATCAAACTGCTAGCTGAACTTACTATATATATAGCATTATATACAGCATATAATTGACAAAAATCAGGCGGAAATTCATGGATGTTAAATAAGTTAACAAGATTCTCTCCATTCAACCCTTTGCCAGTTTTTCATAACATCGTCAAGCCAGTAACATGGATTAAGGTGTACAGTCAAAACGATAAAACTCCGTTTCATTTCCCCGGGCCCACACCCTTAGAACATCGATAAAATCGTGGTAAACAACCATCGTTTTGTGTCTAACCAAAAGAACGATAGTACGATATATACTGTGAAAAACCTTTACCGATTACCCTCCCCCCCAACAAAGCGATCACTCACTGTAGTAACTGGTTATGGTCCAACTACTTCATGTGATAGATGTTTGAATACATGAAAATCGGATATGTCGATCTGACACCTGATATTAGTGTTTATCAGTTTTTCACTTGCTTTTGTTCGAGAAATTTGGTAGGAGGGATGACTGTGAACTCTAAGACTAACTCGTTTTGGTCTCTTCAACGAAGAATCTAGTATTATCAAGACACTAAATACTAATTCGTTAGTAGTTAGTAGAAGATCAGTGGGTGCGAAACAAGGCTCTACCTTCCCTTCAAAGCTGAGTTACTCTGGGTTCATACCTCAAGCTAGAAACTTCGTTATAAAATGGATCATTAATTGTGGCAGCCAAGGTACTCCAGAATTGTGACTGTCACGGAAGTTCGAGACGCTGCCTCGTAGTTCTTTGGGAATCTTGGTTTGTCGATTGGTTAGGAACAGTATGTATGAGACGCCACTGACTTTCACAGTTAGCAAGGAACGCATTTGGGTGCGTAGGCCATTCGAACGGAACATTTCAAATTGATGCGTACTGTGAATTTACCGCAGCGGTGGTTTTTTGGAATATGTTTATACATCCATGTCGTTCCTTCGTAATTGCGTGCGAGACAATCGATAACAGGGTTCAGGCTGTCGTATTGACGCATTTCAAAACAGTCAATATGACCCTCGCATGCAACTAACAGACATCACAGATTTATGCATATCGGGAACCTTTATCATCCACCATTCGTGCATTTCCTCTTCAACATCATAGGTCAGCCTACGTTTGGCCCAGTAATTTTTTTCGGTACGAATATATGGATTACAAAAGAAGGGAGGACTTATGATCAAGGAGAGACCCCCGTGAATGGTGATACAATAAAACACGAACATCAAAGTGGACTGAAGTGGACGTTACCTCTGCTTTTGCGTAATTGGACGTCACATGAGTCAGGAAAGACAGACAGTAGTAGAGTTCCAGTGGCGGGATGTTCTTGAAAAAAGATGAGCAGTGAGCATTTCTACAGTATATAGAAGGAACTGGATACGAGTGACTGTATGAGTAAAGGCGTTTCACGCGATTGAAAGTTATAGGCAAAGGGACGGAAAAAGCTAGCGTCGATGGACACTTTCCGTCGTAGTAACGGTAGAACAAAGCAAGAGACGCTATCTTCTGACGACGGGAAACCCAGTTGTAGGGCTAGAGTGGAGAAACCTTCGACAACAAGCTTGGTAATGTTGTCTCCCTTCTGAATTTCTGTCTATCCCATAAATATGGTTACCATGTTTTCCCTGACAATTTCGTATGATCACTTATGGGTGGTGAATGTAAACTGCGTGTGGATAAACCAGTATCTCCTCAAAGTTTGTTTGAATTGCTGGCATTTGATGCAGTCGTGTACTGCGCAAAGCTAGTAAGTTGTTTTCTAGGCGTTCACTGTCCTCCATCTTGGACTGGAGCGTTCTAGGTCGAAATACCCCTGGATATATCCGGGTTTGAAATATCCATAACAATTACCCTCGTACCATGTAGTTTGTGCTTGATAGAACACTGTTGCCTATCATCGGTGCTATAAGTCAAACTTGTCTCTTCACCTCATTTAGGTGGATCCAGATGAGGCGGATCGGCGGATGAAACGCAGGGAACGCAACCGAAAATCTGCCCAGAAATGTAGAGAGCGAAAAGTCCAACGGACTCAGGAATTGCAAGCCCAAGTTGAATGTTTGCAAATTGAAATCAATCGGCTCACACAAGAGCGTGACAGCCTTCGTAGTGAGGCCCGTCAGTTTGTTAACCTCCTGCAAATCCACTGTCCTGGTGTCGCAATTCCTCACATGTCTTGTCTAACTGAACATTCTGATCATGTGGAATCCAGAAGAGACGCGTTCGGTTCGCTCATACAGACAACAGCTCTTCCGAAATGCGACACTTCTCGGGATAACATCCCTAACGGTTGGAGGATGAGGCCTGGTATGAAGCAGTCGGCTGGTCCTGATCCACACAGTTCACCTGGTCAGAATGGATCATTTCCTACCTTACCTTCATCAATGACTTTTTCAACACACGGCACTCCAATGCCACAGAAATCCTTGTTTCCGTTTAGTTCTTCAGATACAACGAACGGCTTAGCCCGAGAATCAGATGTGATTTTGAGCACGAGTTCCGCTGCTTCCGGAGTCCTGTCCAATATAAACTCACATTCATTAGGCAGATCTAGTTCTGAAGTCATGCAAAACATTATGTCCAGTCAGGACCCGGCATCCAGTTCTTCATCTTCATCCTCTAGTTCTGGTTATGAGCTGACATTTCCGAACATCGGAACACCAGTGGCACCCAGCTCTCTGATACCTGATCACTTGGAGGAGGTAACGGATACAGTTGCAAGCACGCATTCTACTGCTTCTTTGACGGATCGAAGTTCCCTGACATTGAGCAGTCCTACGTGCCAACAATCCGTACAAACGTCGGTGACAAATCAACCCGGACTGTCTGGGAACGATAATTCAAGAGTCAAATGTGAGACATGGGAAACAGCGCCGTCGGGGCAGCAACAATATATTGGTGGCGAACCACTGACTGGTGGACGACCCGCTCCCCTTTCTCCGCTCAGCCCCTCAGCACAACGCACTGTCTACCCAGGTTCGACTGAATCTACCACCTCAAATCGATGTGACCTGCGGCAAGTTGAACCACCGACAAAATTATCACGTCCACTGGACGGTGCTTGCTTTTCATAGAATTGTAAATCATCAAGTGATTGAGAATGGCTGTGAACGGGTTGCTGCATCGCAGTACGTAGAATGAGTCACGGATTGATTGCCAGCATTGCGCACAGAGCCAGGGTTTGTTGAACTCCCCATCCTTCCTTTAATGTAACCGTGAATCTGTCATTCAGCTTGTGTTTCACTTGGTCCGCGATTTCCCCATCCTTTGATCCTCATCATTCCCCCATTGCGGTTTAACACATCCGCAATTCGAAGCGCCTCTTCTACTCTGCATGCTCCCAGATCCGTATGCAATAAGCATTTAGTTCATCTCCGAGTTTGCTAGAGGATCTATTGTCGGTGAGCCGCCGGTCACCTGCTTCAGCTCCCATGCCTTACTACACATAACTTCCATGTCAATGGCAGCAGTTGCCATGACCTTCCGGTGCAACGGATTTTTTCTACGGGTTTTGTTTTGTTTGCTGGTCAACATTTCTACTTCCCTTTTATACTACTGTTTTCCAGTCTTACCACCGATTCCCATCATCATCATTATCATCACTGCCACCACCTTAGCCCTAGTAAGTTGCAACCGAATTCCGCAGTACATGTATTTTATCGTCTTCTACTACTTTCCACACTTCTAGTTCGGTTTTGTCGACCGACAAAATGCTACCCTCGCCCCGTCTTGTGCATCGCTTTTTCCTCAAAATATGACAGACCGTTGTTCGATGCTAAACACTTTCAATCACATCCCCCTTCCCTTGTTTTCACTCAAAAACACTCGGTGAATTTTTCTAGCCCCTCCCTCTCTCTCTCCTCCCGTACCAACCGTGCAATTATCAATATACTTAGTCGCAGTAATCTCAATAATCTTGTCCCACCTAACCGATATTTTCGTGTTTTTTTTCTAATACTTTGTTTGATATGGTACATTTTATGCTTCTTCTCATATGATCCAATCCCTGCTGTTGTGCTCATTCTACTGATGATGCTTAGCAGTCCCTGTGAGCATGTTTGAGCTATGTGGTTCCCTGTATCATCTCAGGCAACACATTTTTGCTACAATTAAGGACGATCTTTGTTGTTGTTGTTGTTGTTCTTTTATACGACTTCGGGTGCTCCAGCTCCATTGTTCCGGACGTCGTACTCAAACACCCGGTTTTCTCTTGAACCGAGGGCTTCCATTTCCACCGATTGCTTGTATGCGATCCCAGGTTCGGAGGCTCCATTTCCGTTCTTTCCCGGTTCGGCACCAACAGTTCCACCGAAGCAGGGTTCCCTCCGCTTTTGGATCACTGGTGATTTTGACTTGTGTTTGATGGGTCTTTCTGTTTTTTTCCACTACCTTTGTTTTGGAGGTGCTTCTTTGTGTTGCGTGTTATCGTTCCATATCCTAACAACCGTTCTATCCATCGGTTTGTTTGACGCTACTATAGTGATTCGCGATAGGTTTTCGATAACTCACTGCGCGGTCTTTGTTACCTAACTTTTGGCTATCAGCCGATTAATATGATGCTCCTTGGAAGTGCTACTTTGCCACCCTTTTTCCTGATGGGCGGTAATGTTGGGCGGAGTTGAAATTTGTCGCAACACTTGGTTGACTCGAGCAGAGCACACAAGATAAGACAAACAGCGTAAAATCGGATTAGGGGTGTGTGGGAAATTCACATTGGGAATATGGGGTGGACTACATGTAAGAACACAAGGAACGTTCAGCCAATTGGGTTTGGGTCTGATGTACGAGACAGATGCGACAAGAAATCTCGAATCCAGCACAAAATCAAGAGCACTAAGGTCGGAATTGGTTTTGAATGCAGGATGGACTTAGATTAGTTTACTATACACCTGTCCTTGTTAGGGTGAGACCAAACTCATAACTGCGTCCTTCTGGGCCTGTGGATCCGGTACGATGCGCCTAACAGAAACGGCCACAGATGAGCGCAGAAATGCGTTTCTATTTTGACGACCAAAGATCTGGCACGAACCCTTGTAATTTGTTGCTTTCGAGGTTGGGATTATTGACAACTTAGTGGTCGATCTAAATGACCACACTGTGGTTCCAGATGTGAGAGGTTATTCCGGTCTGCCTATGCGCATCCCTCCACAAGCACGTTCATAAGGCCACCCACAGTGTGGGATGGACGGAGGCTATTTTACAGGTGGCAGTGTGTGCTTTGTTCCACTTTGAAGACTGCGACAGTCCAAGTTAGACACATTTGTGAATTTCTATTCGGCATATACTTTTTTTGGTGCAGAAGCATGTAATTCGAACAAGGTTTAATGGGAAATTTCCTTGTAGACGTCTCGGACTACTCATTCTACTTGAACATTCCAGTGTGTGTTCGACCTCAGTCCTAAGAGTGCGCGGATAGCAATTTCGTGCCTGGGGTTTGCTTACTGTGTGTGGTGTCGAAGTTCCTTAAATACAAGAGGTTCTGCTGATGGTGTCATTCACTGCAAGGCAAGGGTGCAAGACTGCTGTTTTTTGTTTTGTGTAGTGAAGCTGATGTTGAGATGTGGCACTTCGGAGAATTTTTGCGGCTTAAATATGACAAGTATACTGTCGACATAACATGTTTTGGTCTGTCTTACTGGACTGTTGGCTCAAACTGTTCCCCATTGTAGCCGCAGGTGTGCCGCAAAAATCAGGTCTTCCTCTTTTCAGCTGTAGAGGATGTAGAACCTAAACCGCACGTTTTTATCACAACTCTCAGAAGGTCACGCGCTTCGTCTTTAGGACTGTTAGTGGGGGAAGTGTATACAGTGGCCCCTTTCGAAATCAAAACTGGGGTTCCCTATTCAAAGTAGTCGACTAAATACACGGTTTTTTGACGACGAGACACTAAAGTCTGGTATTCGTGAGATCTCTTCGATGGCTCAAAACTGTTTCCACCCTTCTTCGGGCTCATCAGGTAGACGCAGCTCGCGAGTTTCTGTCAAACTTGTGTTCTTCTTGAATCCAGATTACGCGCAATTCGCCAAATACACTCATTCGCATCTAATTTGGTTTTGACGAGAGATGCAGTTGAATTTCTTGTTTACGATGTCTAACCAAATGTGCTGCACAAAGGGCGTCTTATTTTCATTATTTTTTGGAAGTATGATCTACATTAGCTCGGAAGCTACCTTCGCATCCTTTTGCGTGATCTAAACGATGTTCATTTTGCTTCATATTTCATTTCTTAATCCTCGAAGGAGTTGGGCGATTCATTGCAACCACGTACGGAACTTCCAGTGACCGATCGATTTCTCAATTCTGAACTGTTCTCATCGCCGACTAGGATTACTACACTGACTAACTCTGTGCTTACGCTCCGGGGGGAAACCTAATGAGCCGTTGGAATACTCACTTGTGTAGAAAGTTCATCTGGTGAGCTTACTAGACAGTATCCCGAATGTGCACCAGAGGTAACCAGCTTGGATTTTGAACATATTAGCTTACCCAAGCTAAACAAAGCGATCCTCATGCAAAACGGTGTTCTCATTCCCTGATTTCCGAAAAAAGGTGGTTCCTGTTAGGGAGCAGTCAAGCCGGAATGACCGAACTCCCCTAGTCTCTTGCGCTGTCTCCGCCATGTATATTTATTCCGCGGTACTGGGATGAATAGAGGCCCATTTTCAAGGAGAATGAACTGAAGACCACCGTATTTATATACGGTAGTCCTCTAGAACAAAGATCACTCATGAAGGAACGGCACAAATGATCCTCTGGACGGGGAAGGGGGCACCAGCCGACCGTACATGCAAATAACGGTGCAAATACCTTAAACTTGGATGATGCAATCATACACTGAGGCTGGTGCCTTAACATTGTGACTTTCCTTTGTAATACTCCTCAAGACTTACCTTTATCATCCATGAAAACGAAAGCCACCACTGCGACGTTCGAAATTTAAACTCTGCGGCTTTATCCTTGAGCTGTTGGCCAGATGTCGTCGTCAGTAGTAGCCTGTCTGGACAACCAAAATCAGTCAGTGTATATGTTGACCTTGACCTGAGGGGGGTATGAAGACCCTCTGGGTATGACCAGAGGAATATGAAGGAGATTACGAAACGTTTGGGTGCTGTCGGTGCCACTCGCCTTCCAGGATGGGGACCGCGTGATCCCCACTGCGCGTGGTTGGAGACGCTGCAAGATATGGCTTCCAACCGATGTCAGTGGCCTTCTTGTTATCAGTTTCTACCTAGATTGCCTGAATGAGTGTCTGGAGGTGTAGCCACCTCGGAGTGATTGTAGTAAGCTAGCACTAAGTCCCTTCCCCCGTCCACCTTTATTCTTTTCTCCACACTAAGGCTTTCAAATAAGTCATGGTTGTACGGCAGCGAAGCATCGATGTTGAACACTGATGTCATTCTGACGATGATGATGATGATGGGTGTATATGTTACGCGGGATAATATGTTAGAGTGAAGTAGTGAAATTGTCAACAAGGTGGCCTCTATTTTCTAGCACGGCAGGTAGGTTGCTACGTATTCACCAGGAGAGCGGTCTTCATTTGGAGGGATCCCCCTTCAGGGCATTAGTTTTTAACACTTTGCATCACTATGGTTTGGTAGTTTTTTTAGCGACCATCGCACCTAGTATATGTAGAGTGAGAGGTGATGCTATCGTACGCTGTGCGTTAAAGGGTGATGAGCTGAACAGTTTGGTAAGCGCTAGCTTACACGAGGACACAGAAATTCCGCTATTAATAGAAAGAATGTGTTAAGTAACTCACCTACGAACTTTGCCATGTTTCTCGTATTCGGTTTGACTTACCGTTGGTATGCACATGATCAATTTTACGCAGTTGTGAAGGCTACCAAAGTGGACTGATCTACCCACCTCATCATGGATGAAAAAGAAAGCTGGTGTGCCTTCGTGAGGACACCAGCCCCCCTTTGAAGGGGGTTCATGTTCGAGTGACCACTGTAGTATTCGAAGTACAATTAGCCAGAATTTACTTTTCGAGACCCTAACAGCTTTGAAAACGAACTTGTAGTAGTCATGTGCCCACTTGATACCCTAAGGTAGGAAGACCCAAAATAAGAAAATTTCGGTCTGGTGTTTTTTGGGAGTAGAGATGGCACCTCGGTGACACCCAGAGTGATATTTTTTAGCATTTAGGATTTGTTGTCTCAAAGGGTATCAAAATAAGCGAACTCTCTTGGGACCGGAAGGAAGTGGCGTGAACTGCGGGGACAACTGTATAGTAAGTTTTTGACGGGTGATGACATTGAGCCATACTGTGTGACACTATCAAGGGATATGCTAGTTTACGTTTCTGGGTTACAACAACCTTCAGCGGCTGAGGTAAGAGTTGTGCAAATGTGGCTGTTCAAATCTGCTGAGACTGCCCTCAGTAGAGACCGGCTATCACAAATAACCACACTATTTGGCCTATGAAGCCTAGTTCAGTGGTAGACTCCCTCACAAAAGAGACCAACTCCCAGAATAAACCTCTTTGTACCGTTTTTGAATAGGTTTCTTGAGAGAATACAAAAGTGCATTTGGGTCCTTCTGAGAAGGCACAACTTCAGGAGATCCATCCTGGTCGGTCGACTCTTCCTAGAAGAATGTGCAGTAAAGTTGTTCACACTCTGAAGGCCCCCTACAGAGATTTCCAGAGATGACCTCTATCGACAATTCTCCTTTTCTGGGAGAGGCCCAACCACTAAAGAGCCCACAAAGGACCAGCACGTTTGTTCTCATCTGGGGGATGGTATTTCCTTGATACGAGCCTTTGTAAGACCCTTACAACAGAACGGTGTCCAAGTATGGTCAAGACTAGCTAGCAACAGCTGACGAAATCCGTGGTGCGATGACAGCATCTTATCTACTGAGTTTGACAATGAACCACGAGGTCCACATGGCAGTCAGTAATGGATTATCCAATATTAGTCGTTGATGAGTGGCCAGACCTTCATTTGATGTAGTGCTGTGCTATTGTAAGAGTAGTCCCATTCATTTTATAGAAGTGCTACACTACTTCTAAGGTTGCTTAAAACTCATCGACAGCTCACAGCCGGTTTCGCCTTTCTTGGGGCTCATCAAGTAGATGCACTCCCCGAGCTTTTGTCAACCTTATGTTCTACTTGAACGCAAATTGCACGAAATTGGACTAATACACTGATCTGCATAACAATTTGTTTTCTACGGGAGACTCAGCTGGAACCCAGTTGAATCCTTCGTTTATGATCTTCTTCCTCAACTGAATATGCTGCACCAGACCGCCTCATATTTCACTTGGTACGATATTCGAGACGTCGCAGTATGACAGCACATTCGGTTGAAGAATAACATCGTAAACGAGGGGTTTAGCTGGGTTCTGGATGAGTTCCATGAAAACCAAGTTGTGATGCAGATGCAGTGTATTAGTCGAAATCCTATTCATATTTGAAATAAACCAGTTCATTAGCGGGACACTCCCCTTATGTTGGCTCATAGAGGATTTTCGACATGAATTCTGGCAAGTGAAAATGCCTAAAATTCCAAATCCTTAGTTCAAAATAATCGAGATGGATTCCAGCACTATCGAAAAGTAAAAGTACATTATCAATAGTGCGTACAATAATCGAAGTGTAGAATTATACCGTTTCTGAGTAACCAGTGTCGGCCGATGTGTGAAATATACAAGATATTGTTTTAGAACGAAGTACTGAGGTTCCCTCGAGGGTGGTACTTCTTCGGACGGATTGCTTATTAAACCGTATTTTTCGTGGCATAATGTTGTGTTTATCGAGGGTGCAGCCTCTGCTTGGAAGGGCATCAGTTGAAGACACTACTGCATCACAATTCGCATCGCTATAACGGGTGTTTTTTTCAACAATCATGGTTCTACGTTTTACGTATTATACATAAAATGATGGCTCTAGGGGGTGATGGGTTGAAAAAGGCAAAAAGATAAAAATTCCTCTGGGACTGAAATGATCTGATCTTCAGACTTTGCTGCGTTCCTCACGTTAGGTTCCACTTATCGTAGGCGTATGTAGAGTCAGGTTTCCACAGCCCATGTTCTACTAGAATGGATATTGATAAGTGTACTTAATTGTGAACGAGGAAGAATGCCACTGTACCGTCTTCAGGACAGTAACCTTGTTGGAGTGGCCTATTTTCGATGGAGTACTATGATATTAAAGGTTCTTATGGCTGAAATTCATGCTTGGAGACCTCAACGACACTCTCAGTTTGGTGAAAACACTCTCTCCATGAGAAGGCAGTGAGTCTGAATTCTTTAGGAGAAGCTGCTTGTGTTGCGTAACTTTTGGTGGCACTTCGACATAGACGCAGTTCGACCCGAAGTGTCCGGTTTGGCCCCTGCGGTGGTGCAATGATCACATACCAAGTTCATGGTTTTGCTTATTGGTGCTGATTTAAGAGGGGATTTATGAACGGAAGAGATAAGGCGCCCAGCCGTATAACTGTCGTCTTTTATCTGTCCAAAGAATTCAAAGCTATCCTTCAGTATATGGTGGAAAAGACGGTTAATGGCTTCAGAGTGTCACAAACCACTTGACCGAATGGTTTTTGGAGCGCATCAGTCAGCGAAAGTATGAATAATGGGGAGATAAACGATTACTGGGTTCCGGGCAGGTTATAGTATCATTCATACATGCTCTACAAAGACTCGGCATAACCCGGTTTCCCAAATGTTCCATTTTTTTCAGATACAAGGTCTAACTGTGGAGCTATTGTTTCTTCTCGTATGTTCCAGATTAGGCGTTGTCGTATCAGTCAAAATCCTTGTCATTTTACGCCCCCCATCCTTTTTGTCTAGTAGGACTCGCACACCCGAACTGTTGCGAATTGGCCATCTCCATCAACCTCCTTCTAGTTAAGTGCTGAAGTTTGATATTGAAGGATCAAATAAACCAGCTTTGATTTGAATGAAGTGCCTGTGTCGCCACAACCCGTTGTTAAGTGCAATAGCTGTTTAGGGGGAGGATTACATGTTGACACTGTCAGAATTGTTGCTACGTACAGGGCCCAGTTTGTAATGTCATCCTTTGGATGAAGCCACAATCGATAGGTTCATGAATTAATTCTTCGCAACGTATTTATGACTGAACAAGGGAACAGGCTGAGCCAGCAAAACGGGAACGTGAATTATTAAACATTTATAAAATGTAGCAAATTTGTCATATTGATCCACCTCTTCAACAATTTACACACTGATATCGAGTTCACTATTAAGAAAAAAACGGAGTTTGCGCTCTCTGACGTGCTGATTTCAGGAGGAGCAACTGATTCCGTCAGCAGAACTGTGCATCATAAAATCAACAATTACAAAAGTCCATCCATTTTACAAACTTTGCTACCACAAGATGTGAGCGATTTCTGAAGCGAAACTTCGTTTGGAAGTGTTTGAAACCCGGGTGACTTTCGGAAGTTGTTTCAGGCATGTTTACACCTCATTGAGGATACGCGATTACGCATCCACCGAATGACTTCGTATCCCCATGGCGTTGCACATTTTTAAGGAAAATTTCCAGCTCAATCAAAATATGGGATTGATTCTCATCCGTATTCGCCCTTCAATGGTACCTTACCTACTAACCAGCATGCCACATCATTTCTTTTCGCATCTGAATACACGTAAACTGAAATACGACTTTTGGAACTGATGCCAGCCTAGCGTTCATTAGACCCTCTTCCAAAAGTGTACAAAATGCAAGAAACTATTCTTTAGCCTGGGGGAATGAATTGGGAAGATCCAGCCAGTCATTATGTTTAGTTTCACACAAATGTCTATCGGTGAGCCAAATGTTGAGGTGAATATTGGTCCTTATTCGGTACCCTACGGATTAGTAACGTTGAATTTGTGTTGAATCAGGTGGAATTCAAAACAACAGTAACTCGATTGCGTAAGCCGAATTTTCAGAACAATGTACTCCCGACACGTACAAGGAAAACAATGTGTAACTAATTCCATTTTGGAAAGGTGTAAACAGTAGAATGTCTTTTGCGTAGTTGTAAGATACCTTTTGCTGTGCAGCGTAATTCAGTCAGTTCGCTCCGTTGACTGATATTTTCTCAGTCTTGCTTAGGATGTTAGTTGGTCTATTGTTAGTGTCTTTCTCATACCCTGGTTAACCGAGGATCACGTTTATTTACTACCCGGGTCACATCCGCGCTTCACCTAGACAAGTATTCCCTCACGTTTCAAGGTACGTAGTGTGGACACGCATGGGCGTCCCTGATTCAGTACGGTGCGGCATTGCACATAGTGGAGCTGGCCGCAGTGGCTACATTTTCGTCACCACTCTACTATCGAACTCGACAGAAGGTGGTACTTCTAACTAGTAAAATTTCTCGATTTCTCTTCCTCGTATTCGTTGTACCGTATGGTAATGTACAAACTATTGAAACTATAAAGTCTGCGGAATGAAACCAAGTGGGATTTGAAGCGAGTTAAGAAGAGAGGCGACAATTCTTACCAAAGCTAGGTATTTCATATCGTCCGATTTATACAGAAAGATGAACGCCTTTCTTGTTTGTCTGACCAGTCGGTTTAGCTTGATACTGTGATGTGTCTACCAAAGAGGTTTTACCAAAGACATTGCACGTGCCTGTTCGCAATCTGTGCTGTTTTTTCAACGATGCTAACGATGATTAGAAATGAACGAAATAAAAAAGTATAGCGCAAGCTGAAACTGGTTTTACCATGGTTCGTGATATGGGGCGTCTTCTGCGCACACAAACACGTACGAAGACACCGCGGATGAGGACGGCTAAACCAGAAAAATGACATACAGGCACAGCGTGTGCACCCGACTGAATTGAGAACAGTCGGTCAGCGATCAAGAATCAACTTGAAATGAACAGACTAACCAATGGAACACATACTCTGCGTAGAAATGTTACGCCTATCTGGTCCACACTACGAGATAGAGCCTTTTCGTGTCACTGCAGAAATAGATCATTACATGGCTGCTATAACAAGACGAACCATCAAAATGCGATGTGTACACGTCTAAGGGCGCTGTAGGTCGTGCGGCAAAGCGATGCTGTAATTTTCTGGCTATACATGTTCTCACACGCCTCACACGGTAGTTGCGTGTCAGAAAAAGTTTTGAAATGGACCCCAAGATTATTTTTTCTACATGATTGGTTTATAAATCCCTACGTGGTGATTAGAAAGGGTTGTCTTTCATTCAGTCGGGTAAAAGGTTAGAATACGCATAATTATTTGCTCGTTCAGACAAATTTGATTGGTTAGTTCCGCAGGAAGCAGAAAACGTAGGGTGGTCCTTGCAGAATCCTGGAAAACTGCTGGCTTATTGGACACAATTGTTCTTCAGGGGTGAGAAAGCCCAGTAACGGACGACCTCGTTCATTCATTGAAGGGACTTACACATCGGATACAGACTCCCAATAGAAACATCTGCATTCGTAGAACACTCCTGCTTTCTATCGCTCACTCTCATTTTGTACAACCTGAGTGATGACGAAACCTTTCCTTAATTTTTAGTTAGAAAAGACAAAATAACCCCTAAGAACAGGACACGCCCCATGTATGGTCCACAACAGCGTTCGGCGTGGCGAAAATTTGCTTTGCGATCTCCCTTGAACACAGGCCAACCGTCTAGGAGAGGTTAAAACTCCTTCCTCCCGTCATCCTCTTAGGGGAATTACTACATGCTTCCTAAGATTCGCTGAATGACTGAGCAGTCAGAAGGTGCAAGGTTAGAAAAATGAAACGAGGACTTCTCTTTCTAGGCTATTAAAGATCTAACCCATTCATAAAGCAAACAGAGTTCTCCAATCCCATTCTTTCTTGCATTCCGAAGACATGATTTCCTACGCCGGGGGACCAACTTCTCGGAAAAGATGATTTTGCCCCCTGCTGATTGTGTCTACTATCGTAGAGGGAGGGATACTGTGCAGTATCATACTGGTGACGAACTGGACAAAACGAACTGATAAAACGTTTACAATGATTCAGATTAGCGCATCTTCATAAGTAACCGAAATTTAGGCATGTTAGATCTCACAACATTAATGCTCATACGACCATTTTAATGACAGTTTGAGGCAATCTAGTGGTGATAAGGTTCGAACACGTGTTATTTAACCAGTTCCTCGATAAGGGTTTAAGAAATTGCGTACGCTAGTTCCTGGTTAAATCAGGTTTGTTCGGAAATTCGAAGTTGGACAGGGTCTTCTTATTCGTAATTTATTCCTTGTACTTCAGACAAGGGATTGACACCAGAGCTTCACAAGGGATTTTGAGATCGTACAAGCTCATCCTTCGTCGCAGTAATTTGAAGTTGGACAGCAGCGACACCGAACAATAATTTTGCTGTGATTATTTCATGGAATGACGATGCAGTCGACGGCAGTATTCCCACTTTCTGACTTAATGAATTACTTCTTTAGTAACGGTATTTCCTCAGCTTAGTTCCCGTCAAAACAACCACCAAAGGTACTCGACGTGTATTAACGCCCAAAACCAGGTCAAAAAAATATATACAGTGCGTCGAAGAATTTTCAGCAACCTTATGAGTAGTGCATTACGAATATATACAGTGCGTCATTTATAAAGCGCATGCGGCGAAAATATTTTGCAAATTCTGAAGCCTTCTGGATGCACCATTGGCAGCCGACATTCGGCAGATACTGAACCACGATTGGCTGTTGGGTCCAGACTTTCGACCAATCAGAGCTCGCCTTGTGCTGGGCTGGCAAGCAGTCCGATCTTTTGGCCAGTCGCGTGTGGGATAGATAAGCTTCTTGGCCGTAGCACTGCCTAACTGTGAGCGGTAAGGCGGTATCGGTGCTGAATTCCACCAAAGAGATTCCCTGTTACTTCCCAGCTTAGAGCTTTTCCTAATTGGGTTCATAAGAGCGCGCTCGAAACAAGTACATACTATTAATGGGATGAACGAAAACTTACCGAGTTCACTACAGGCTTTGCCTGTTTTGGGCTCATCAGGTAGGCCTAGTCTCTGACTTTCTATCAGTCTTATTTCTCACTTTACCATCGAATCGTGCGTCTGTTCGGCGAGTCACTGACTTGAAGACCGGGGGGTTTTAATGTCCTGCTCAATTGTGGTTCAGTGCCCTCTGGAGTGTCTGGTGTACTAATAGTTTTCTATCTTTCTTACACCAAGCAATATTTTCATCATTCGGCCACGAGTCGGGTCTCATTCCAGGTCGTCCAGCTCAAAAGATTTATCCTAACTAGACAAAAACGACGCCGATAATCGTCCAGTCTTTTTTGTAGCAGAGTTCTCCTGGGTTGGCATCAGTGGATTTTCAAAAACCTATCAACATTTACTCCGGCGTAAACCTTGGCTAATAGGCAACCTGTAACCGTTTTGTTTCCGCTAGATATGCAGAAGAGTTCATTTTGGGTGTAGGTCGAAGTATATTTTGGCCAGTTTACAGTCGGTGATGTGACCCCTTGACTCAATGTGTATAGACTTCAGCACAACTATCTGAAGGTCCTACCAGGTTGCCGAGGTTATATTACAGTGTTGGCAGACATATGGTAGCTGGAACAAAACCTAATCCATTTCTGTTGCTTTTGCTCCCCTGTTAGTACCTATCTCATCAAATTCTTTGGCTCGTTTCAATTTTATACTGGACTTTTAAGATGAGGACTGTGTCTGGAACGCTGTTTTTCTCCACCTAGTGCATGCTCCATTCCTAACCGTCTAACAAGCATAGGTACGGTGTCTATATCAGACGCCTTCCTGACTAGGGTCCATGTAATTCTGTCTGTGATTAGAAACCCTGCAGGACATGGCACACAACCGATCCCAGTGGCGCGCATCTTGTCATTTCCTAGGCTGACTTCCCGTCTAAAGCCCACCTGTCGTTGTGATCTGGGTTTAGGTCGGGTGAGGTTTGCAAAGTTCGCTAGGTTGTTCTCGTTGATGGTGCCTTATTTCGACATGATGCTCGGATGTGTTTATTTTAATTCTGTCCGAAGGTGTAGGCACCTCATCCTTGATCATTTTCCTTAAGGACGAAGGGTTTATTCGCACTAAGTCCCTACCCTTTCTTTCCCTTTTCTTTCCACTCTTTACTAAGGCGCTCTTCCACGTGTTTTTATGACAGTAAGTTCAGGGTTGAAGGTGGATCCCACAAAGATTACTTGGCAAACTTGGAACAAGTCTTGAGAACTAATGGTATATCCGGATAGGTTCAACAACTGATTCGACGAACCACCGCACTTGTGCTAAAAATGTCAAACCAAGACACTCAAAAACCTGCAGAATGATGAGTCAGCAGGCAGAGGACACATCACAGTAGTGCTGGATAAGCCAGACTACATTCAGAAAGCAAAGAAGCTTCTGAGTGATGCAAACATCTAACGACCTGTCGATCAGGACCGCACTTCAAAACTGGTCAGCCGCATCGAAACGACACATTCAGAAAGCAACGCACGAGATGACCAGTCAAGAAAGATGCGAAATCAAGGCGTACGACAGCAATATCATTTAATTCTACAGATACACAAAGAAGGAATTCTGCCTCACTACCCTGTACTCCAAGTTACAAAGACTTATGGGGGAGATTGAAGCACCTGATTACTGGATCAGAACACACAATAAGTAATGCTTAACATTTTTTCAACAAACTGTAGGTTATTAGAATGGAGGATGATGAAATCAGGCTTCCGTTTAATGTGACTTCCGTACACGTCAATCAACCATACCATTACTCAAAACGGCAATGGATTTACTTCCGAACAATCCAAGCACGTACGCGTATGCGAGCACCGGGACAACTGCGCGGATGCTTACCTTGAGTCAGCCAGTCAGTCACTTACGGAACGCCTTTTAGGCCCTGCTTTGCGTACTAGCTGGAACAGCTTCGGTGCATTCTGAGCTGCACTGGCCTCTTGTATTTCTTGAGATTTCTGGTCTCAACAAACCTCTCTGTCCATGCGCAAGCGACGTTTGAGCTGTCGTATAGTCGATCTGGACGATCGAATTGTACTCCAAACCAAAAGGAATAGAACGACCCAGCATTCAGAAGTGACAGTGAGCGTTCTGAGATCAAGTAGTATCCAAATACGCACTCGGAAACACAAAAGGTGGAACTACCTGCGTCGCCTATAGCAGTGGTTATCCCATCCCAGTTGCAATCAATTTCCTCCGAGGAGGTCACTTGTAATGCATTGCGTAGTAGGTTCTGGTATGCTTCTATAACTTATAGCTCACGAAGCTTTTCTACTGCTAAATGCGGAGCTCGTTTCTCGGGTTTGCCGAAAAAGTTCATTAAAAACGGCACCAAACATGAATATAAGGTGAATCGACTTGCATATTCCAGAAAGATCGCCAGGCAAGGATTGAACTGCGCAGACGGTAGCTGATGGTGACTTGGTCAGTTTGACTTCGGGGCTGCTCGGCGGTAGGCGGACACCAGGTAGCACAATGGTGCCCACTGTATCTAAACCCAGTAATGCTGAGAAACACCGGGTGATCAGTTCAAAGTTGCAAAATATGTTTACCACTGTCAATGCGTTTTGTGTTCAGACTAAGCCTACGCCCATGCGTGGTTCTAATGAACTGAGGAGTCCTTACTGTGCATCGAAATCTCCCACTATTATCCGACTTTCGTAGTAGGCGAGAGGGTTGTCAGTTATCGTTGGAGGCTACAGCCCGGGGTTACAGTCAGTTGGTGCATAAATAGGTAGAATAAACAACGGCCGTTCAGTATTTCAACCAATGCATGATTTTATCGAACTAGAAAGCCAGACAACATAGAAGCTACTTTTTACAGGTATTCAGTCGAGCAAAGAAGCTTCGGCTGCCGAACTTAAGTATATGCCAACACCGGCGTGACCAGCTACAGCGGCTTCAGAATCACCCGAAGTTCTTAGTCTGTATCATTTAGATAAAGAGTGTGCCGTAGGCCCAGCAACTGTACTTGGATCCTGTATTTGAGTTTCAGAAATGCTACAGACGTCAGCCGATAGAGCCCCCAGAGTACGCACAAGAGTAGCTTGTTGACCGACCAGCCTGAGCGTTCTCACTTTAATAAAAGCAGGAGAAAGAGGTCTGAATAGCGAAGGCGGAGAGATAGATTTGAGCGGCGGGATGTAATGTGCCAATTCCATAGGTGTTTGACTAAAATGCTTACAGCTGGGGTCTACATAATAGTGGTTGTCAAGTGGTACAGGACGGAAGTTGAGAGATAATAATGAAGAAAATGGGAGGCGTCAGCAGTAACACGTTCCCAATTATCCACCCTGCTACATGCTGTGAATAAGGTGACCACGCGACAGCCGATGTGGCATGGAGGTACTCTTATCTATGAAGTTCATGTTTGTATGTGGGCTGAGATATTTCCAGAGCTCCAAAACCTAGACAGAAGGACAGTTAGAGTCCTCAATCAAAGCCTTTGACTCAAAAGCCTGAACGAAAGACAGCGGTCGTTGGCTTGAGATTACTCGAGTAGCCCAAATTTAGGGGGAAATTTTACCACCCTTGTTCTAGCCCCCAACCTGGAGGGACAGGAAACTGTGTTTTTCAGACATCATTCGATTGACCAAACTTACAAAAGAATCTCTGTGGATGCTGCACGAGCACCCACTAGTACAGCTCAATGGGTTACTGAGGTACGCAAACCATTCCACCACTATAATGTCCGGTCTTTTCGCGAAGCTAACTCACTAACCACCGATGGCATCACCATGGTCGGCAACGGGCTGTATTCAATCAAGTTGTCCACCTCAGCGGACATGACAACAGATACCATCAGATTTTACCCAAAATCACTCAGTTATATGTTGGTATATACTAGGATCGAGTTACTCTGTGAGTCCAATTGTTCAGATCACCATCCTGGAAGCTGGTGTGTCTGCGCAGCAACTTCATTATTAGGCTGGGAACAGGACGGAACAGAACATGGTGCGCACTTTTTCCATGGTGTCACAGCTAACTAGAACAACGGTAGTGGAAACGTACGTTACTGGAGCAATTAGACTTAGGATATGCTACCCGTCTGTGATTTGTCCAGCGCGTTTACACGCTACCGACCGACATAGAAGTGAATACAGATCAGAAAGATACCTAACCAATAAACAAATAGTTTCACGACATAGACGCCAGATTTTGACCCAGTGAACAAGTGGTTTCTCTTTTTGTTCTGCCTGTGTTGACCGCCTGGTAAACGTCATTACCTTGAGATAAAAACTAGATTAACATTCGACCCCACTTGTCATACAGTCATGTGTTCCTTGGTCTTTGGTCCCCCTGATCACACTCGCGAGCTAGTGTCCTGTTTGTTCCATAGTCCCATTGATAGGAAAACCAGTGAAACCTCATTTATGCGGTTTATTTCTTACAGTGTGAATCAGTACCTGAGAACAATGCGACTAATTTACCTGCTTCTGAAGTTATTTGCTCTATCCTTGAAGCTACCGTGGTGCAGGGCGTAACGAACGGATAATCATTCGAAGCATCACTTAGCTCAAATAATAACCACAAGATACGACTACTTACCTGGTTGACATATCTTGACAACAATAATAAAGACGCTGCTAATTATTAGGAACTCGGTACATATTGAGTTATCGTGGGTTGCTTCATTGTGTGTCCCTTCTTTATCACCTTCAGTCCATATTCAAACTGTGTGGAGTTCTACCTATTGAGACCATGTACATGCCCCAGGCCGAATTATCGATCAAGCCGAGTATAATCATTCAAGAAGTGACGCGACGGCGAATCAGTAGTGCAGCATTTCACTGTGATGGCTAACTTGTGTATCTGTGCTAATTGGGAATTTCTGTCGTTGGAGAGTGAATAATTTATTTTGGAAGCTAGGAATTAGTTTCTGTTTAGTTCTACAGGTTTGGATTCTCCGATGAGAGACGGTGATAGAAAGAGTCTGTGCCATCAAGGTTACTCGAAAAAAGGGTTCCATTGGGACTAATCCGCCACTATATGTTCATCATAAATTTATATATATATATTTATATACACATTATATATTATATATATCTTTATATACATATGTGTTTATAACTATCGTGGTAGTTCCTTTAGATGAATCCAGCTGATCTCACAATCCTCCAAGCAGACATGAACCAGCACAACTGTTCTTTTTTTAGATGCTACTTCAACAGCGTCCCAGTGGAAATGTGACCACTTGGGCGTCTGGACATGGAACTGGAAATTGTATTGAAGTTAAAGGTAGCTGGAAAAGACTGGATTGAAAAGCTTTCATCAGTTCGCACTGCTAATGGCGGTCAAATCTTTTCGAAAAATATCTCCGATAAGTATTATTTCCCCATTATGGATGCGAAACGAATATGCCTTTTTTAAAATGAGAGGATTTTGATTCGGGAGCCAGTTCGTCCACTGAGTATTCCGGTGAACAGTTTTTCACGATTTTTAGACGACTGGCTTATCCAGCGTTTCTGTAACAACAGGTGTGAAACTTTTGGACCAAAAGTCTCTGGACTCCGAATCCAACTTAGAAGCCGTAATGAGGGAGTAAAGTAAGCATTCGGGTGTCCGTAAGTCTTTTGTACGACTATTACTCATATCGCGTCATTCTGACCTGAATTTTGAATAAAAGGTGAGTTGAACCGATCATTTTACCAGCTGGCACTCATAATCAGGTCCATACTCCCTACACATGAGGCGTTTTACGACCTAAGACTTAAAGTAGAAGGCTATCAGAATATAACTTTTCAAATGGATCGACTGGCTGGTAAACTCCAAAAGTGGCCGTTTAGTATGCAAAAACCTCTTCACAAGGATCCTCTACTATTGGGGGGGGGGTACTGGGTTTTCATGCATGATGATGCGACGCACGTACCAATGGAACTAACTTTCTCACAACCGGATCTTACTTACTTCGAAATCTTAGTTTCCGGATGCTTACTTAAATACAAGGACAATATAGGTCAACATAGGCATTCATGGAAATATTCGCAGGTTTGTCGTTGAAGACAGAGCGTAAATCATTATTGGGTACTTGAAGGCCCTCATGATGATATCCTCTTCCAACAAAGTTACTTATACCCGTAAAAAGAGTCAGACTCGTGATTAGAACCCGTAAAAAGAAGTACCCACCCAAAGAAGCGTCCATTCCATCGCATGAATCGATGCGACGGAACGTTTGGGGTAAATTTTACCGCGCACAAATCTATGCGCCAATAAGGTCTCTAAAAATAGAACTTTCGGAAAACTTCACGTTTGACTAATATTGTTTGTAACCCTATAAAATTACGAAGTAATGATGACACAGAAGGATTGGCGAAACAATGGAATTCATAGTGCGTTTGAGTGTAAACTGTCTCCCACCGAATAGGACAGTCATTAAAACAAAGGGAACTTCATTAGTCCAACGATGGAAGCTCACCATATGTTTTTTTTAGTGTTTTCCTTCCGAACGGGGACACATCGTCCACAACGGGAAAGTAATTACACCTTATTTCGGCACTTACCTTCTGCTGTCACTTTTATTCTAGTATGATTGGGTAGCACATGTGCCATTTATTCGTAACGACCTAGGTGGAAGGAACTGGCGACTACGATGCAGATGTAGCACATTAACACACTAGTGTATGTTAAATACGCACAAGGTTCTTGGATATCCGGAGCATCCGCCTTGTTCAAAGCTAAGAATTTCAACGCGCTGTGACAAAAGCCGTTGGCAGAATCTGCAGAGAGTTGAATGTCAGTTAGCCAAGCGCGGGCGGTGTCACAGATGTCTCATACTGTGCACCCTTTTCTAAAAAAACACTCTACCGAGAAGACATTTCGGCATCCCTAGAAAGCGTTTCCTTGTGGAAAGGGGTATCGTCGCCATACCTACTCTCATATCACACCTGGATAGCCTGGGAATGTGACCATTGGACCTCCAGTCTTTGACTAATTTGGTGTGAGAGAATGCTGCTATCGTAGAAGCCCTTCTTACTGTAGTGCGGTCACAGAGGTCTATAAATCATGAAGCTAAAGCAAGGTTCAGTCTCCTTTAGATAGTTTTCAACTTGTACACTGTCTAGTTGTACAGCTAGAGTATTGGACTGGCAACTATGTTGTTCTTCTGACCTCAACCGGAACACAATTTGAACTCATCATCCGCATCACTTGAGCATTCATCAGGCCACGCGTCTGGCCAAAAATAGCTCAGGTTGTAACAATTTTGCTGTGGTCAACCAAGTATATTTTTTCTCATGGAGCCCATACACGTACTGGTTTATTTTTCGCTACATTCTGACCCGGTAAAGCACTGTTGCTTTATGCTTGGATGCCGGCTTCTGATGAAGAATGACCAGGGTGCTTGCTTATAATCCGTTCACTCGAATTTAAAATGCTACAGAACGTTGCTTTCTAAGGTCTTCAGCTTCGGTGTCGTTGTCGTTGTTCCCGATCATTCGCTTACTGATATTGGCATAGACTTCAACATACCGTCCACTTAGATACTCCAAAATGTACAGGATTTATGTGCAAGGTTCATCCGCTACCCCTGTGTGTCAGTAACCTAGCGTATCCAGTTTTTCCTGTCATCCTTACTACGCCGGATGAGGTTAAAAGCTGTTGGAACATTTCTGGAGTGGAAAAGTGCATTTGCAAGCAAACTGTGATCGCTTAGGGTGACTGGATTTGCCAAGTATGCTAAAACGAGTTCGTGTGCTATTGGACAAAGTAGCTCACTTTGCTCAGTGCTGTCCAAGTCTACTTGCCCTCAACGACTTGGAAGACGATCTATCCGTTCACTGATACAGCATCAATGTTCAGCTTATTTATTTCTGGGCTAAAATGTATTCACTATTTCGTCGAACAAGGCTAGGTTCAAACCATTCAGATAATTGAAAGCAGGGTTCTGGAGTGGTTCTTGAGAAGAAACCCGTTTTACAATAAACACATCTGATAATTTACCACCATTAAACGTGAAACATTTTCGCGGACGACAGAAGTGCCATGGAAGAACAACAAACTTCCTCGAGGACTGTAGGTGAGATGTTGTCTTTTGCATCTATGAGAAGATGTCCTGGAAGAATAACCTTGAGAGAAAAAATCAAACCACTAATGGTGACAACCCAAACGAAGTGCTTGACAATTGTTTCGCTCTTAATGTCATTGGTAAACTGTGCATTTCCTCGGTTATGTCCAGGGTCCAAACTCCGGTCAATTTAACCTGTGACGTAAGCGCTTCGTGTCGCTAGTTCCTCACGGAGTCCCAATGTCTCTGACTCACCTCGCCCGAATATGCGAATGCCGACATTTGAGTAGGGTTAGTGGGTTGTCTGGTCTTCACACAGTGCTATATGAATATACCACTTATCATAAGCTGGCTCTGTGAAGGTCTGTCTCCTTCTTACGCTCCAAAGCTCAGGCTTGATCATCTCGCTTGCAAACAATAGTCCCCTCACATTTATCCGAAAGTCTTTCCTTCTGATCTTAGGACTTGATTAAACAACCTGACCCATTTTGACAAATACACTCATTTGCAAATCAATTTGGCTTCCACGGGAGACTCAACTGAATCTCGTCCAATTGTCCCGTCGTCATTCTGGTAGCTAGTTATGATTAGATCGGGAGGTGGCATGACTGTTTTAACGATGACAAAACAGAGCCCAAATCTGACCTACAATGACCACGCTATTTGGCCGACTGAGGTGAAGCACATCTGCTCAGTGTCTTCACTTTGTTCCGCAAGGCTACACACTTTCCACTGATATGGACGTATGTTCGCTGCTGTTATGAGTACAGATATTGATCGACCCAGCAGTTAATAATCTAGTTTTGGTTTCACAATGTGCGCGTCATCTTTTAAGCCATAGATCAAGTGAATATTGTTTCGTTCTGCCTAGCATAGCCTCCTAGTGAACATTCCTATCCCAGGACCGACATCTGAGTACTATTCAACCGCATTGAGATAAGACAGTTCGACTGATGCGACTGTACCGTTATGTTTTGGCTTGCGGTCCCACTGGCCTCTCTACTCTCATGTGAGCGTCCTGTGTGTACCACCCTAGAAAAGAAAATATTTGGGCCTCCTCCTAGTGGTTTGTCTTACCAATCGGTCAACTATGCATAACAGGAGCGCAATTGGCTCTCGTGAAGCTGAAGTTAACAGTCCTGCTCTTAAGTGATTATTCCTACTCTTCATGTCATAATTTCTTCACCTGAAGTTGAATGTTATGGATGACAGATGTTCATTTAGAGAACTCACGGCCCGCCAGCTCATTTTGACGGTGGAGCTAGTCAGGATTCCTACATGCGCACTCTCTTTGAAGTGTTGCTTCTTCCAAGAAGTGAACTTACTTCGGGAGCGGGTAATGTCCTTGATCCATTATCAAGGTGCCAAGTTGTCTAAAGTTGCAAAACAATTGTAGAGCTGTGCAGAGATGTTTTTTGGTGAACTACTGCGCATTTCTCAATTGCGTTTATCTCCTTACATCAGTCTAGTGCATCTTGTATTAAACTGCTTCGATCTTAACCTAAAGTTATAGCTGTGGCTTTAGAGGGCAACTTCTTGGCCATCGGATGAGCTGGTTAGAATCTGTTCACTTTGTTTGTAAGTTTTATTTGCTTGCTTCTTGCCTTCCAGGACAAGTGCGTCGAATACTCACTCATTCTCAGTTATATCTGAGTACAAATGTTGCAGTGTAAAATGGACATCGACTAGTGGGTGAAACTAATGGAATCTGGTGTAGGTACCTTGAAATCACCCCCAAAAATAGTAATTACTCGAGTTTCTGCTTCTCTTATGGGTTCAGGTGTATTCAAGGTCACTTTTCCGGTACTGCCTATTGTACATGAGCTTTACCGGCTTCTTCAGGAAAAGCCTCTCATGTGAACTTTGATTATACAGTGACAAACTAGTGGTACACTCAAGATCTGTCAATACTTGAAAAGCCACTTGTTTGTACCTGTCTCCAGCAGCCTTTTGTACACGGCGTACTTAAACAGGCAACCGGTAACTGAATATGCCACGTTAAACAACTATCACCTGATGAATGACGCTCACGTACTAGCTTTGTCGAAGAGGAAGTTTACTGTAGAGAGGGATGAAGTCCGACAGTGATAGAGTAGTGGCAACAACATCAAACCTTTGACTTAGAAACAATTGTTCAACAATTTCAGCTGAGTTAATTGGGTCTCGTACAACATAGATTTTATGTATGCTTTGGCTCGCGCCTGACAACTCACACCTTTTTCATATGGTTCTTGAGGCAGTTAGCGAGACCCGTAATTTTCCTTTAGGAAGTTTTTAAACAGTCCAGGAGGAAAATAGTGGTCTACTTGGGAGTGGAATTTGGCTTCTTTAGAGATGGGAAATTCCATAGAAGCCTGAATGGGACTACTCGCCGCGGAAGTCGCTTCTCTTGGGAGGCTTGACGTACCTGGACTCATTTTGTGTCATAGACAAAATGACTAGAGAATGCAACTTTTTTGCTTAAAAATACGAGCTATCTTTTGCTTTACAATGTATAAGTTAGATGTGTTGTCACCACTTGACTGGGTTGAACGGATAGCTTTAAGCACAAAACAGACTCAGCCAGTTTGGTACACCCCAAAGTCAATAATTTAAAGGCTTGACAAGGTCACATACGGTCTCCATTGAAGAGGCCAGCCATAGTGCGTTAGTAGATATCGTTTCGACATTTCGCAAGTATGCCTAACACATTTTCACTGCCATACCCCTGGCTAATAACCCAAGTGTATTTTTTGAGCACACAGTGTAAGTTCGGTTTCGAAGAACCCCAGCCTGGAGACGGCATGAAAAGCTACTGCTTACAGAATTTTAGTGCAATTGTGGTTGCACGGCAGTGAAGCATAAGGGTTGAACACTGATGTTACACTGTCCAAGCTGACGATGACAATGCATGGGGTTAGGTAAAGGATAATCCTGACTGTTTAGACGTAACACACTACTTATGAGGCAGCTGAAAACTCTTCGATAGCCCACTACCGGTTTCGCCCTCCTTGGGGCTCATCAGATAGGCGCAGTCCATCATAAACCAGAGATTCAACTGGATCCAGTTGAGTCATCTGTCATAACCAAATTCGTGTGCAACTGAGAGTATTTGTCGATAATATCGGTTATTCATAACGGTCATCGGGATATTCTGTTGTTTTTTTCTATTGACAAACTTAAATGAAAGTTGGTAGAAACTCGATGTTCCGTGTAGGAAACAAGCGATAATGCATTATAACAATATGCCATTCTAAACAGAACCGAATCCACAATGTAAGATGTTATACGCAGAGACATTTCGACCGCTACTCCTGCATGTAACATGCGTTTTTATCAAAAATGGCAAAGACGCAGAAGTTCAAAAGGTCTTGTCACAATAATGGAGAAGCTTAAAAAACGCATGCACTCGTTCTCCCAGGCGAGACAACGTGATGCCACACTAGTGATGGGTGTGTTGTAGTGGAATGGATATCAAATCTAACGTTATTTATCACTTTTAATGTACCAGCGGATCCAGGTACATCAACCGAAGCATAAGGTATCACAGTTCTAGTATTGCCGAACATCTTTCGAAGTGGCTCCAGAACTCAGGCATTGGCAACCCCAGGAGTGTGATAAAGGGACACCTGGTGGACACTGGCCGCCGTTAAACATCTCAACGTCTTTTAAGGTTATCCTCAAGTCCAAGCACGGCTATATCCTTAAAGTCACTAGTTCTGTTATTACCCCTCTGTTAGGCCATTCTTTGTGCGAGCAAAAACAGCCAACAGTTAACGTTACGCTAGCTTGACTGATAGAAACTTATGTAATATCTCGGGATCGATGTGCGATAGAAATGACCCTGAGCAAGAAATCTTACAGTGTTCTTTTTAATCCGATCCCTGGGAATCGTTTCTTCAATGAGCCATTTATTTCCCACAATGGGTTAAACGCCAATATCACTCATATGCACAAAGAGCTCTGCTTTGAAATGATAAAAGAGAAAAGGGGATTTAGAAATTCTCGAACAGGAACTTAAGCACCTATGTCGTAAAGGAAAATACAGACAGTTCCACTGGAACAATTATCCTTTGGCTGTGCCTGTTTTAACAATAACAACACTTGGGGAACAAGTGCACCGTAGCGCAGCCTAGGACTAATGCCTCCTTTCCGGTAACCAACATTACTAGTTCAGACACTGGGCCAATTAGGCCACGCTGTCCCGACAGCACGCCGATTACCACTCCAACCATAGCCTCATTGTCGGCAACCTGAAAACGGGGTAAAGTGCACAACATCCGGACACTTGAACAAGCCAGTCTACCCACACATATTTAGAAATACGCACACTACAACACACGTACAAACGATACGCTTATGTGTACTGCCCCTAGGGAATGCTGTCAAAGCAGTAGGAGAGTAGTATTGCTAAAGCGCACTGTATCACTTACCAACAGGTCTGCTGCACACCACTCCCGCAGGTTGCGACGCGAGAACTGGTACGACGACCCTGAGACAACAGCGGAATTCGCCTAAGCCAAGCGAAAACAGTCAGTGGAGCTGCGATGCTGTCAGTGTGATTCTCGTTCTGCCCAGTTAACCCACACCTGCGCAATAAACTAGGGCAAAGCCAAATCTTAATGCGTATTTGTGTCTGAAAACACCGAAGTTGCGTTCGTGCTATTGGTTGTGTCCTCCGTCAGTTAGGTGACATTTTTGGACTATGGCTCGACAAAGACACTGGTGGTGGTGCAAGCTGGAAAAGGGAAGGGCTTGGGAATGCATTGAGGTGGACGTATTGGATGCAAACAAGTCCAGTGAAGAATAGTACTTGATAGATATTCCATACTGAAACTAAGTTTGAAAGCAGCAGGTTACGGCGTTGCTGTATCCACTACACGTGATTATAATTCAGAGAGGGAGTGACTTTCAGACCAGCTGATCGATGAGGATCCTGGTTAGATCATCCAAAGACAGGTCAACCAATGTTTTATGAGGGGACATTTTAAGAGATTGGGACAGAGCTGAATATAAACATTGTGATACTGAAAACAAGGCAAGTGACACCTTGTAAAGGGTGAGAGACCAACTGCAACAGGCTGTTGACGCAGAGAGCCTCGCCTGGCTGGTGTTATGTGGAAACTAGAATGCAATTGCTGCATAACTCCTATTGAAAAAGTATCAAGCGTGCCCTGATTCTTCTGGTTTAGATAATCAGGCCTTGTGGGCCTAATTAGCAGATGAATTTATGGTCCCTTTCGCTTTTCTTCAGTCATCTACCTGCAGGAGTGAACGGCTGAGGGAAAATATAAAACGTTCACTCCATTTAGGAGTTTGCCCACGAAAGAAGAATACCCATTCATCTGTTTGAAAAAACCAAATTTATCTTCCAAAGCTTCCCTTATTGTGTGTTTGTTCGTGAATATGTCTTGAATTGCATAAGGTAGTGTTCCATATACTGGTACTTGTTAGTATTTGATGCTATGAGGTTTAGAAAATTTCCCTCCTCTTATCGCCCAATAGCTATTCAACTCGACTAAAGCCATTTTTGGTGAACCAGCCAAATCTACTTGCTTGTTGTGTTGATGAAGTTTGTGTGCTGTGATTACCCTGAGGGATATGCTGTACACAATCCCTGTCGTTTTCGGTTTAACCCTGTCAAGAAGACTGATAGCGGACAGACAGATAGACGGAATGCTCTCCAGGTGACCATTTTTATGGTAACGGTTTGGGAGAAGTCGGCACACTCCAATCCCCTAACAACTGACCGTGACCAACCAATGCGGTTGAAATACTTGAGGAAACCAATAGACCGGTGTGGCTGAAAAGGCACTTGACTTCGCTCAACACTACTATGATTGAGACATTAATGCCTTAGGGGCCAGTGTCCCGTAGCCACTGATCGGACCTCCAGATTGTTTGCTTCTAAAGGTTCCCCTTATCAACCATTTTCCTTCGGGACTGTCCATGAAGTTGAAGCTTCGGTGTAATTCAAGCCAACTCATCCGCAGTCAGTAGCTCCAGAAACAAGGTCATCCCCGAAACCTTAGTTAGGTACGAAAATAACTTATGTACCGAGCAGCAGCACTGCTCAAACTAAATTCGGACTTCAGACACAACAAACTTACTGGAAAAAGAGAGAGATGAAACCGAACTATCGATGGTATTTGTTGACAAGGAACTAAAAAACGTATGTCGTGGACACTGTAGCCTTAGGTGAGAGTGAGACAAGGCCGATAGAAAAGGAAAAAAACGGTTGAGCTGGGGCGAAACACCTTTTCGTGGTTATAAGTATCAAAGAACAACCTACGGAGTCGGAATTTCAGTCTTCAGTCCACCGCTTGGAAGACTGTCAATAAGCCATCAATGTAAAATGATGACAGTTCGATTAAAACCCGCAAAAAGGGAGTTTGCGCGTTTGTACACTCAATTTCTCATCCTAAAGAGGAAAAGAGCGAGTTTAGCATGCAGTTAATACTCATCAGTGATCATTTTTTCCAACAAGAAGATTACAGTGCTGGATTCATTTGGGCTCCACAAACTAGGAACATGATCCTAGAAGCCTTCGGAACTGGATCAATGAAAAGCGGTGGATAATTTAGCGAAATACACTTATTTGCAAACAAAGTTGGTTTTGCGAGACTCACCTGGAACCCAGCTGAATCTCTCGTTTGTGATGTTTCCTATTTGATGAGCCCCAAGAAGGGCGAAACCGGTCGTGGGCTGTCGAAGAATTTTCAGCAACCTTATGAGTAGTGCATTACGGTGGATAATTTCTTTCGTCTAATTAAGCAGCTTTCGAGCTGACCATAATTGCTACACGATTTTCTCCCAGAAGGAGCTCGATTGTCACCTGAACCCATTTCAGAAGCAGGCACGCGCATCGTGTTCAGCAAACCGACTTCAAAGATGTTCTTCAAGCCAAAGTAACAAAGCAGTGATCATACTTTGATTTACATCACCTTAAGAAAACAACGCCATCGTGGGACAAAAGGAAAAACTATGAAGTTCAGTGTCATAGAACTGGGATACTCGGCGATTGTGACAAGCTTCCAGGAGGGTTTGGCAAACTCAACTACCTTGGAGTCATTGGAAGAACAATGCAGTGCAGGAAAACCCCACAGGTATTGAGATTCGCTGCATGATAATAGCAGTAATAAGAAACAGCCTGCGTGAGCTGAAGAGTGAATGGTAGATCAGAGAAACTGAAGAACTTCATCGTATGCAGATGGCTGTTTTTGGAGAGTTCGTTGACGAAATCTGTAAACTCAAAACTCCATCACTTTAACAACCTCCAGTAAGTCGGCCGGGCCAAAAGCTAAAAACGCGCTAACTGTGTAGAGGGTTTGCCTACGCTGTTCAGTGGGACGGGATCGCCAGAATCAATTGCCGAAAACTACAGAGAACAACCACACGAATTATCCACCAAATTCAAAAACTTGCATCGGTTTTTCAATAGTAAACCGAAAATGCCACCGGGAATAATGTATCAACTACCGAACTGTTCAAGCTTGGTAGACAAAGACCACAGGCCAAGTTTCACCATTCAACTCATCCAACATAGGAAACTGCATGTATCCCACCGGATTACGCAGATGCCACAAAAGTAGCTTGAGTCAGAAGGGAAAGGATGCTGCAAGTTAAAGTCTAAATTTTACTTCTGGTAAAATCTTGGCTCTTAGTCTGGTTGCATGTGTATATCTTGGGCAAAATTGTTCCAGAAAAGTGGACGGGGTAGCACTGGATTAAATTTCCAAGTAAGAAAAATACAGAAAAGATACCATAAACGCAATTAGCCGATGAACGCATAAAGGCCTTTGACCAGATGAACAGAGGTGCATTGTTATTCAGAAATTAGCCTGCTCGGACCCTTGTCATTTCCACCAACACTTTTCGTATGTGGGCAGTGGCGGAAGTTTGAGCACGTGACACTAAATCTGTGGATTTCGATGGAGAAATGAAACGGGACTGTGGCATAGAGTCGGACTTCGGGTGAGCCTAAAAAGTACGACTCTGATCCCAAATCGTGGGAAAATCCTGGAATATTTTTAGTGTCTCAACACACGAACGTAAATGCTTCATTCTTAAGTGATTCGCGACAGACTGTCTAAACTGTGGACGCATCTGCATCAGCAACATTGGACCTGCAGGATACTAACATTCCCAGGCTGTTAGTCGCAAATCACTGACCGGTAAGTTGATGCAAGTTTTCCCTAATTATTAATCTCTACCTCCCTTTTATCCATTACGAGCGAAATGTTTGGCAGCTCTGGGTGGGTCTGACTATGTTATAGTGTGAGGCGTTGCTTTGCGATGCAGTCACGCCTGTGCTGGTTTATGGCTTTCAACAAACCTATGTGACTTTGTCTGGCGATCTTATTCCTTTGGATTCACAGGCTCGCCCGCGGTAGCCCATCCGGCTCCGCACAGCCCGTTTGCCTCCTCATGCGTTTAATGGTTCAACCACTGTCAGTAAGCCAATCCGTATCGGACGCCAGCTAAACATACCACTGAATGCACGAATGTTGGAGTTGTCGTGCTCTGTATGTGGATCTAAGCGACAATAAACATTTCGTGCGACGGTTTCAGCAGCTAAATGCTACATTCATTTTTTTCACACAAATACCATCTTCGACGAAAGGGGGTTACATGATTTAGATCCGCACTAGTGTTCGCCACCGTAGATGCCAAAAAACACCACCGGCATTGAAAGCTTACAGTGACCACCAAGGGAAGAATGTCAGATATCCAAATTGGTAGAGTTCTCTTCTAGTAGACGTTTGTACTTCACTTGTGTTGAAAAAGAACTATATCAGTCAGTCTACCATTTTCATTAGTCACAAAGACTGTATGCCCGATAATGGCATAGAGTATAACAAGACTATCGTGCACATGTGGAACGCCATCCTGGGAGACACTATGAACTTTATCTTTCGTTACTGTCTCCCACTAAACGGCGTGAACGTCCGCATGGTTGAGGGGCTACCTAATCCTCTTTTCCATGACGTCCACTGGTTTTGTCATCTGTTATTCTTGAAGCAGGCAATCTTAGAACTGAAGGTCAGCAACCAGTAGGGCAGTTAGCGAAGCCTAAAGTAAACAAAAACAAACCAGCATCTCCCGATTGAGTCGGTGTGGGTAGTGTTTGGGGACAACATGTAAAGTCTTCAGTTCGGACGCTGAGTGACGTACTTCCCGAATGATCCCAATGGAACAAAGCATTTGAGCTGTTCAGTTCGGTGCGGTATCATTACTTAGGCAAATAACAAGCCCGAACTCCATAACATTTCGGTGAACAACATAGGTCTGACATCAACAAGGGCAGTTAGGCAATCCGCCGTAGGCGGATGAGACAAAGGGGCAAACAGCGCACTCGTTATGGAAAAAAGCGTGACCCAGGATCAGACCATAATTAAGGAGCGTAACTGGTTGGTTACCATCAGGCCAGGGGTGATTAGAAGGACACAGACATTCTATGGTTAGCGAAATTTCAGGCGGAACAACGGATGATGCACAGTGGGGTCTAGAAACATGGAGAGCAGCGTAGAATCGTTGCCCTTTCAGTTAATCCATTAGGTGAGCATTGCAGCAACTTCCAACTTCCGCTGAACCAGCAATTGTTTTCGACTGTTTCGGCGACATGGGGTTACGTAAGCAGACAGACCAAGTGGCAGGTGACAGGTCACACGATGCTTGGAACACCATATGGCTGGCGTAATGGACCAAACTGACAAGCCCTGTGTTTCGTCCGTCTGAAGCGTCCCAGAGTAAACTAATGTGGGTTCCCGGTTTTTAGGAGACCACTGAGCTTTGGGACACTGTTCACATAAAAACTGGGTAAGGTCCACTCAGTCGCAGCCTCACAAGTCGTATTCACTCCAAAGCAGGCGATTAATGAGTTTAGCTGCTTTATTTGTCATGCTAAATACCATCTAACGAATTTATTCCCTATCACCTTCGTTTGGGCATATGCTATAGTGGACTCGGAAGGCACTACCTGTTTGTGCGCAGCTAGGATATTTGCTTCATTACTAAATATATTCAGCATAAATTATCTCAAGCTGAACATTATCTACATTATTTTATGGTAACTATCACGCATACTACTAATTTTTTCGTCCGAATCAATGATTTACTCTGACACTGAATCAATAACTGAACAGTCGTTGCGTTGACACTAGACAAAACAATCTTGCGGCCCGGCTTCAGTGGTTAAAAACAAGTAATATTCGGGAGTACCCAAGCACTGTCACTAGATTTGCGCCGAACCGTTAGATTCCTATGATGGACACTCATTGAATTGCTGCCAGGACAAGCGCTGATGGCACATGGTTTCACCTCGCTTGCTGGTGAAACATTTCTAACTGAATCAGTGAACTCAGCGAATAGATTAAAGGCCGTAAGCATGAGATATTACTCTGTTGAATAAAAACAAAACCCCACTGACTTAAACTTTTAAGCTGACATTGTTACCTAGTCACCTTAAAACAGGGTTGATTTGAAAAATCCATGTAGGCAGGTGAAGTAGCAACAGGGAGACTTCGGAAATCTACGAATTTGGTTTGCGGAGGACGTGTCCCAACCATTCTAGTCTGCGTCGCTGGGTCATTTTGCAGAGGGGTAGTGCTATAGCAGCGATCTCTGACATCATCATTGGATATCCTGTCGTGGAGATCGTCAACGTAATCAGTCTGTGATCTGCTTGATAGGGCTTATTAGCTGACGGTGTGCAACATTGCCTAGTCAGTCGCGATATTGAAAAGCATCGGTGAAAGCGGGAAGCCTTGCCGAACGCTGGAGTTCAACGTAAATACCCTAGTCTCTTCCCCATATACCCGGAATCGGATTTTCGTATCTGAAAAGACTGAGCACCTTTTCACGCCAAGCAGCTTGCGGACACTCCAGCAGGCTATTTGCAGTGCGTCCCTGATTTTAGGGAGAGAAGAGGAAGGCCCGGCTTGCATATTTTCACCAAGACTACCGATTTGGGGAGAACTGTCGGAAAGGCCGCCGGAGCATGGATCGATCTCATCAACCCAGTCCGTTAGATCTGGATTTTATTCGAGTCCACTTTTCTAGTTCTTGAATATCTGAGTGCGATCCGCAAGACAACAGGGTTTGATTGTTGCCGGGAGCCTACACACGGTTTGTACGCCAATTCTGTAGTGCTAAGAGCTGACCAGGAGTCCATGTTCTCCCCTGGCAACTGGAACCCCTTGATAGCGGAGTAACAATTGCTATATCGTGATGTCGCCACCTGGATCCTGTGGCATTTTGTAAGAGACCCGGTGGCCAGCCGGGAATCCACCACGAACTAGCACCAGAGCCTCGTTGACCCGTGTGCAACCAAGTCCCACCATGGTTTAGACCGCCGCACCACGATGAGGGGAGGGATTTTGTGACAGCCGTAGAAACCGGCAAACGATTTTATTTTGTGACCTTATTAGAACAGTGAGTCAAGGGGAACGACCTTCGACCTTATGTATCGGTCAGGCCTTGCATTGGTGACGTTGAGCAAGTCTCATCTCCATGACTTTGGTGTTGGTTATTTGGAAATCTGCGGTCCGAAAATCGTGGCTGAATCGACATGCATGGTAGCGAATATCACTTCAAAGGTGGGTGGTCAAGTGAATCCCTTGTCTGAGAAATGATCTGACAGCTGATGCTATTCAGGCAAAAGCGGAAAACGTATTCCGTGGCTCAGCAGTCAGGGATGTACGACTAAGAATATCCTTCATGCACCCTACAGTGATTACGTGGTGGTCCGACCAAATCACTTCGTCTCGCCAATCGAACGCAGTCACTTAGCACTTTTCGAAGAAGAAACAATTCACTAACGGTTATACTTACGCTCTTCTTCCTCAGTGTGGTGTGAAGTAATGGAAAGATACACTTGATAAGGGACGGGTTGGTATACTGCAGACTGCGATGACTGCACTTTGTGTAAATCTCCATCGTGCGGGACTTGTTGTTCGATTTATTCCCCCCCCCCCAAAAAAAACCCGGGTATCTCTCTGTAAATGTTGCCATTCTCCCAACAAGTGTCCGCGATTTCAATCGATTCAAGGGGATATGTTGAACCAAAAAGGTGTATTCATTAATGTTATCGGATTGAAGCATTGGTTCAGGCATTTTTAATCCACAGAGCTTGATCAATTGGTTTTCCCTGTACTATCAGAAAGCAATCAATACAGTCAAACAACTGACGAAAGATGGAACTCAGATGGACAGTATACCCTGGGTTGCGAGCATTTACTTGTGAACATCGCAAGGGCAATCAAGCACGGGACTGATAACTTTTGGTCCAAAACAAGAACTCCTTACAATGATCAAAATATAAGATAATGGAAGAAATGACAGCGTATAAATAGATTAGACTTCAAGCAATGTTTCGGATCTAAGATGCACAAGTAGGTGGGAAACTGAGCGTGCGGGTGTCCTCATTGGAGCAGGTCCCGTGAAAAAAAAACAGCTCATCAGGACTGACTTCAATGGGTTACTTGTGACTAAGCCCATCCTCCGTAAGAAAAAAAACATGGTATCATTCAAAGCTTATTTTCAATTTAGTGAATTAACAACGGCAGTGCCAAACGAGGTGTTAAAACCTCAAGCTTTGACGGCGTTGATCTGAAAAGAGAAACAAACAACTCACATTAGAAGCATAAGACTGGCAGATAATTGTTTCATGGAAGGTACGAAAAGGTATGCATGACCTGCATGCAGAAGCCTCAGACTCAAAGTTAAAGGAGCAGTAAGCACGAAGCAGGCAGTGGCGACATATCAGGCTGTCAACGGTGGTCTACCAAGGAAGTTAGGTTCGCCACTTCACCGTCGATCATGTTCTTCAGATGGTAATAAATCTGAGGAAAACCAAACAAACAGTTCAAGGTAAAGTGAGACAGAAGATGAGGTAGACTGGTTTTAAGATTGCAGGAAGGGTCGTACACCACGCGCTTCAATCAGTGGGATTTCGCGGAGGGCATTTTAAGTCCCTAGCGGTATCCCATGTTCAGTGTCACTTAGGCGATTCTACTTCAGCTAGCTTCTTTGTGGAAAACTTCACAGTGACGGTATCACATAAGTTCGCTACGGAAAGGAAAATGGAAGTTACAGGTTTTCTGGAGTGCATGTTGACTAAGGATAAAATTGGTTCGGTAAGTCCTGGACGACCCGCTCTTGTATCAGACGCACTACCTCTACCAATCGCTACACAACAATGTTGACTCCAACAAAGGTTTTAGCCTGGCAAAGACTTTTAGGAAAAATCTCAAGGTGTCGTTCAATGGATGCTATGGACGAATGTCAACTCTTTTGGGATTGGCCCCTCGATTAGACATAGGAACTTTCAAGTTAGTTCGGCCCCACAGTTTGAATTATTTACCTTTGACCTGTCTGATTTATTTGTATCCATCTGGGAAAAGGAGACTGTTCCAGACAACCGGGAAGAATCGGTGATAGTGTCCATTTTCAAAAAAAAGAGCCCGTAGTGAGTGCGGTAAACACATAGGGACCAGCTTGACTCGTAGTGCTGAGATTCATCCGTCACCTGTACATCATCGTCTCATGATGACCTGTGAAGCTCGACTCCAGCCTGGTAGTATATATATATATAAAATACCCCAGCCTGGTAGGAATTGAATTGACCAGAATAATCACACTCGGGTGCTGGAACAACACCATACACATAAACGACCCACAATTTTAGTATTCCTGGATTTCCAAGGCGCGTTTGACCCAGCTGACCTAACATATTGCTTAGCAAGACGTCTGTCAATACCGGTCTGTTCTCCTTGACACGCTTGCCCATCAAGGAATACCCCGGAAGTCTGAACATAATACGTTCTTTGTATTTTCAGACTTTCGGGCACCTGAGAGTATACGAGCTCTTCAAGAGCTTTCGCACGCAAAGCGGTGGTCGACAAGGATATCCACTATCTCCATTCCTATTTAATTTCGTGATCGACGGGATAAAAAGAGACGAACGCTGAGAGGTTCTCAAAAAGGTGTTCAGATAGCTGCTGACGAAAACCTTGATCTGGAGTGTGCAGACAACATCGTTCTCGTCTTCGAAGAGAGGAAGAAGACCAAGATGAACTGATCAAAATCCATTAGCATGCGCTTTGCACTCACAAAGCGTAAGGTCGTGCTTCTTGACATGCAGTCACTGAACATGCCACTTAAAAACCAAGCAGTCGCACTCGAGGTTGTGCGACGTTTTACGTATTTGAAAAGTTGTATTATTTCTGATTGTGGTGGGACAGATGAAGTAAGTGCACGAATCTCCAAGACTCGGGTCGGGTTTGCTAATTTGAGGCACAAATGGCGGCGAAGTGGCATATCCCTGAATCTCGAAGGACATGTGTACCGGGCTACAGTACGGCCTGTTTTGTTGTATGGCTGGGATGAGGTCTATGCGAGCGGCCGAATTAATACATCAGGTCTTCGACAACCGTTGTCTTAGAACCATAGCTCGTGTAGCCTGGTGCCAGCGAGTCCGCAAAGAAACAATTGGAAAACGAGTGTTCGGTTGCGTAACGCGGACTTCAATTGAAGAATGTGTCCAGCACTAAAAGTTACGGTGGTTAGGCTGTGTATTGCGCATGGCGAACCATCGTTTGCCGAAAAGAGTGTTTTTTCCCGTGCCCGAATCATAGTGGCACCAGCAGAGTGGTAGTCAACCCCTGACCCAACAGAGGGGTATGAAACAGATTACGAACAGTCTGGGTAGTGTCGGCGAACTTGCCTTCCAGGATAGGACATGTGTGATCCCCCCCAGTGCATGGTTGAAAACACTGCAACATATGGATGTTAATCGTTCGTGTTGTTAGCTTCTATTTAGGTTGCCTGAATGTGTGTGGCGATGTACGCACCTCGGAATGATTGTGGTAGGCTAACACCAAGTCAAATCCCCACAATAAAGTCTTCAAATAAATTGTGGTTGTACGGCAGCAAAGCATCAGTACTGAACACTGATGTTGTGTGGTAGATGATGATGACGGCACATCAGTGAACTCGTCAAATGTCGGCTATCTTCTGTGAATGTATTGTCCTGCGTTTGTGCCGAACAGGTCCGTTACGTGGCTAATGTCACTATCACTCATCTGGTTGATACACATTACCGGATTAATAAGGCTTCAGCACTCACGGTGTTCTACCAAGTACGTACTGGCCTGTCATTAACGCGACAGGTCCAAGTATTGGCTGACAAGGCTCAAAGTGCGAACGGTGTTGCGGGGCGAGGTAACTAAGCCTCAAGATATAGAATATAGGCTGTATAAGGTGTTTCACATGTCATCTGAGTAGCTTGGCACAGTGTCTGAAATACAAACAAAGAAAAAGATCTAGGCGTTCAGTCGATTGATATTTTAGCCCACTGGTTGGTCATTCAGACTGTCTCTTGTACTCGGCCTTTGCAGTGCATTAATATTGTAAGATCCACCCTATCCCTGTCCTTCTACGCTGATTCTAGATTATGTAGATATTGTTTTCCTGGTGGAACAAACTACTCATGGGCAGGTGTCTAGTTCGATGGGTCACGTGTTTCACGAGAATGAAGGAATGGTTTCAGCGGGCCGTAGTTTGGAAATCCCTGACATCGTCTGGAAAAGGAAGCGAACATATTTTAGCTGTAGGTGACTATGACAACAAAGTGAGAGTTCAAAACTGTCCACCTCTTATTGGAGCAAGTGTTTCCAGCAAGACCAGACGTGATCCATGAAGCTGTAGGATGGACACGAAAGCTTTTTCAGGAGTAAGTCAAACACAGATACTACTACCAATTCAAAATCACTGTAGGTTATGACATAGAAACACTATAGCGCAGATGGCCAGTAAAAACACTAGCTGCTTACCACGTCGTCAATCTTCAAAATGCTACGGACAGTTTCCGCTGCCAAAGACACGACCGAGTGACTAACTAGAACCGGTTGCATGACATCCTGGGAGAGAATATCCGCCACAGCACCCTAAAATAAGAAAGGCAGGGGATGAGCAGTGCTTGTAACGCAGATGACATGATCGACGGGTATACGTGTTATATCTAACTGTTGTCCCCGCTCCAGCACCTTTGTGCCGGAAAAAGACTCGTCAAAAAAGAACACAACAGCTTCAATCAGTTGAAAAACGCTTGGAACCGATTGAGTAGTCATCGTTTTCGGGAAAGTTTGGTAACAATCGGTAGATTTATTGCTGGGCAACGTTTCGCTTTTGACACAAAAAGTGCGATTCAACCACGACTCTACGGACTGCCAAAAATCCACAAGCCAGGTGTCCCGATAAGGCCAATAGTGGATGGTATAGGCTCGCCACCACATGAGCTAGCCAGATTCTTGGCTGGTATACTAAAACCACTCACGGGGAAATCAAGCACCCTCATAAGAAATTCGTATGACTTTGCCAATAAGGTTTCAGGGCTTCCTTTGGAGATGGACGAAATCCTCGTGAGTTTTGACATAATCTCAATGTACACAAACATCCCTAGGGCAGATGCTCTGGAGGTAACTAAGAGGCTGTTAGTGGCAGACACGACACTTAGGGAACGGACACAGCTCTCGGTGGATGAAATAGTTGAGGGCATAAGATTGTTTGAATCTCGATCAGTTTGTTTTTTACACAACTGCTTACTCACAAGAACAAGGTCTTGCAATGAAATCCCCAATATCCCCAGTTTTAGCTAATGTTTATACTGAGGACTTCGAACAAATGGCCTTGGCCGGATATCATTGTCCACCGAAAGTATTTTGGCGTTATGTTGACGATACGTTTGTTGTAATCAAACGAGATAACGTGAACAGCTTCCACGACCATCTCAATAGTTTAAATCCACACATCAAGTTTAGCATGGAAATAGAGTCCACCTCGGGCACATTACCCTTCCTGGACTGTACAGCATATAAGTGGTGGAAAATTGAAAACCACTATCTACCAGAAACCCACAGACACAAGAACCGTCTTAAACTGCTCATCAGCACACCCAAAGTCCATGTACGCCAGCATTGTCTCATCGATGTTTAGTCGAGTCAGGGCGCTGTGCACGGAAGAGATCGACCGAACAGCAGCTCAAATCGAGATTGCCAACAGACTTCAAGAAATTGGATACCCAGTGAGTTTGATTAGGCATCAACTAAGAAAGATATTGGTTCCGGTATCTAGACCCAGTAAGGAATGGATTGGCACAGCAGTCATTCCATATAAGGCAGGAACATCGGAGGTTATTCGAAGAATGCTGAACTTAGCCAACATTAGAGTAGCTTTCCAGAAGGGAAAAACGCTACGCTCTGTTTTGGTTCAATTGAAAGATCCCCTCCCGGTTGAAAGGACTGGGGACTGTGTGTATAAAATTAACTGCAACGACTGCACTAAGGTTTACATAGGACAAACTGCCAGGGAATTGCACACCAGAATTGGTGAGCAATTGGAGGATAAACAAACCACCAAGAAATGCGGAAGAATACCAAACGCTGACCAAAGACTCAGCGATGGTGATACATGCGTTAGACACAGGACATAGATCTGGATAATGTAGAAGTTTTAAGACGGGGACTGCGATTCACATCAACGGCTGATAGCCGAGGCGGTGGAAAGTACCAAGCGTCAAAGCGTGAATAGAATCGAGGCGAGCGTCTGGAGAGCGATCTTAGATAAACCGAGTTGACACGTGACTGTGTGGTTGTCAATGTGCGTAGAATCATTAGCAAAAACAGGGGACGGACGAAAAGTGCAAACGACGTTCGTCACGGGAACCAGAAGCACTAGACCCTAAGCTCGACCCAAATTCATTAAGGTTTCCCAATCAACTTAACACTTGGTGACCCACCCTAACACACAAAATCCCTAGGCCGATACCTAACACAGATTAGCTTGACTTAGCTGATTGGTTCTCCTTCCGCCTTAAATCTCGACCAACCTCGTAACCTAGTCACTTGGCCTGACGAAGCTTTTGTGTCAAAGGCGAAACGTTGCCCAGCAATTAATCTACCGATTGTTACCAAACTTTTCCGAAAACACAACAGCTTTATTGCAAACAAGCGAGTGCAAAAGTTACAACGGCCTCGAGCTATTTAAAGGGCACTTTTTGACACTGATCCAGGCCGTCTGATAGGCGTTTAGTGAATACCCATCAATATCGGCCGTGCTTTCATGAAATGCCTGAACACTTATCACAGTCAGTCGTGCTTTTGTGGCTTGTCTGAAAACTCATCGGCTTTTGCTGAATTGAGTGATTAACTGGCTTGGATGCTTGCCAGCTTCCCAGTCTCAGTAGGTTCCGGGCATTCTGGGGTTATTTTCAGGAATCCTACCTTCTTGACAATACTGTTCAACAGGTGAGTAAAGCAGGTGAGGGCTTGTCAGAAGAACTGCTGAAAAAGTCTTCTCATAGAGGTAATCTCGAACTGTATCTTAGTTTGAAGTACTGCAGGAAATTTGGTGAAATACGGAACCTTCTAAAAATTTCACTATAAGATCTGAAATTATGTGAAAAAAAGTGTGAAAAAGCAAGTGCCCCGCTCGAGAACACCAGAAGTCATCGGAAAGTTAATTGCCCTGCATCCCACCCAAAGAAAAACCCCTGAACTTCGGTGTAGAGAAACAGTTGCTCGATGAAAACTGCCATTACGCTTTCTGGTGCAGAACAGGCCAGCATACACACTGCAGCGCTTATATATCTTTCTTGGTCTACACCAACAGGAGACGTCAGTTGGGGCGATGGACGGCTGACTGCAAGCAGTAAATGAGATAAAAAGCTAGCTGAAAAACAGGAAGCAAATAAAAACCAAAGTAATCGTACACCCATGGCACTCTTTCGATGCGCAACACATGGTCAAGCCGGGGGAGGCATGAGAACTGACCCGCTGCCAGGTTGCGCACGTTTAGGTGAGGGCAACACATAAGTCAGGTGTTTTAACTAACTACTAAAGACTTAGTAAGTAGCTGGGAGTTTCGGCTAATCTGCAACTGCAAGCAAAGACGACCGGACGAGGTGAGCCGGCCATTACACAAAGGGTCAAGTGATAAAACTAAACCATAGGCAGTCTTCGAGCTGGGGTTTTTTTGGGTAAAAACTATCACGTCACATTTTGAGCACGACCGTAGTAAGACTGAAGGTGCCAGGACACAATCAGTCGTAAGGCGAAGAATGATTAAACGAATGTCAGGTAACCAGTCATTTACCAACCCAGCCAACAGCTTTCAGTCGCAGCGACATCAGCCCACGCTTTTACCCAGGACAATGAGCATATATTTTTCGGCTGTGTACTTAACGCATCTTCTAAATGCGAAGCTATCGTAACCACGGAACAACCAGGATTCGACTTTGCTGGTTGGAGACAATAGTCTAATGATAGAACGTCATGGCTGATCGAAAAGTACGTGTAGGGTTTACTATCTCGTCAATGTTTGTCTTCAATCACTTTCACAGACCTTGGTTACTATCTCGTCAGCGTTTATCTTCAACCACTTTCACAGAGTTTGGTTACTATCCCGTAAGCGTTTATCTTCACTTTCACAGAGTTCGGTTACTACCTCGTTTACCTGCAAGCACTCGTATAATTTGTTTAACACATGCACACCCACTATTCCAATCCTGTTTTGATTACGTCACGAACTTTCGTCCCACGACTAACAGAGATTATCTGAACCTTATCATAAGACAAACAATGCAAGCGCATCCTCACACACAACGTAAAGTTATATATATACGGAACAACGACAGCAGGATGACGACGCAGCCGACGCCCGTCGGACGCTCGTCACTTCACACAGCAACTTGACCTGGGTCACTTCAAAGTTACGCACGACTCACTGTGCGGGAAAAGTCTGGGCTCAATGTCGTTTGGATTAAACGACAAGAAACAGACCCTTACAATACAACTGCGTCCAGAAAACCTGTGTCGTCCACTACAACTTATCAAACGAAGAGCTCGATAGGTTCCCTTTCTTTGTGTGTAATAATATTGTAACAGTGTCTCTGGTAGTCACTATACACAACTTGATTATTATTAGTGTTATTCACCTTCTGACACACCTCCGAGTAGAAACAATAGCACCAATAAACTGGCAAGCCCGACATTTGTGCACTCAGTTAAACCCCAATATTTTTTAATATGCAGGGGGGTTGACACCAGATACAAATACAAAATAATATAAGTAGAAAGCTCTGGACCACATTGATCATAGCGCATTGCATGGGAAAATAGTCGACCCACCATGCGGACATCAATTCCTGCGTTGACCTGACCACGAGCATGGAGCGCACGAAGTTCCGTAACAGTCTGTATTGGATTTAAACCAGCGTTTTCAGCCAGTGTGTACGGCACCACTTCAAAGGCATCAGCGAAAGCACGGAAGCAATACTGGTCTAATCCAGGAGTGGTATTGGCAAGCAGAGCCAACTTCTGGGCCACTTCGATTTCTGGGGCTCCACCACCAGCAACCAGTGCACTGGAACATAAAATATACTTGAACAGCTCTCGGAGCAAGACCCAACTTCAATGAACAAGCAAAAAACTAAAAACACGGAGGAAAACACGACTGAGCAATACACACACAAAAGTTCTTCAGAAAGTAAGCAATCATTCGATTATCCGTCTGACATCTGAGGACTACAAGATCGGCAGTGATTTGTTACACTCAAATACATTAAAAAGATGATTGACAAACAGGCTATTCTCCTCAATACCACACCGCGTTCGCTAATCCGGTAAGCAAAATGAAAACATGAAGTTGCTGAGTCCTGTCGGGTCATTCAAACATCCCGGCTGGGGACTAGTCGATTTCCACCACATCCTCATTAGCGGGATGAAAGGAGCAGGGTTATCTATGTGTGAGGAGAGGTTAACTGAGCTGGTTAGATGGCGGAGACTCGGAGTTGTTCTGCCAAATTGCGCCATCTGCTATGGCCAGTAGGCAACGTCTAACGGCCTTAAATCAGATTATTCGGAATGTGTTTAGTGTGTAGATTATACCCACCAAATAAGGGATAGCATCAAATCCCGACTTGTCCCTGAAGTATTATGGGCTATTCTGAGGGCTAAACTCTGTTAGACAGGCGGCACGTGTAGGATTCAACATTAGTGATATCGACGTACCACTCCATAGAAAAAATTGTACAAACTTATGAGAGATTCCTCGGAGGTTTTTCCAAACAAGCTAATAAGTGGTCTCCAGCTGAGGCTTTCCCTTAGTACAAGTAAGGCAGAACTCAAATAACAGTTTCGATTCATAAAAACCTCTGGAGTTACTCGGTGGTCTAAATAAAGACTGTTTATTGCTTGTTTTGATCTTGCTTTCCGGAGAGAGACTCTTGGTGACAGCGACACACAATATCTGGCAGGATCGGTGCTGGAGAAGCACATTCCGTCTTAGGTTGCGGAAGCTCCAAGATCATTGTTGATATTTAACAACACAAGGTCCGCTCAAGTCTCCGGAGCGCATGTGTCAAGGAGACTTCGGTCGTACACAAGCACAACAGAGTTTCATCCAGAATCCAATTGGATTTGAGAAGTATTGCCCTCAGATATATGGTCAATGGAACATTCATAACCTAGCAAGTGCTAGCTGACTACAAAACTTTCCTCGCTAAAATAGTTGGTAAGCGAGCAATTGGCAACAAACCAAAATCACTAGAACAGCAAATAAAGCTTACCAGGTTAAGGTGATAGGGACAAATACTACGCATGCCAAACCATGGCATTGTTTTACCATTTAAAACCCTAGCCATTTAAACCTAGCCAGCTTATCGATGATGCGGAAACGCGAAATAAAAATGGCTATCGTCGAACGCAGTACCGTAAGATCTTCGCGCCTTCCTGACTGAAACTCACGTGGTTTTATTGGCGCATCCTTGGAAACCCGAGAACATGGAATGCAACAGAGCCCAGTGACGGGCATACCATTGCTTCCTGAAAGGACTACGTATCCAGAGCTTGGCATCATCATTATTAACAGTGACGCTTCACTGTCGTATAACCATAATCTATTTGAAAACCTTATTGTGAAGAAAAGAATAGAAGTAGATGGGGATGGGATTTGGTGCTAGCCTACCACAAGCACTTCGAGATGCCTACACCGCCCCACACACACAATTAGATAACCTGGACAAGAAAGTCAAGAACAACAAGAGCCATTAGCAGTCATATCTTGCAGTGTTTCCAACCATGCACTGAGCGGATCACGCGGACCCCATCCTAGAAGGCGAGTCGCACCGAAACTACCCAGCCACTTCGTAATCTCCTTCCTATCCCTCTGTCAGGGGTTGACAACCTCTCTCGCGTTGGCACTCTGAATTGGGCAGCGAAGACCATTCTCCGGCATGCGCAATACATGGCCCAACCACCGCAACTTTTAGTATTGGAAGTCCCCGTTGCACAACGCAACACTGGTTTTCTAATGGTTCCGTTGAGGATTCGCCAGCACCAGGTTACACGAGCTGTGGTTCTGAGACAAACGTTGTCGATCTGAAGATGCCGTAGTTTGGTCGCACCGACTCACAGCCATACAGCAAATTCACTTCAATTTATCAGCTATAAACCGTATACCATAGGTACACTGGTTCCAGCTGTTACAGTTTCGATCACCGGAAAGTGTGGGAGATATGACCAAGCCTCGGAGGGGATGTCATGTTCAGTTAGTTCCAGAACTGGGTAGCTACGCATTGAAGGCGATAGCTGTGATGCACGAGCGCCACTGACTGCGCGATTGGACCATTTGTGCCAGTGTCATTAACCATTAGTGAGTTGAGTCCCGGGGTCCCCATCCAGGGAGGCGGCAGTTGTCGACCCGACTAAAATTACTGGTTAGTGTTTTCATACTTCGTTGCCAGGTCATACATTGTCCACCTTTCAGTCGTTTCCACTCAGCACAGGGCTGGGCGAAAAGAGCGCTGTGAGACAGACGGTGTTCTCAACAGCGAATTTAGAGGGATTGAACTTATGAGTCTCCAGGCCATATAGAGAACCAGATATTGGGCCAGAAACTGACGATCAACGTGTTTAGATCTTGTTCCTACAGATGGTCACCATAAAGTGAGAGAAGTGACTGATTAAGACTGACACATTGGGGTAGTTGGTCAATGGAGTTGAACACGGTGTTGAGTGTTGAAGGTTTAAGTGTAAACTCATAAATCCGACCAGTTTTACTTTACTGCTACATAGTTCTTCAGGAAAGTAAGCAGGCTCTGTGAATACAGCGTACTGCAGCTGCACATACTCATCCATCTGCGACGTCTGAACTCCCGTCTCGGCATCAAATATCGCAGACCAGACTGATGGACGCCTCATTTAACGGCAGCTCTGCTCGACGACTATGGCAACTTAATAAGGGGTTCGAGCGAGTATTTCCTCAATGGTTCAGTATTCATATTCATATTCAGTATTCCATTGATCCATCTTCTTTCAACCACCAGTGTTCGACTGCCTTCAAGTCTCGCGCATCCTTTCACTGCTGTGGACAGGTCTCACATCCATAAAGCGGCACAGGACTAATAAAGGCTTGACAGATTCGAGTGTTTTCGAAAGGAACCTTCGACCTACGCCACAGAGCATTCTTCAGCTTTAAAATGTTTTTTCTTCGCATGAATCTGAAGGAACACCCAACCATCGGTGAACAACAATAAAAAGGAATGGATATCCACACATTTAGACGAATCGACTGTCTTGATCCAACAGTGGCACTGACTAAACTCACAGTAATGATCAATTATTAATCAGTTACATTCAGCAACGTGGAAGAGAGGATGACGTGGTATTGAACAATACTCCTAAAGTTGGTTGGCGTATGACTACAGTCGGCGTCATAAGGGGTTAATAATAAGCCATAGGCGGTTTTATTAACATGATCCCGAATAGAAAATGACCTAGCTCACTAAACTTGGCAGTGCTAATCTACCATGACCAGTGAGTGCCCCAAGGAAGTTGGGAAGAGCACATATGTAAAGCGCAACACTTGAAGACTGATGGTCAAGAAAATGCTGCTAGCAACCAAGCTACAGGGAAATGATGAGTTGAATTAAAGTTCAAGTAAAAAACTAAAGCGAGTAGGAACATAGTGACAGGGAGCGGGTAAATGTGAGGACTTCGAATAACTGAACTGACGGGAGCCAACATACGATGGTGTATGATATTGTCTCTACTTGTGTGATCAAGGTAAGGTACTCGAGCTCACCCTCTCTTGACTAAGCAGCGAATCACACAGAGTGCATCGTGCAGCGATCGTTCTGCTTCGTCCAACATCAGCTTGTTTGAGCCTCGAACAAGGATGGATACAGTACGACCCTTGTTTTGAATTCCAGTGATACGAACACATCGAGCGGTTGCTTCGGATTCTTCAACCAAGTTTGCCGAACCCAAATATTCTGGGTTGAAATGATCCAGACTGGCGATTGGCGTGCAGTGTAAGGTCTGGCGTAAAATCAGAGAAATCGAATAACAGAGCATAAGAATACGTGCTGGTTCATCGTATTTTCTAATAACTACACAAGAGCGGTTATTAAGTCGCGCGGACTGCAAAGGTGATTAGTGTTCTCAACGTCAAAAAGTAATTAGTTCACAGTGACTTACCATCAATCCCCAGCTACCATGCAACTCATGGGAAGAAAGAGGACTGAACGACTGCCAGGTTGCTTATGGAGATATCAAAAATGCATTTGAACCAGACCTTCCGGCCAAGAGTTCATGCAGCAATGCCGGGTTCATTCTGTCAAACATTCGTCAGTATTTTAAGCAGAGGTGTGCTGCCGGTGATGGCATATACCAGTGACGAAGGTTCGAGTAATATATGGTTAAAGTAGTTTAAGGCATCGACTCGGCATCTGACCGAAGGCCGATTTGGAAAAGATTGATGCGTTTCACAGAGTTTGTTTATTTATTTTGTTCTGGGCAACTGAGGTCTTTGCCTTCGTGTCAGACAGCTTGTAACCACCCTGTTCGTTTTTCACAATAAATAATTTCGCATTTGAAGGTGTCCTACTTTTCACCGACCGCCCACGAATTCAGAGCTCAATGAAACACTTTAATGATGTACTCATTGAGAAAAAGAACGTTGATACATTAACCCTTTGGCGATTCCCCATGAGACTGTCATTGAAACCCGCATAGGAATTGCGAACAGTTCTCGAACGCGAAAAAGGTGTTCTTTTGTAGCCCCATTAAGTTGATTTACTCGTCAAAGAGGGACATCTGTTTTCCGATGACCGCTAGTTACCTGTTATCGAACTTCAACAGTGCAAACCATCTACATGAGCAGTGCCAAGGAAAATTACAGCCACCAATGGACGAGAGTTCAGAGTACGTATCGTTTTCTGTGATTGGTCAGACAGACAGGGAAACGATGCGAAAAAAGGCGTTTTATACCAAGTCCTATGTTCGTATTGACCAAGAGAATATGATAATCGCAGGTGACCTTTATCGCGATAATCACTTAAATGCTTTATGTGCTGTGACCACTGCTTTGGGTGAATGGTTCTTAGCTGAGAATCGCTGTAATTGACTATATTCGGGGAAGAACGGACAACGCAATACGGAGATATCTACACAGATACAGTACCCGAGTACTCTCGATTGAAAATGTGGATTTGGGGCAAAAATTGGATACCTTGTTCCTCGAAAGTGGATTCTCGTGTAGGCTAGTACCAGTAAGAATACTTCAACTCATCGACACGAAGTTATTGAGTTTTGTCGACAATATTTTGAAGTAAATCAACTATGAATCTCCGATTATTCGCTAAGCGGGTAGGTCCGCTTTGCGCATGATGGGGCTAGTTTCCGAAGGGAAGTGGTGCAAATCGTATTTATGTGTTGCAAAACGACATCAATCAGGAACTGAAGTTACAGTAGAAACATGTTCTGTTAAAGAAACATTCAGACCGAGAAGCTCAACACCCAGGCGAGATTTCGTTCATAATTTTTTTCTTGATTTAAATTGGGAAAGGCGTGCTAGGCAGTCCCATGACTAGCTTCAGATATTTATAGTAGACTGGTAGAGATAGCAAACAATATGATACCTAAGTAGATGAAACGTAATTTCCGGTATGGTAACCAGAAATGTTAAAGGCCTGAACAGTTCAAGGCGATCATTGAATTTCTCTAAAAAGAATTTGGTAGAACACTCCCACAGTAACAGAAACACAAAGTACGTCAGCCCCTCTCCTCATTATCAGCAATACACCAGTAGTATTCATCTATGCTAGATTGCAATACGGAAGGAGGATCAGGCGAAATAGGGGACCTGAGGGTCACTGGTGGGGATAGGCTCCAGTAGTAACAGATACGTTTGCTCGTCCTGTCCATCATCGTTAAGAACATCGACAGCAGTCAGCATACAACCAGCTCAATTTACTTAGATGATCTGTGATGAAGAGAAGAACGAGAACGGAAAGAGGTCTAGTGTCAGCCTTCCACAGACATCCCATGTGCCTACATCAAACATTAGCTAGGATTAGGCACGAAATACTAGTGTGAATAAGATGTCCAGGCTGATGTCATCACGCGATGACCTCGTAGTAAGAGACAACTCTTACTGGTGTAACTGGCATTTATGTAGTGGTTAGGTTACTGCCGGGACGTCCAAGCCTGGAAAGACGATTAGAGTTCTCAACCAAGGCTTTTACCGCAGACGTTCAACCTCAAAACGGCGTCAGATTAGTGCGCTAATCTACATTTTAGGAAACCAGTAACCACACATATTTCGCGCTTAACCCAATGAATACCTTCGTCTGTGCTCTTTACTCTGGGCAAAACTCAGTGATTCGCAATCGGGGGGGGGGGACTTCCAGGGCCCGAAGGGTGTGAAGCCCCAAGATTTGGAAACAGACGATTGCTGAACCGACTCAACTGATTCACGTCCATCCTTACTGATTTTGTCCACGACGGAAGACTACTGATCAGGCGTATTGATACTTCAAACAGCGCTTTCTTCCTTTTTGGACTTATCAACAAATTTGACGTGCTGCTTACACAATCGGTTGTGCTTTGCGTGTGTGTACTGCAAACTTGAAAGGCAACATGATAAGACGGATTACCTGCTGAAATGTCCAAAATGAAAGACGAGGATCCTCGTTTGCACAATCCAAGAAACTCGGAATATCCCAAGAGTTCAAGGACACCACAACCACACCACTGCTCAAGGGGAAGCGAGGCCGACAGGAAATGGACAACTGCCTAGGTATCAGTCCTTGTATCGCAAAGTCCTAGCATGCTTTCTGCTGAACCGCTGATATTCTGGGGGTGTCCGAAGCAGGTGATTAGCCTTATCTTTGCAGGAAGCCTGCTGAGAGGCGCCTCACAAACGATTACTTGTAGTGCGGAGGCTCGCTTCTTTTTGCCTGACCGCTCCCCTTTAGCTCTGCCTGGATGGTTGAGCCTTGGAGAACAGAATTCAAACTAGTGAAACCACGGAATCATGGCAGCACTCAAACCCAATAACCAAGTGAACGTACCAGCTTTTGATGGGATGATTTCGTACTACGAGACAGTACTAACAGGCACCCAAATACTGATTCACCACCTGGTCTTTCGTTCCAACACAAAAAATGGCACGGCAATGTTACGGCAACTTATCCGCGGGGAGTGCGGTATCCTGCGGACAGTTGAAGCGATTAATGGATGACGCCAGCACTTTGGTGCAAAAAGAAACTAGTTATGGTGCTAATCTTTATGCTACCATATTTAGGCCGGTTGGTAGCTTGTAGCGGGCCTCTGTGTGTCTGCCCGTTGATCTTACTCCATGTTTTACACCGGTAGCTGCGGCTTGCACGTAGCACCACATTCAACCCCGGGAAAACGCTTGTAGTACAACTACTGTCGAGTGGCGGCCACTGGACCTAATACAAGCAATGGAGGATCCGTTTCGGATGGCAACCAATCAATCACAAGGGTATGTATGAAGTAAACTTGGTATGACAACCTTTATACCACGCGATAGGGCACCGAAAGGGGAACAGGCAGTCAAGTACGGTTTTGTTTTGGCTGGACTGGGTTTTCCTTTTTGCTTCCTTTTTAATGTGGATTAGCCAGAAAGACCGAGCCAGGACAGGACGACCGTTCAAACAAGAGCGATTTCGATGGGAACATTAGAAATCGTTGAACTGCTGAAGGACGTTTTTGTTGACCACCAGTTTCGAGGCTCTTCAGTGCTTGTACTTTTGCTAGATGGAATCGCAATCGTAGCTGTTTATGGCTGCGGCAAGTGTGCGCACCGACGTTTTGGTAAACTGGTGGCCGCCGCTGGTAGACGTTTCCTCGAACATCCACGCCCTACTAATCCAAACCATAAGTTCAGTACCGTGAGAGACATTATGAGCGACGCCCGTGATTGGATTCAACATGGGTGGTACGGTCACACACCTTAAGAACGCCTTGCCCAAAGTATTCATCATGACGTTGTGATGCGAATGCTGTCTACAGCGGGCATCGGCACACCCGTTCCTCCACCTATTCCGTCACGAAGCAGGTCAAACACCAGCACCATACGACACAGCGATTGCCAGCCTACATACTCCGATCCCTGCAGGTGACGCCGAACAATCCAGGCGATTAGACCTGAGTTGTGAATAAGACGAACGCAGGCGCTATGCACAATAAGAACTCACGATTTGGTGGAGGTGAATATCAATAAAGTATCGTGTTTAACGAAAAGTGGATAACAGAGCAACTGTGAGTTCCGTTACATGATGAACTGACAGGGTGGTGAATCAAAGTGACAGACCACCCGAAAGTTTGGCGGCTACCAGTCGTTTTGTAGTTACAGAGGGGTCATGACACGAAAAAGATCAGCACCTGCTTCTGTAAGGAGTGCTTGTGAAATCAAATTATCTCCGTTAGGTAGGACTACTACCAATTCTGAAATAAAGCGATTTCCTTGCTTCACTTTAAGGCGACTAGCTCCTGAGACAAGATGGACCAGCTTTAGAAACGTCCCGGATACAGGCTGCCCATGCGTAGCTACCGGCCACTAGATCTGCACATATAGTGTTGGTGCAGTGACGAGCTTTGTAGAATTCGGGGAGGCTAAGTTGTTGCAGTTCGCCGTTGGCTGCGCCGAGCCAAATTTCTGGTTGTCCTCCGAAGGAACAACGCCACCCCTGACGTGGTATAGAGGGCCAAGGCCTGTATGGCAACTTCGGCACCGGCCCTTCGCAACAGATTCTCAAACCGTTGTACAGGTCGCCAATGAAGGAGTTGGGGTGGGATTAGTGGACCGTGACGTTCCAGGCATTACCATTGGACACCTATGGACGGCGAACTCGCAGATGTCGGTGGTGAAAGACATCCAGGTTTTGGCTATCGTCTGCTCCTGGAGGCCGGGTTTCGCAGCCCTAAGTCGGGACTGGCTGGAGTTTGCGCAAAATAATCCAGGCTCTTCCCCATGAATTGTATGAAGGCATGCCCAGCAATGTCCACACGCCAAATTTCTTCTCAAACCTGCCGATTGGGCAAAGTGGTGGGACCAATGCAGCTGAAGCCAATAACCTGCTCGATTGCTTCGCTTATGTTGACAGGCTCCGCGGACACGAACGTGGAGAGTAAGACATAGTAAATAAGTAAAATCGTCCAGCTGTAACACTCTTCCGGTGCCTAGCTGCCATGCCACCCGAAGGAAGCACGAGGGTTGAGATACTGTCAAGTGTCCCAAGCCTAAAAAAGAAATCGAGACGCAGAGATCAGGTTCGAAACCACGACCCTTCCGGTCAGTAAATTCGCGTTCCAACCACTGAGCCATCTCACCCCCCTCAGATTGAGACACGCTTTGAGGTGTTTCCCATCCTCCGAATCGTTTAGTCGTAGTACCCTTTCGGTGCCTAGCTGCCATGCCAACGGAAGGAGGCACGAGGGCTGGGATACTGCCAGGTTGCTCAAGTCTAGACGGGAGCTGTCGAGGGGCTGAGGTTCGAACCACGGACCTTCCGGTCAGTCAGCTGTCGCCTCAACCACTGAGGTATCTCGGGCTCTCCCATCCTCTGAGTTCTTTGTGGCGGGGTAGACTATCTAGTACACGTTGGATTTATTCCGATATCCAATTATCCAAAAGCAGATATAGAGGCTTGGGGACTGGATACCAGAGTATCTTCACAATGCCTCTTCAAGTGACTGATCGACAGTGAAGTTGAAGAGTACCGGTCGTACGAAATACAGGATATCGAACCCTCTTCGCCGCGTACTGAGACGCAGACTTCACTGGTGAGTAATAGGTCTTAAGAGGATGTACCAGATTCACGGGGATTCCGTCAGCCAGAAAGATTGTCCAAGATGCTTCACGATTAATCTAATCAAACAGCTTGCAAGTTCACGGAGCGTGCTGTAGGAATTCCAGCCGAGGTTCTTATGTTCGTAGAGAAGAATGTTTGGTGCGGTTTCTCTCAGGATGGAAGCCTTCTTGGTTTGGCCTTGTGTGCCTCCTGATGAGGGAAAGCGTTGCAGCATAAGGGGAGAAAACATTTTAGCAATAACATCAATTCAAAATCATCCCGCGAGAATTATCCTGGAGTGTTTTGCCGCTTTTTAAGGTTATGGGATGATTGAAGTGGTGAGATGCATGGTTCACGGATAGCAACTATATTCGTCTTTCCGGGAGCTTTTCTGTTCTTCATAATTTGACGGTCGCAGTTGTCTCCGGTCTAATTGGCTCATCACAGTTGAGATAACATCGTAATATGGCTTCATCACATCATCATCACTGGCAGCAAGACACCACTAGTACGTACTGGCGCTCAACTGCCCTGAGTGGTTTCGGAGTCCGGGGCCTGAGATGACGGATAGTCTGGCAGTCAGTCGGTTTTTCAGCTCAAACCGTGCAACGAAGCGCAGTGGTTCCAGCTGCTACAGCTTTGTTCACTGAGGATTAGGAGAAAATAAGGAAATGAGGTCCATGCATTGGAGGCGATGGCTCAATCTGTTCATTAACGACAAGTAGATCTTTGTCCCGTATGAAGCGAAATAATCGTTCAGCTGTAACACCCTTTCGGTGCCTAGCTTCCATGCCACCTGAAGGAAGCACGAGGGCTGGGGTACTACCAGGTTGCCCAAGCCTAGACAAGGGAAGTCGAGATGCAGAAGTCGGGTTCGAACCAGAGACCTTTCGACATGGACTGGTCGCCTCTCGGTCGTCTCCATCCGATACAGGGCTGGGCGAAGGCTTTACGAAGCAGATGGTCCTCTGGCACACGAAGTAGTTGGTCTAACCAGCACACCCTGTGGAGTGTGACCGAGGGAGAGTGAACTTCCCCGAAAACCATCTGGTGTACTTCAGCATTACTGTCTCCATGCTCCCACAAGACCCGTGTAATGCCTCGGAAGAAGCGAGTCTCCGCACGCAGCGGCCACGTCCTTGCTTCATGAAATAAAAAAGAACGGCAGCAGCACCGTACACTCTACCCTTGAGAGCCAAGCTGAAGTCACGTCGATACCACAAACGTCGTTCTTGCCTTCCCAATTGGAGAGGCGATATCTTTCGCCAGTCCGTCGGGTTTGGCAGCTATGAAAGATTCCACCCACCGCTTCATCCTCTTGTCAAGGTCGTTGACTTACGCCTTTGCAACAAATTGTAAAGGCCGGAAGGTTCCTGAAGCCACGCGTACGAGGCGAAAGCATTTTCCGAAATCACCAACGTTCGAAGCGGATTTCACGTCTGATGCCATGTCCGACCAGTATGACACAGCATCTCAAGGCACGTAATGTAGTCCTCGTGCGAAAATCGCACTTTTTGGATAAAAAAAGGATGCTCCCAGATACCTAGTCTTTGCGACTTTGTTGCACACAACCTAGCTGGTCCGCAATGGCTTGCTATACAGTTTTCAAAGCTGTCCACCGGTTGCCCACCGAAGCCCACTGGTAATCTGAACGGTCGGAGCTTTTAGTGTCCGAACTGGCGGTTATATCTGAAATGTTTGGGTTATCCGGGTGACTGAGTAGCGCAATGTTGATGGGATTTGGAGGACATGCCTCACCTGTGGCAAGATATGAGCCCGACCCCATTTTCACGGCTCTAACGCAATTCAGACCGACCAAGAACATGACGCGTGTTGTCGCTTGGTCCACTGAGCCGAGCGTTCCAGCAGCCGCCATCATCAAAATGTCGCGTCTCGAGGTCTTGTTGACCACCTGTTGCAACTGTTTATAGAAGTCGTCCCTTATGGTTCGGTGTGATACTGACGTGGTGGCGTAAACGACTATCGCGGTAAAGTCCAAGGGGGTCCCTTTGAAATGAACCAATACAAGCTTTGTAGCTTTCGGGTTGTAGGCTCACTGCGCTACTATCATGGTCAATTCAGATAATCTCAACAAATTGGAGGCCTGATTGACTCACTGATCCGTTGTACTAGGAACGCCCGAGCCAGGAACCTGGACTAGACGTGTACCAATATCACCAGATGATATCCGATCGACAGTCGTGGAGATTTCGTAACCAGACAGTTCGGTTGGCGGTGCTAGGCAAGTTACAGTCATTCCACTAACCAAGAGACAGGTTTCCCCTAATGACTCAAGTCGCTAGGCCAGAGGGTGCATTGCCTTCCGGGGACGCCATAGCATTTTAATTGACAGTGCGCCCTCAGCCTTTGCAAAAACAAGCGCAACCAGCAAGGCAGCGAAAACACAGAACAGGCGATCAGCACCACCAGCATGAGCAGTGAATTCCGAAAGCGATATCCCAGCCGACCGTAAGTGATGTATCTTCCCGCTATCATTAGCTTGGAATTATGGTCTAGACAACTCCTCTAGACGGACACCCAATTGGTTGCCAACAATGTTGTGGCGCCTGAAAGCTTACTTTCGCCATTCCAGCTAAGGCTTCCTCAGCAGAAGCACAAGGGTTGATGCCGATAGTGATGGGTTGTATTTTAGCATGGGTACTAAATTTCGGAGCTTTCATTCCTAATGAATGACAACATATCAGTGTCGAATACCGGTATATCACTACCCTACAATGACAGTTTAACTAGGAATCTTACTGTGATGATAACATCAGTTTCTTTTGAGGACGCCGTGCAGCTGGCTGTGAAAATGTGAACGGTGAAATGGCTGAATGCACACCGTCATGACAGTTGAAAAGAAACAAAAACTCACAACATTCAGAGAAGGACAAAGAAGAGATCAACGAATTACCTTGCATATAAATTCAACCTCAGTCCGCTCAATGTCTTTGACAACCATGATGTTCATTTTTGAGAAGTAGTGGAGGGCTAAATCGTTGACTGCATCACGAAGAATACTCTTCTGAATGAGAAGTACGTTACAACCGGCCTTTTTGACAGCCTTCACTATATTTAGAATGTACTGTCGCTCTTCTTTCATGATTCTGTCCATTTGCGTGTAGTCGGTAACAATAACGGTGTTTTCCATCTATCAGAAAAGAGGTGGTCAATAAACGGACGAACTCTACTTACATCTGTCTTTGGTGGCGATACACAAAACTGTATCAGACCAATTTTGGCCTTCTCTACCCGCTTCACGCCACAACCGGGGGCTACTCTTTGGGTTAGGATGAGTCCGTCTACCAATTCTGTATCTTCCACAGTGCCACTACAAAAGATACGGCGGAAAAATTTAGTGAAATGTGAGTTACCGGAACAAATTCAAATGGTCAAAGCCTAAATATGAGACAGGAATAAGACAGAAGTAGTTAAGCCGGTCGCTTCTTAGTATCGTTCAGTCTGGTTATCTTCATGCTCATGAGCATTTCAGTGCAGCCATATACAGAACGTCGGTATAACTTCGACTACATAAGTTTGTAGACAGGGAAACACTTTACATATGGATACTGTTGAGTCGTTCACAACAGATTCTTACACGTAGAGGAGTCGATCCAATTATGCGGTGTACTTCAGGGTTAAAAATTAAATCACAGCCGCGGAGTACACGGAGTGCCCATGCCAGCAACCCACAAAAGACAGAACTGAAGTATCGCCACACTGAAAAGTTTGGCCTACGAATTATGTTTTATACCGGATATATTCCGCCAAGAAAAATGAGAAAATACTTGAAAATTCAAAAAAATATAGGTCTTTTAAAGGGGCGACCTGCTTATTGTGAACGGACCAAGAGGTCGATCGATCTGGTTATAGGACTGTCGCGGAGAGACAAGACCTTATCGGGGCGGAAGGGCTTGCGAACCTGCGACCTACTCAGCTAAAGTTCATGGTCCTTAAGTAGAATCCACAGAGATTTTTCTACTGGTCTGGCAAGTGGACCGAGGTCTGACAGTACCCTGATTTTCAGGCTGGAGAGTTCTTAGTTCATCAGAGGCGTCTTCGGGCGAAAAACGTAATTATGACGGTGAACAACTTTTGCAACTCTGTACCAACCAGCAGCCGCTTCTCAGTAGTACTGTGTTTAAATGCACCGTTGGTGATGAGAATGAGGTTCCCAATGGAGATTTCGTCGTGTAAATGAAGCCAAACTATGCTGAAAAGCTGAAGCACTGTACAGCTGTCACACCCCTATTAGTAATTATCAACACTGCGAAACTCATGAAATCCCAGGGAGTCTGGGACCCGCAACCTTCCGGCTAGTAGTTTCAACACTTCACCGTTCGGCAATGAGCGGCCGATCAGTACTGTGATTAACTCACATTTAGACAGAATATAGCACCGCTCATTTTCCAGTCTCAACTGCTCCTGTCTAGGCTTGGGCAACATGAAAGAATCTCAGCCCTCGTGCTTTCTTTGGGTGGCGTGGCAGCTAGGCACCGAAAGGTGTTACCGATGAACAATTATTATCACATGGCACAGGAAGACGACGGCTCACGATGTAGCCGGGCGACAAAACTAACCAGAGATATAGAAGTCTCACGAGATACGGCCCTCAAAGCTGAGTCAGAAAGTCCGTCTACCACTAGTCAAGCAGACAGGAACACAAGCTGCGATGATGGTTGCTCTAGTAACCCTGATGCGACATTTCGAATTCTACTGGCCATTTACTTCAGATATGTTTATCCTATATCATTCCTAGATTGTCCCCCGGTGGAATCAGAATATCCCATGACCTCATCCAGCATCGACACAACATCAGTGTCCAACACTGATGCTTCATTGCTATACAACCATAATTTACTTGAAAGCCTTACTGTGAAGAAAAGAATAAAATTGGGCGGGAAACAACTCAGCGCTAGCTCACCACAATAATTCCGAGGTGTCTACACTTCCACTCATTCATTCGATCAGGACAGGAAATGGCAGCAAGAAAAAGAAAGACTAACACCAACATTTTGTAGCACAGGGGGTTACCAAGCGGACCCCATCCTAGAATGCGAGTCGTGCCCACAGTGCCCTGACTTTTCGTAAGTTCTTCCATACCCCTCTGTCAGGTCAACTGCTGAATCACACTTCGGGAAATCTCACGGACTACGATAACACAGGACCAACACCGATACTTTGGGTCCAAAGGGAAGCATCAGTGTCAACACTGATGTTGCTGTCTTTGATGATGATGTCCAAAGAGACTCAACAGCTACCAAAGCACACATCAACCAGCATAACGAAGTGTTGACATATGACCGCAACCACAGTAAGGTGGAGTTACAGCACTCACCCCAACTTTTTAACAACACGAACATCATCAAGGGTAACCGTGTGAGGAGAACTGGGATCCACAGCCTCAAGCACCGCCTTCACGGCTATCGGCGCAAGTGCGCCCGAATGTTGAGAGACCACTTTAGAATTCAGGGAGGTCGTCGCAATTTTGATTAGTTGCTGCATGTCATCCAGTTTGACCGGCACTGCCATGTTGTCGATAATTGCACAGGCCTTTACAGCAGCTCGCTGAAATGCATCGGAAATCGTGGTAGGATGAATGCCCTTGTTCAAAAGCTTAGAACATGCATCAAGAAGGCTTCCGGCTAACACGACGACAGTGGTTGTGCCATCGCCCGTCTCAATGTCTTGCGCTTTGGAAAGTTCGACGAGCTGCGAAAGAACAGGCATTAGAAAGTAGATGGGTCTACCATTTTAGCGGCTGGGTGCAACAATTTCATCTGCCTGAGGATTGTCGCCCCATCATTTGTTACCGTCACGTCCCCTTTTGACTCTTGTATCTGAGAAGTGAAAATAGGAGAAGGAAACAAACCATCTTGTCCATTCCTTTTGGCCCAAGACTGGTACGAATCGCATCGGCAACGGCTGGAGCAGAAAATCTAGCGTATTAACCTAGGGATCATACCTTTTGCAGCAGTTATATTGCTAGATCTTATTGCCGCCGGCTTCCCACGATCAGTATATTGATTTTCTTTACGTCCACTTCCCACATTAGCAGTGGATCTAGCAGCGGTCTGCGCTACCTTGGTCATCACGACGGAATTCGAAAGCCTCGCACAGCACCCAACGCGCCTCCTCTTCACTGTGGTGCAAACAAACAATGGGGCAAGTTCGATGCTCAGCTTTTTCCCTTCGGCTTAATTCTCAAATGTGGTGCAGACGGCGAGGGCATATACATATTTAACTTACTGCGCTATGCGCTCTCGAGGGTCTCAAGTTGCCTCAAACATGGAGGAATATGACACTTCTTTCTCTGACGTGCGAAGAGCGGGCATTTGCCATTGGTAGACAACAGACTCTCTAGGTATATATGTGATTGGGGGGAGGGCTCTTAAACTCCTTTCCCGAGTTTACGAGCCAGCTATCGAATCTGGACTGAAAGGAAAGAAAAGAATAGTTGTGGGCCTCAACACCAGCGGTTTTGGACAGAAGGGGATTTGCGCCCGGCTGTGCATATACATGAAGTTGTGTACAAACAAATCAAGTCCAGACGGTTGTGACGATAGTACGTACATTTGAAACGTACAGTGCGCAGGCATCTATGGAACTAACTAACAGCAATCACTTGGGGTTTGTTGGGAGACCGTAGGTGAGCAGTAAACCTAATCTGTGGGAGAATAGCGATGGCAGGTCTCTACCGGAAGCTTGTTTCACAGGTGGACGCGCTGGCTTCGGGTGGCTTTTTTCAGAATAAAACCATCGCAGTGGGGAGGTTGCCACATGACCGTGAAGTGAGCTGCTGACGAAAGCGCTTACGCGGGCGGTCAAGTGGCTCGAAATCACAATGTGCCTCAGGTGGCGGTACATAAGATAGTGTAGATAACTGTCCTGGATAGTTGAAAAGGAATGATACTCACTCATGGCACTTTTGCCGGGTCATCTGGGGCAGATTTCCACCAAGACTCGCCCAGGAAAGCCAGACAAGTTTAACCTTCCAGGAGCAGCAGATAAAGGGTGAAAGGAGGGGAACAAACATGCTTTGGTCTATGAGGTGGAATGCACGATCAAGGAAGCTGGTCATTTTATGAGCCACTTTTGAGGAACAAGAGTGAATCAACAATTGAAAAATGTTGAATGTGACCCACAATCCAAGGACTTTGTGGAGGTCAACAATCTGACTTGGATTACCGGCTGTGATGATATGGTGAGACCACCATCTGCTGGTAAACCTACAGACAAATGCACAGTTTCGTAGAGGCTGAGTTGAAGATGGTTGGCAAGTGAGAATTGGAAGCTGGTGCCAATCGTTATTTGTGGGCTTGTTTGTCTTCAGGCCACACAATAAGCTTTTCAAAAAAGAGGAAGCCAGACGAGGTCGTAGCTGGGCATATGGGCACTTTCTAATGAAACGATGAACGGCCTTGGTCCAGTGAGTGATACTTCATGGCCCTTACTGATGGTATAGAAATGAAAGAGAACTGCTCCACAGGACTATACCGTGGAGCACGGGTCGCGCATAAGTGAGGCTAACCGGCGAGGTAAGCAAGTGTTGATTCATAAGATCTCTCAGAGATCCACAATTTTATCACGCCCGGGTAGCCCGGGATCACAGATCGACCCCAGCAAAACAGAGTCTTCCACAACGGCACAGCACGAACATTTCTGCCGAGTAAAGTGGAACTTGTGATCTCACAGAAGACGGTGATCGTTGAAGAAAATCCGGCCCATAACTGAGGGTAGCTGGTTGCTCTGGAACCTCATTGAATCGTAGCTGGGCCAATACCACCCACTAGAAGATATGGTGTTTGAAGGGACCAAAGTGCGACCAAAACGGGGGTTGTTATGGGTCGCCATGTGATGGCTGGTACTTAAAACTCGCCAAACATCATTATTTGAAGGATGAAATGGAGGCAGTAAATAAACCACCCGCGAGCCGGTCGTCACCTTTCATTTGAGAGTCCTTTTATCTCAGGCAATCGGGCAAACGTTTGGATATCTGGTTGCCAAATGAATTAGCCCGCCAAGTAAGTTCAGCGTCGAGCGCGATTTCCTATATCAGAACAGCAGTTCAGGGGCACGAGAATAGTTTAGGGTACTATTAGAATCTATTTTATCGGATAAAAGTTGAAAAAGCGAATCACGGTTCGTGGCGCTTGACTGCGAGCGAGTAGCACTACACGTGTGAGAGTAAGGGGCGTTTGAAATGCAAAACTTTCAACTGGCCTGAATAAAGTTTTTCGGTTTGATTCCGGAATTTCGTGCACCAAGATGTTATCGATGCAAAATGAAACTATACCGCGGCGGTTCATACCAAATAAGGTTCTTCTTCATTGACCTGAGGGTTTCAGTAGTCCAGTCAACACTATCCAGACCTAAAGCTGCCGCCTTGACGTGGTGGTCGGGCTTGAGTGTTGAAATAATCCTGCGGGCTACACTGGCTGAAACGTCATTCCACAAAGTGCAGCCATGCCAGGAAGGCCAAAGGGGGCAGTCAGAACAGGAGCAGTGAAACCCCGTACTACGAGTAACCGTGCTCCGAGGCGGTCTGGGAGTTAAGTCGTACTGCCTTCTCCATACTCATGGAAGCAGCCATGCTGCCTTCCCCCGAGGAAGGACGGGTTAGAGAAGTTTGGCCCTAAAAATCGCACACCAATCGCTCAACGGTTGACCGCTATCGTTGACGCTTTGTTCAATGCGGTCGAAATATTTTTAAAACCAAAGAATCTGGTGCTGCTCAAAAGGCATCTGCCACGCGCCACCGCATCGGGAGTGAGACAGTAGTGCTTTACTCCCTACGCCCTCGGGTTATGCTAAGCGCCTGCAGCCGAGTAGGTCAGATTATTGAGCTTTCGGCTCCGGGAAGTGTCCCCATAGAAAACGCTACTATCCGCTGCCTCGCGGGTCAGACTTTTGAGTCGGAGGCTAGAAGCAGGGTCCCTGAACGAAACCCTACATATTTCCACTGCCTTGTGGGTCAGACTTTTGATTCAAAAGCTCAGGGAGGGGTTCCTCAACCAAACCCCTTTCCTCGGCCGGAACAACCGGGAGGTATCATTTGCCCGCACAGTTCTTTGTCCGCCGATGTATCTCCCCAACCCCTTCCCATCACGCAAGCAAACTTTTCCGGATTATTTCACTGTCAGTTATCTGGCCGAATGGCCTTATGCTCCCCGCTTCCTATTACCAATGAAAAATAACACCTTTCTAAATCCACGAGATCGTTTCCATATAGGAGCTCTAACGTCCGCACTGTATGTCAAACTGACAAACAGGCAGTGCTCACTGGAATCTTGCACGCCTTCAAAACTGGTGTATGCTGTCTCCGAAACACGCATACAAGACCCAGGCATGGTTATGCATCTCAGAAGCCAAGGGTGAACCCAAGTCTCTCAAATTTCTCCCTCCGTGTGTCCGATGATGCAGAAGCGGTGACTCGTGGAGTATATGGTGTTTGGTTTGCACTCGGCCCCAGAGCTGAACGCGCCTTGCTGGGTCGGATCCTAGCGAACAATAGTCTTTGAGCGGTCCGTTTACCCAGCTCAGTCAAGCTCAACGCCTCTCGGCATAAAACGCGGTGCCCGTTTGTAGTTCGGCCTATGCCAACCAGGCTGCAGTTCTGCCGCTGAGAGCGATACTTTCTACCGAGAAATACCCGGGCTCAGTCGTCAAATAAAAAGCACTGACATTGTGATATGAATGCTCAAGTCGGCCGCCTGAGCTCTTGGAATCACATTTAGGTGGTCGATTCGGAGTCGAAGCTCGCCGCACAGGCAACGGAGAGCGACTCTTCCAATTGTGTGCTGATCATCAACTGTTTCTGGCCAGTACGATCTTTCGGCATAAACGTTCGCATCGGGTAACCTGGCGGCCACCAACTGCAAATCAACCGTGGATCCAGTTGTATCACGTAGACATCATCCACCTATGGAGAGCTAAAATTCAAGACTGTTGTTCCTTCAGAGGCACAGCTGGATTCCAATCACGTCATCGTGAGTGCACGCCTGACGTTCCGTTTTCCTTCGCAGGTCAGCAAGAGGCACGCCAATCCGCTGCCTTCGAAAGAACCACCATAGCTCAACGGTATCAATCTGAGTTAGCCCAAATTTCTCCGCAGTGAAACAATACTGTACTGGCAGTGTGCATGTGGATGAATCTTGACGAAATGTGAAAGGAGCTATGCAAGCGGCGTTCAATGCTGTCTGTCTGACTTCTTCGATTAAACCACAAGGCCACTGAATGTCGTCGAGATCGCTTTCCACGGTTGATGCCAGGAACTCCATACCAGTAGACAACGAGTACGACGGCGAGTGCAAATCTTTCAAACGCCAAATAGTGAAGAGCCTAACGAAAGATCGAGAGTTCTGATGGACATGGAAAGCTCAGAAGATGGAAAAGGCTTTCGTTACGGGAAACAGCCGCGCACTATACCGACTGATACGATCAAATGACACTAGAACGGCAGCGGTCAGTGAAACGTTAAGTGAAAAAGGCGGCCCGTCAATTCACTTCTCAAAAGGTGGACTGGAAGGATGGGCCGAACACTTCGAGAACAGTTTAGCTAACCTCCTGCAACCAAGCCTGTGGAGAAAGTGCATACGGACGAACGGAATGTAAACCTTAATCGCCGTCGGAAGAAAAAACAAACATGAGAAAAATTAAAATAGGAAAAAATGAAAAAGATGGACCAAACAGTTCAGGCCATAAAAGTTTAGCTGGCCTCCTGCAAAACAGCCTTCGGAGGTAGTGTAATGTCAACCGTAATCGCCCGTCGGAAGAGGAAATAAAGTACAAAGTATCAGCACTAAAGCGTGAGGAGGCATCAGAACCGGATGGTTTCTATCCAGTCCTCTTCAAATAAGGTGGGGAATCCCTTGTGATCCATCTGTCAAAGCTTACTGGTGCTGTATGGAATGAAGAAAAGGTACCTGAAGAATGGGGCATGTCGACAGTTATTCTTGTCCTTGAAAAGCGTGCGCACACGCTGTGTGAAAACCGCCATGGCATTAGCCTTGTAGTTGTGGCATCAAAGGTTAGCTCTGGCGTTACCCTTAGACGGTTGACTGAACACAGGGAAAACCAAGCTGCAGGAGGATGCATCGAACACATTTTCACCCTCCGACAGATTCTGAGACAGCGGCACTGCTTTCAGCAACTAACAATGGATGTGGTCTTCGGCCTGAAACCCGCCTTTGACCCTGTGGACAATCAGGCACTATGGCAGTGTCTATGGCGCAGATGTGTCCCCATAAATTCGTGTCCCTCTTGAGGGCGCTGTACGCCAACTCCCGCGGCCGTGTGAAGATCTTCGGGAAGCTCTCGCCTTAGTTCACCACATCAAGTAGTGTCAGGCAGGGCTGTCCTGTTTCACCTTTCCTCTTGAAATTCGTCATTGTTACGATTACGAAAGACTCATTATCAGCCTCCAGTATCTATGGGATCGAAGTTCTCTAGGGACGTCCGTTCACAGTAAGAGTACGCGGACGACATTTTTGGATGCAAACAAAATAAATATACTAGGTGATTCTGCCTCATGGTTTGGCACGCGCTTTGTACACGCAAGTTGTAAAGTTCCACTGCAAAGCTGAACAGGCTGGAACTCTAACCTCATGCTTGCGGATAAGCCGCTTGAGGGAGTAGGGAAATTTGTCAACCTGGGCAGGTTTGTCAGTCCCGGTGGTCTGGCAAAAGATGGTACTTCCACCCGGATTGTGAGTTCTAGAGCGGCCTTGGCGAACTTGCCTCACCTGTGGCGTAGGCGTGACGTCAGCTTATCTGTCGGGGGGTCGAATTTACAATTCTGCGATGCGCCCCATATTATTATGTGAGTCAGAAGCCTGGCCTTTGCGCGCCGAGAACGTCGAAGAACTCAGTTTTTGACCATAGATGTCTTCTGAGCGCTGCCCGCGTCTCGTTGGAACACGGGATCAGCAACCCTGAAATACGTCTATTTGTATTCAGAAGCAATAACCCACTCAAGATAGATGAACTGCTCACACTCCATAGGTTACGCTGGCTTGGCCACGTGCTTGCCCGGCAGTACAGGCCTGTTGGTTTCACTAGCATGCAATGCAAGGCGATGGAACGCATCCTGAAGTGGGCCATCCTAGATCACTTTACTACCAACAACTTGATATCCCTACTTCAACACGGATTCCTCCCAAACCGTTCTTGCGTGACGAATATTCTCGTATTTATTAACAGCTTAACCCAAACTAATGACAAGGGACTCATATCGGATGCCATGTTTTTAGACTTTTCAAAAGCATTCGATCGAGTATCACACATCCCGCTGCTCCACAAATTCGAGCCTTACGGGATTCAAGGGAAAACTCTACTATGGATCAAGGCGTTCCTATCAGACGGAACATTCCGAGTGAAAGTAGGCTCAACCTACTCTTCTCCAGCTCCAGTCTGCAGTAGAGTTCCTCAAGGCTCCGTTCTGGGACCACTGCTGTTTCTGATATACGTCAACGACCTTCGAGACATTCTTTCAAGTCCATGTCTACATTTTGCGGACGACTTGAAATCCTGGAGTTGAATGCCTCCTAATGGATGTAGACTCTGCAAAGCAGTGCTCGTTGGACTGCGGCGGTTGCCCACGCTCCATCTGGTACCCAGCTCAAAGCACTATTAGACGCTTTTTATGCGATTTCTCGCGCTGGCGAGCTTACTGCCCCACGCTGAGAACTTGAGGGGCAGTGCTCCACCCTCTTTTCGCTTGTGTTTTTCAGTTTAACGGCAGCCGCTGAACGACCAGAACAAAACCGACCAAGGAAACTCGGGCAAAAGCTTCGATCTTGTGTATCAATCAGTGCAGTATCAATCAATGCATGCTCCGTATGCCGAACTTCTTGAATATTTCCTTTTGCAGAACGACGCGAAGTGTAGAAAAGAGCCACGAAAGGTCAAACGATGACTTGGCAGCGAAGTGTGAAAGCCAACCCCAGAAAACTCAACTGCGCTGGTCATTGCCGTCTCCTCGGATGGGGACCACGAGACGGACCAAATCAATGGTTAGAGACATTTTCAGACATGGCCCAGTCGCGTCCTCAATGACGCTCGTGCATTCAAGCCATTGCGTTCAATACAGAGCTCCCTTCTCAAATCTTGCATTTACAGTCCACTGACAAACCCTTATTTACGCACCAATCCATCAGCCCCCACCTCCAGTGCGCAGCTACTTACCCAACCACTCCAAATCATCGGTGGACGAAACTGTGGCAGCAAAAACCGCTGTACGACAAGTATGCGGTTCATACAGCTGATAATGGTGGCGATGACGATGAACCAACACTCTGCTTTGTCTGTGTCTTGCGATTTACTAGCCTGGCTGATGAGCAGGTCTCGGGAAAACGGCTTATACTAATGTTTATGGATTAGTTGTGTGGAAATTCGCCTGCATGGACGATAAAAACCGACCTTTTGGAAACGCTTGAAAACTGCATACGGTCGATTACTGGATTTGTGGAGTAAGACTCAGCTCAAACTCAAAAGTTTTTTTATCATGCCATGCAACCGCTTTACCAACACCGCTGCTTGGAGCAACACTTTAAGGAAGATGCGATTGAAAGAGTTCAAAGGCTTTCTAACTCTCAAGAAGCAGAGCGTGCTTAATCAAGCCAGTTTCGACAGTTACTGGAGGTTGTGACCTTGGTTTATAGAGTGAAATAGGTACGAACTCCCTCATAAGCCTTGTGCTAGGGTAATTAAGGGGATAGATTCTTTAACCGTCTGATAACTTTTGTGGGGAGTGGGAAGGCTTGTCCTTTCCTGGCCTTCGTATATATTCACAGTGGTGGTTGAGGCGGTTTCGGCTTGAACGTTACTCTGGGTTTACTTGTTTCAGTCTCGATTTGGTCTCAAATTGAGTGGAAACTTTGAACTGTCGGAAGTCGAGTGACGAAGTTGAGTGAGGAAGTCCATGAATGTAGATGTGACGCGGGGACGTTGGACTCCTAGAGGCCTCGGCCCCGATGATGTGTGTGAATTTTCAGACTGCCGCTAAAAATGGTTCAACGTCCACTTTATTTGGGAGACTTTCTTATGTGACACAATTTCTCTCCATTTTTGGCTGTAGTTGCTCCGACCGTTCTGTTTTGTTGCCATTCATCTTATCTCACTATTTGGTTTCCTGGTTTCCTATGGTTATTTAAGTGGCCCTGGCGCTGAACCAAAAAGGCCTGCGGTTTTGCGTCGGTTCGATTGTTCTGTGTCAATCCACTTCGTGACCATAAGATACAGGAGCGAAAAACGCTCGTTGTTACCCAGTCATTTCAAACATCTGCTGCTGCGCCCTCCAAAAGCCGAAGAATGGTGGCGGAATATTGACGCTGCACTGCCTCACCCAGTCTGATTGCATATTCACGGTTATTTTTCGGTACTCTTAGCTGAAGTCTCCTGCCTCCCCAGCTCCTCCGCATAAACACCAGAATGCAGATTAGAGGAAATCGTGCGAGGCCGAAGGCGGGGGCTTGGTGAATAAATAAAGGCGAACCATTGGACGGCAAAGCAGTACCACGCCACCATTGCGTCACGGTACCTCGGATTGTGTATAATCTCGTAACAAACGTCGTTTTTGTTGGCCAATTTCAGTGATCATTGACAAGGACCTAAGGGCAACTTGATGATGCTACGTGGACTGTGGCGGTTCCGCGTTAGGTGGACAGAATGAAAGTACAGCTGATGGTTCTCAGCACCATGTACTCCCCTGAATCACTGCCGTCTGTCCCAAGCCAGCAGCGATACGTGGTTAAATGGGGGCTGATAGGCACAGGAATGAGAAGCGTATCAGACAAACAGAAAGCTATTCATGTAGCTTTATTCATATGTGGACAGTGGTAGCCGTTCGCTGGAACAGGTGTGGGGAACCCCACTCTTGTTATGCTGAAAAGATTAAGTAAACTTGACAAGGAGCAACCCTAAATAAGAATTATTGGATGCAGCTTTGTGGTAGAGGCCGGACGGTAAAGAAACCGTGAACTCTCTAGGCTGCTTCCAAGCTGCTTCTCGTGGTCGACGGGACAATAAAAATCAGGACAGGCTGAAACCACTAGCTTCAGACAAACAGAAGCGGTGCACTTTCGTAAATTTTCTGAATAAAGGGAAAGCCTCCGTGACGTGTGAGGAATCTGCTTTTCTGAAGCATTGGGGAGGGGGCATGAAGTCTCCATATTACAAAGCAACAAAGCAACCCGCTCCACAAAGAGCACAGGATCACCACACTAGGTATTCATCCTCGCGGCTATCGGATTCGAAAGTTGTCGGACACAACAACAGTTGTACAAAACGGGCAAGTACACCTATCAGATATTTATTCATGTAGGAGAAAATTTAGGCCAGGTAAATGTTTCAGTCAACCTGAACGAGCAAAAAGCAAACAGCCGTCAAATCGGACGAGATGTGAATACAGGAGGATATGCCAGTTACCAGTGCAGCGGTGGAAGTGGAACGGAGACACATTGCACATGGGATTTTCCGTGAAACTCCTGGTTCGGTGCGGTTTCCACGGCTATCGCACTGGCATTTTTCTATCTTTCGCGTTTTGCATTAAATGATGTGGACTTTATTTTTTCATTCTTTTAGCTTTTCGTTCTAGTCGGTTTGGTGATCGTGGGATATCTCAGTGCTGGGGACTACAAAAACTCGACCTTAAGAGGAATGGGTTAGATGTTTTAATTAGCCAAACAAAAGACGCGTTTAACCGCCATATTTTTTTAGGTCTAGGGGTAAAGCGGTAGATGAATGTTTCACCGTTTCTCTAAACCACACTGAACAGTGAAAACGGATGTGATTTTCTGCTATGGACGTTTGCACCACGTGTTTATGTTTCAGTTGTCCATCGCGCGGTCCTGCCATGGAGGCCCCTCGTGTATAAAAAAGCACTCAATTTTTGGGTCACTTGCGGTCGGCTCTTAGGGATTCTTACTTTCAAGCTGCGGATAACCCTGTGTTACATAGCGACGCTTGTAATGACGTCATTCGGGTTGGAGACAACACCATCCACAACTACAGCAATTTTCTATGGTAGGCTGATCCCGTCTTTTCGGGTCTCAGTATAGTACACTAGGAGTTGAAATCAGTATATAATATTCGCCAATTTTCCACGAAAGTTAACGGGGGAGTTCTTTTACCAACCAGGAAAAACTAATCGAGCAGTGCATGTCACATTGGTGGATGCATTTTGGGCAAAAATCCGCTGTAAGGCTCGAAATCAAAAAGGATCACTGAAACCACCAAAATCTCGAACCAGTGCCTCTCGGTTTTCCGGCATACAGTGATTAAAATATCAGGGCTCAATCTACTTAGTGGAAGGATACACTTTCATCGCAGCAACTAGCTAGAATAGGAAATCATCACTATGCCGCAGTAGAACGTTGGTGACTCAAAGCGCAGGAATGGTGGCTGTATCTTTGTTGATGACGCTCCATGCATAGCTCTGCGGTAAGTCACAAATGTGGTTCGCGGCATTACCATATTTTGCAGAATGTCTGCGTGACCGCTCAAACTAATCAACTAGTGCTTCTTAAGATCTTGCGCTCGTAACCATTGTTTTCTTCAACTCGTGGACTATCTTAAAGCCAGATTACGGGTGAGGAAACCATGGAAAACGTATCCTCACTTGAGAGGACCCCACCTTGGTCGTGCCGGCCGGATTACCCGTAAGTTGCACAAACTCCCCAAATAATTATTTCGGAGACAGCGACAAGAGAACAAACAGGTTAACAGGAGTGGTAAGCTCGAAACGCGAGAGAAAACCACAAAGCAGTGTGGCCTGCACTTCAGTTCAAGGCGGCATTGTTCATTATCGCAAAGGTAATAGTTTCTAGCCAGCTGCACCAATACACACGTTTTGAGGTTGTTCACCAGGACGGAACGCAGCTGCTTGTCGTAAACATATCTCACGCATGGCAAGCGGTTGCAGCGGCCGAAGTAGTTTTGCGAAGGTAACGAAAGTCCCACTGAAACACTAGGCCATTTGGCATTACTGAGGGGGTAGGGAAAGCCTTCTGGCACGCGCACTACTGCGCCAGGCATCGTTTGCCGATAACAACGCAGCTATTACAGCTTGACGCGGGGAGTGAAATTTCGGGGGCCGCTAAGCAGATGAAGAATGATAAATGCAAAAAAGAAGAACTCTCAGCAGTTGTTGTGCGCACTTTTTCCCAGTATTGTTCAGCTGGTTCTCAACTGGTACTTACATTCCATCCAGCGATGTGTATAAATCGCACCCAAAATAAGGCCATCCAAATATGCAAGCTTAAAGTAAAGTGCCATTGCCACTTCCTGTAAGTAAGTGTTAGTCTGGTCGCCAATGTAGAAAACATAGTTAGGCAGCCGCCAACTCAAGCACCAGAAACTGGTGAGCGTTTTTACACCACCAACCCATCGCTACGCACCACTACGCCTCCCAATAACGCGCTGATTATGCCACCCCGACTGGTGATGAAACGTTTGCAATCGAATTGCCCAGCTCAGCGAACAAGCCAACGACTATCTACGCTGCCTGAGCTACCAACATTTTCCTCTACAGAACACCTAACTTCATTTATTCGCCTTACCAGTCTTTTGATTCAGTGGTGAACTGCTGAAAACCTATCTCTAGATTTGTCTAAGCCTTAACGGGTATTGAACACATGTGGCCAAACACAAAACCCTGCACTCGTTGACTGACCGCAAGTGATTTCCATGTAGAACGTTTTACGGTCTTGGGGAAATTCTGAGGTTGTCCGCATTCGATTTTCTCGATGATCAAGTATACAGGGTGGCATTTAGATCCTCAGTTAACGCGATACTTTTTGGCTTAGTCAATTTTTGCATCAGTGTAGTTATCCTGTATACATGTGTCTGACAAATTGGAAGGGCATTCTAGGAGCCGAGATTAGGGGGAGAGAACAGAAACTGCATTTTGTAAATAGGGGGTACTCACAAGTTTGGGCTCCCCGTTGAGGTGGTAAAAATGCCCTTGGATAGGCGCATTCAACTTTTTTAAGTAGCATCAGGTACGCTCCCTTACTCTTATCAACGGAATTTAAGACTGTAACTATCCAGCTTCGTCCCTCCTGGTATGACTTTGGAGGCCCCTATGAGCACGGTGGCATTCGCCGCAAGATCACCGGAATACGCCCGTGCTTGCTGATTCGTTGCGGCGCCTTTTTTATTCCTCATTGTTGTTGAGTGCCTCTGTCCCGTTCTGGGATCGAGGAATCCTTCACCAAAAGTACAGGATTAGATGCAGTCATGACCATGTAATGTCTTTTTATCGGGCTTAACGTCATCTATTGCAAGCTGATCGAGCTAGACATCTTCCAGTGCCCTTCAAAGATTTATATGTCCCGCTAACCTTCCATACTTCTTAACACAGTTGCATCCCCTTCTTTTCAGTTAATCCAACTTTAACCTGAAGTAATATCGCCTCCTAAGGCTTTGAACAGAAAAACTGGTATTATCTGTGCATTTTCGACTCTTCAGACCCTTTAAAAGGCTTTTATCCAAAGTTGGAGGACCATGCTAGTGAGGAACTTCCTTCTAACTGGCTATAGGCCCTATTATCAGCCATAAATCTCAAGCCCAAGTGGGTGACTCCACTAAATTCGCTGAGCGTCCATAGTGAACCAATGGGTGTTGATCTTTAATTTCTGTTGCTCCTCGCATTTTTGCTGCATCCCAATTATTAACGCCACTATTGCTATTCTTGTCATTATTTTACTGTGGGTGGAAACAGTTTTGTCATGTTGATGGAACGTTACTTCAACTAGGCCAAAGCACTTATTACAAGGTCTTTGTAGAGGAGAATTAGCCGAAAAGGAGGAGGAAATCAGACCTTTCATTAGGTCTGAAAAAATAAAAACAAGGTTTAGCATTTCGAGTCGTTAGTTGAAGCAACCGCAGTCGGTTGTGAGGCTAGGTTGACCAGCACCATGAAGTAACCCTGCAGACGTACCAAAGCCTGTCTATGATGGCCTTTAGAGCCTTATATAAACCCGCACTCCAAATTTTAGTCCATTGGGTTGTCCACTTTGGAAGCAGAATTCTTGTCAATGATCATGTGTTTGGGCTTAATCAGCGACTGCGCTTCATCATGTCATGACTGCATTTTAGGAACTATTCGCGACAAAAGGTTTCGAAAAGCAGTAGGAAAATATTCCGGTGGTCCGCGCGCTACTGCCGACTGTGCTACACGTGGCGTCCTGATGGGTCATCCTCAGTTAATGCAACTGTGAATTAAGAGGGGAAGATCTACAAAACGCTCCGGGCACCGTTTTCTTGAGGCCCTTGCAAAACAGTTTTATCCCGAGGTTGCAGGTCCCAACTTGCTAAAAGATGATCATAGTTTGAGTTGCCACGACAGTAGACCTTTAGAGAGAGGGAATGCCTTCTAGTTAGCGGTCGAAAAGAGTGCTACGGCGGGCACTGGTCTATCTAAACGGGCTAAAGTTTTATACCACAAGAAGCTTCTGCGTCAACCACGTATTGGTAGGTCTGCGTTATGGAGCAAACCCAAATGGCGCTTGCCATGCAAACGTTTTGCCTGAGAAACGCAAATTCCGAGCAACCGTGAGGAACCTTTATGTTGACAGCTCTCAACCTTTGAACAGAAAGGTTGCACTCACTTTTAAGTTGCCTGTTTCTCATGACGTTTTCTTGAGTTTGATGATATGATGTCATCGTGTGCTAAGCGCAGTTTCCATGCAGGTGCCACTAATTGAGACAATATTAAGTAATCTGACGAAAGTAGGGTAAGTACCAAACAACCGCTCACTGAACTCATTACGGGGCTAGTACGAATGCGCCACCGTGGAACTCCGAATAGATACGCCAAAATCAACGGACTTTTTGTCCCCAATTATGCGCTATGTCGGAGGCGGTGTCGGCATTTGCGACTATGCAGGCAGGAAATTTGGCCGCAGCACCTTTTGGCGCCACAAAAGGAATATTTTTCAGTGCTCTATGCAGATAAAAAGTACAAAAGTACCGACTGGTGATTTGACATCGATAACTTGTGAGATGCAGATGCCGCTATACCTGAGATGGGCGGATGCTCGTGGACGGAGGTTGTCACGGAGGTTGCTACAAATCCCAGGACCACAAATATATAGAATTAGGAGTGTTGGAACAACAAGTGTTCAGGCGCAAGAAAGACCCACTTAAAGTTACTTCATCAGCACCCACTACTTCTGATGTCCGGTGCCGCATGGGGCACTATATGAAAAAGCCAGGTGTCTTTAGATGGGCGGGTTTCTTTTCCCATCCTTTTGAGACAACCATGTGTCCGAAACCAGATTTTTATTTGCGCCTGTCTCGCAAGGCGGGACCCTGGAAGGCGACGGCAAGGTTTTAGACATGGTCTACCGAACGGCTTCTTGTAAACCTCCCTTTTCTATGCACCTAGGGCAAGAACGTCTGAGATTGCATCGTCGTTGTATTTCGGAAAGAACAAGGTGGGATAAATCTGCGTTACCTGAAATAGTTTCTGATGTAAACCCCCAAGTGCTCCCCTAGAGGGCTGACACCCGTTCTGGAAAATGCACGTGCCCCCACTACCAGGAAATGTGACCCCTCTTTATTTACTAGTTCTCGGCATTCAGGAGACAGTCCGTTCCGAGCAGCAGCAGACATTATTCGTGGATATCTGCTTAAATCGCCCCCACAGCAACCAACGGTGGTAATCAAATTATAAACTACCAAAGCCAGAAATACCCCCTACACGAGTTTCCTAGCCGCCGCTGGCAGATTTGGATTGCCTGCGGGAAGAAATCAACCTGGTGGCGGACAAACCAATGCTGTTGGAAACCCGAAAAGCTGCAAACGACATTATTTATTGGGCTGCCTGTGGAAAAATCTTGCATCACCGACACTCGACGTCCTCGACCGATTACCTGCTTGGGTGATCGGAGATTGCGGTTCGCAACCATAGTGGTGGTCTCAGGACAAAGAAGTTTTTGTTTTGGTCTTTTTGGCCCTCCATGAAGCGCCAGATACAGGAAGAGGACGTCAAATTATCTGAAGCACGCAAATGAGACTGCACTCCCACTGCTGCTAGGGCCACCACCGGACCTTCTCTGAAACATTGATGTGTAAATTGGGTTTGTGCGCTTCCATGACTGCAGGCTACACCTTTTGGAATGTTCTCCCGCATCGGAAAGGCTAGCGAACAACAGCGTAGCTGAATGCAGCAAATAACTTGATTCAATCATGCTCTGGTATTGACGAAGTACGTGCCAGTTTTTCATCTGGCTAGGTTATAACTTAAAATTTGGTTTCATTTTTGATACCGCAGCGAAGGAATCCATTTTGGGTCCCCGGCCTCTCAAAAAGCAACACCCCAAAAAGGAACTCTACGTAGGTTTCAAGCTCAAGATAAAAATATTTTTCTGTTTGACGCCGCTCAAATGCCATGTTCCTACATTTTCAGGAACTTTTACAGCAAAGAAAATCACCATGACAACCAAGCCACAGGGTTCAACGTTTCACGAGCGAAACTGGGGGTGTCGGAGACTTTCAACAAAGTTTCATACTTCTTGAGGCCTCGTATACTGTGGTTATTGGGAGCATATATGACTCAGTATGAACCATCACTTGAAAATGACAACGTCTAAGCGCGGCCCTATGTAGTACGGCCTCTAAAATGATCGCTTCATGAGGTAAGCAGTGGAATAAGTTTGTCGTTGGTGGGATGTCCCTGGTGATATTTTGGCAGACTAACAGATCCCTTCTATTTATTTCAGGGCGCCAATAGCTCAGTGAACACTGCGAGTCAGCGAAGCCGTAAGTTCTCCCACCACAACATACCTGATCCTTGGAAGGCCCAATTAAATCCAGCACGATCTTGCTCTAGCTGGACCACCGATTATTCCTATGCGAGATAGACGGGCACTTGCTAGTAGTGCACATGGGCGTGTTCACTGTGTTCACTGTTCGGTATGGACGACGTATTTGCATCTTGCAAGCTGACTAGGCCCCGTGGACCGCAAGCCGCACGTTAGTCATGCATGTCTGTTGGGTTTCTTCGGCCCTAAGAAATGAGCAACACCGGGTTCGTTGAGCACTTTAAACGGGTGGCTTGAAATCTCCCTGAGAAAACTCGATCAACGGGCATGAGTCATATAGTTTCTGGTAAAATTAGCGTCTCATACAGATTTAATGGTATGGTGTCAACTGTGAAGACGTCGCGTTCTCCCAAACTCGTACAGATTATTAGTGTTCCCATTATGATAACTCTCAGCAAGCTTCTCAAGGTATCAGGTCACAGGCTTCAGTATCCATCTATTCGGACAGAGGATACCAGATGCAAATTTATATACTGGAGCGAACCTCCCGCATATTTTTGCCAAAGCGTGTATTTCAGGCTATATCAACTTCCACAAATTATTACTCCTGCTGAACTACTTGCAACATTCGTCCATTTAGGTGAACAGCATTTTCCGGCACTCTAAGAATATTGTATTTTATTACCTTGAAACAGTTGCTCACCTAAAAAAACCACCCTTACCAAGAAGCCGCAGGAAGACTCAATAAACATATACCCATGGAGTGGTAACCTCGGAAACGTCATAGTTTCCAAAAATTCATTTTCACGCCGCAGATACCGATCAATAATGAGGATAATGAACGTCGGAATCTCCAACTGTCCTGAGGTTCGTCAGTACCGCGCGAATCAATCTGGAGCGCTGTTGGTTCGGCTGCATAGTTCGGTGGCATGAGCAGTCTTATGATTGGCCAAATTAACCGGACGCTTCCGTGTCGTCGATTAAAAAAAACAACTATGGCCAAGTTGGGTAGAAAATAACTGGCCGCTTTTTGGTGTTATTCAATTCCTAGAAAGTTCCGGGCCATGTCAGCAACAACAATACAAACCTGGCAGTTTATTAGGAATATGGAAAACTAACACTTCATAATACAGTATGATATAATTTCTTTGCTGGAGTTTAATCACCCTTGGTGTATGAAGAGGGATGATAACGGTTGAATAGCATTGTTCTACCCAACGTTTCCGCCACGTTTAACATTAGTACCTGAACTCACTGAGCCAGGACTTTTAAATTTTCCACCATGCCCTGACTGCTTCAGACTTAAGTTATTGATTTTTTCGTGCCCTTTAACCAGATGATTCTGAGACCGGAAGCTGAACCGTCCCTGCACTCCATTGTCAATGTCGAGTTTGTGTGGACTGCTCTTGTTGGCTGAACCGGCTGGCCAGTTTTGACTTGGATCCTTCGACCAATGAGCGTCCAGTCCTTTTTGCGGCCCGCTGTCTGTTCAGTTGGGTCGAACGCAGAGTAGCTGTTGGGTTCTTCGCTCTACATGGCCAAAAAGAATTATGACGCGCTCTTTAAACTGTTGTTAATAGGTGATTCTGGCGTAGGAAAGACATGTCTATTGTTTCGTTATGTGGAGGATACATTCTCCTCCTCTTTTATATCCACAATTGGAATAGATTTCAAAATCAAAACCATAGAATTGGAAGGGAAGAAAATTAAACTTCAGGTAGAGTTGCGATTTATCTCATACCCCTGCCAGATATGGGATACTGCCGGCCAAGAACGCTTTCAAACAATAACAGCCTCGTATTATAGGGGCGCTATGGGTATTATGTTGGTTTATGACATCACAAGCCGGAGGACATTTGATAATATTAGTCGTTGGATGGGCAATATTCAGTCACTTGCATCGCACGACGTCGAAAAGCTCGTTGTTGCAAACAAATGCGATATGGATGATCGAAGAGTCGTTTCAATGGACGAGGCTTCTCGTATGTGTAACGAATATGGGGTAAGCGTAAACTTTCCGTCATTTATTGCTGCCGCAGGTCAGCCTTCTAGAGACAAGCGCAAAGACGGGGCAAAATGTCGACAAAGCGTTTGAAACATTGACCCTTGCTATTTTACGGAAGTCTCCTCGCGAACCCGAAAATCCAACGATGTCACTAGGAAGTCGCCTTGCAGAACCAGTTGAGAAAACACCTTCCTCTTCCTGCTGTTAACGGTCGAACTGCTCGAGTATCAGCTGTTCAGCTGTAGTGTTCCACGGTCTCATTAAGATTGTTAAAGCTACGCTTATATGACGAAGTTGGCAATTATGCTTTGGCGAAAGACTTTTTGGAATCATAGCTGTGAGTTTTCTTTAAGAATGTCAGGTCCTCCTTTCCTTCACAAGGTAAAGTATTTTTCTAAATTCTATATGCTTTGATTTGTGATCATAATTTCATGTAACGGTGTTTGGCTGCCAGGCATCGACTCACGACATGACCGCGTTTGTTGGGAGCCGTTTATCCTAGTCTCATGTTTTGTTTCCTCCCTTATTTTCACCATGTACATCGCTTCCCCGTTGGATTAATTTCTGTCCCCTTATTCCGTTGAGTCACTAGTGTATCGCTTTTCCCATTTCATACTTGCATCGCGGACCGTAGACTCATGTAAATATGAACGCTGTTTTACTACCATGGTATTCTCTGTTCGCGCATAAATTCCGTTGAACTGATTCTCATTTGGTCTTTTTTCGAGTTATTCCTGGCAAAACTGGCAAATCTCCCGACATCATATTGTTTTCCACAGTCACCACGTCTTTTGGTGGTTGTATCTTTCTGAGACGTAACCGCCGTACATCAAGGGGGCAGAATAGCCGAACTTCAGCATTATGGCGACGAACTAATAGTATCCTCACATTCGATCGTGTAACGATATGTACCGTGGCAGGTAACTTGGATTCGAGAGCAGGAAGTCGAGCAAGAAGCAAAACTGCGTATATTATGCGAATATAAAACCTACATTGACCGGCAGCGTACTGTGTTAGCTAGGGGGACGTTGCTGCGCGGTACGTGTCGGTGTCTGAAGTTCAGGGTTCGCTCACAGGCAGGTCGGAATATGTTTCAGACAACCAGCATCCACAGCCTTCGGAACACACGAGCGTTCTATTGCACCTTTTATGTGCAGGAGACTTGTTTATTTGGTGATGGATTCACGCAAAATATGTTTGGTGTTTGGAAATATCTTCAGGACCGCTACGCACCTCTCCGTAGAAAGAGTGTGCAGTTCAATCCTTTCGGTCTGGTCGAGGACATACCGGCGCCGACCATCTGTGACGAATGGCTCTAGGGAATCTGTAGTTGTCTACAGCAACGAAAGTCTACAGATGAAGAAGAAGCAATGCATGCGCGCCTTAGTGGGCCCCACCTGGTGAGAGAATGACCCAAAAAACCGCTTGGGCCCAAAATATTTGGTGCGGAGGAAACCACAGGGGTGGGTGCATCCAGAAGGGGTTTGACTTCGGCTGGTATGGTCTACATGCCTTCGTTGCGGCTCCTTGAGGAGGTTCGAATTATTCGACGCCCAGGAAACGGAGTGTAGACTGTGTGCTCAGCTGAGTACTGGAAACGTCAGAACACGCAAAAACGAGCAACGCAACTCACGGGATGTGCTTTTACCAGGTTGATGCCACAACCAGTTCTGCAGCTTTGTGGTTTCGAGGGCGTTTTTACGTTCTTTGTGATTTTAGCAACTGTTTTTTGTCGTTTTCAAAACACTTGATTGAGTCCGGCACCGGAAGAGGAGAAATATTCACGAACCCTCTCTGAGACGCTCTGCTCAATGCATTCGTTGACCTGATCAGGTTTTGTCGAGTGGTTTGACATGAGAAGCGGTCAAGGGAGGCGACTGTATATTAACCATGGTCTCAGACGTTCGGAGGTGCTCGTGTTGGCAGTAGTCATGCGATCCGGAATGTGTTCTCTGCGGTGTTCGTCGGATCGATGAAGGCGACTTTTGGGTGGCGCATGTAAACTTGGTCTTTGCTTTGTAAAATGGGATAGGGACCTTCGGAATGTCTCAGCTAGCCGACGCGCTCCATCAGTCTGGACGAAAACATGAGAACAAGTGTGTAACTCGGTCGGACGAAAGCCTCCGTGTCTGCTGACACGTATTAGAGACGCGCATGCGACGCATCCCGGTGTCCGGTTGCTTGGCGTATCGTACGTCATTGCGTCACTAGCGTTCGGAAGTAGTCGCCGGGTAAACGGAGAAATCTTTCGAATAAAAGTTGAGCGCTCAAAAACGGGTGCCTTTTTGAGAGTAATGACGACCCGGGTATTACTGCATTCAACAGGAATCTGTCTCACTACCCAAATCGTCTGAAGCAATAGAGTCAGCCGCCCATGGAGTGTGGTTCCGCCCTTAGTTGAGGCCAGGGATCACTTCCCCGACCCAGAGCTGTCACCTTGTCCTGGTGATCGGCCCTCATTGTTTCAATGATCTTGTGTGGTACACTGACAGAAACTCAGTTTCTTAGGATTCAGTCATGCCAGGAAGGCTAATAGGGAACAGCCCAACGAAAAACGTTAAATCTCCGTACTGTATGAAATCGCATTACGAGATAGCTTGGAGGTAAAGTCGTGCTTTCTGCATTAGGAGTGTGAAGCCAGTAAGGTGTTTCCTTCAGGCGGCCAGCAAGTACATATGGATGGAAGCACTGATGCTGCCTTTCCCCGAGGAACGACGGGTTAGAATAGGTTGGTCCGAAAACCCGCACACCTCAACCGCCCAACGGTCTACTGTGACCACCAGCGCATTATTTAACACGGTCGAAATACTTTAAAAATCAGCCTGGTGCTGCTCTGGAGGCATCCGCTGTGCATTAAGAGTCCAACAATTTTGCCTTACCCCCTGTTTCCTCAGGTCAGACCAATCCCCATGCAGTTGAGTGGGTGAGGCTTGTGAGTTAGAGGCTGTGGGAAGGGTCTCGAACAAAACCTCACGTTCTCCAACTGCCTTGTGGATCAGACTTTTGAGTCAAAGGCTCAAGGTTTGGTACCTCAAACAAACTTCCTTTGGCGTGGGCAACTGGGAAGTATCATTCACCTTTACTGCCGTCCATTCACTTATTCCTCCCCACACGTCCCTCACCCGTCTTTCTGATTCATTTAGCCATCAATTAAATAACCCTTTCTCCGTATCTAAGCTTCTGCCCAGTTGAATAGTTCAAAACCAACCCTTATTGAATTCGAGGGATCTGTCCCACATTGCTGCTTTCAACGTCCATACTCTGTCAAATTGAGCAACAGGCATCTCTTGCTGAAATCTTGCTTCCCCTCTTTCTCGGTATGTGTTGTGTTTCCGAAACACGCATAGAAGACCCCACCTCAAACTACTTAGGATGAGCTCGAATGTTTCACATTCCACCCTTCTGGTATCTGGCGATCCTGAAGCAATGGCTGAGGGTATCTGAGGTGTGGGAGTTGTACTCAGCCCAAAGACTGAAAGCGCTTTACTAGATTGCTTCCCGGTAAACAGTCGTCTTTGCGCTGTACGGTTTTATGGTCACATTGAGACCAATGCAAGTCGATGCTGCAAACGTGTCGTATCGGCACACGTCCTAGCAGACTGTAGTTCTGAATATGGGAACGGCGAGGTCTGTCACGACTGTTTCGATCAGCAAGAAGAACGGATATAATAATCCTTTTGGATGATATAAACGTCCAGTTTGGATGACTAATCCCCGGAAGAAGCACAGTTGGGTGGTGGATTTGGAGTCGATACCCACCGCACGGAAAATGCGGAGCGACTTCAGTTGTGTATTAAAGATCGTCTGTTCCTGTCCAGTGTGAGGCTTCAGCACAAGCTTTCACACCAGGGCTCTTTTGCGTAAATGTCTGATGAGTCCAGTCGAACCTTGTAGGTCGAGTTGCTTTAAGCTGATACTGAATACTTGGTGTTGCTAGTCAGTTCGATCGTTCAGCTCCCACTCAACTTTTTTATTGCTCGGATCGGTAGTGAACTAACCATCTTTTGCGCATATGATTTCACCGATAGATTTCTTTACCTGGGGCTTTTAAAGAAATTGAAAACGTTTCCTCAGGTACCCTGGTACTGATGCTAGCTTTATTTCGACGGAGCTGTATGTCCATCAAGTTTCTTTGCCCAGAGACTTTCTTATTGAGAGGTTTGTGGACACCATTGTGACTGCTGCCATCCCTAACATGTTCATGGGGCGAGATGGCTCAGTGGTTAGAGCGCGAATTTACTGACCGGAAGGTCCGTGGATCCAACCCGACCTCTACACCTTGACTCCCCCTGTCTACGCTTGGGCAACCTGGCAGTATCTCAGCCCTCGTGCTTCCTTCGGGTGGCATGGCAGCTAGGCACCGAGAGGGTGTTACAGCTGAACGACTAACATGTTCGTCGGTTCCATTGATTTCAACTGGACAGGGGAACTGTGGTGCTGAATGCTCTTTTAGCTGGCTGTACTCCATTACAGTTGACTATATTGGTTAAAAATGGCTTCAGGTAGAGAATGCGAAAATGGCGAAGTTGGTTCTGTTACTATTGGGTTTTGGAGCTGCGTGACAATCTCTGGATGGTGCAGTTTCAATACTATTCACTGAATCCAACTACCGACCGCGAGCATACGATGACATGATCCCAGTCGCCCGTTTGATCGAAACCCTTAAATATAACTTCACTGATGGCTGAATGCAATATGCCCATTACTTTTCTGAAGTTGGTTAAACCGTGGTGGGCGCGGGGTGACGTGTTTGCATGTGCCTTTTTGGAATTGGTGCCAGGTAGACAAATGGTTGTCTACACACTGTTGTGGAATTCAAACTCCACTGTCATCATCGTTGCATTGCCGATATACAATGTTGATCGCCCAAACAACTTTTGTCCCAGTCAAGTTTACCAACTTGAGCTTTACTGTCTCCAGCTAATGCCACGTGAGTCCTATGCCCTATCCTCAGAAACCCCTGCAGTTGCCCATAAACGTAATCTACCTCTGCCACACAACTATTTGGTTGAGCGCATACAGGTGGTCCTAAAAGTGGTCTCCCTGTTTTCTAGACATCGCATGCACTCTTCAGCCATACAGCGCTAATTGCTGTCGTCATGGACAGTAATACGCCATTGGTGGACATCGGTGCTTAACTGTGACATAAAGCCTACGGTCAACCGGGTTCAGCTGTCGTACTCAGAGCAATCCCAGTGTCAACTTGTCCTACCATGGCGGCATCGATATTCTAAGTGCTAAGTACGATCAGTCTACTCGAGCACTGGGTAGACAACAAGTCGATGCCTGGAGGTTATACGGTCCATGGCAGTGCAGCCTGTTGCCTTATCTGTGCCAAAGTTCTTATGTCAATTCATCCATCCAGTGCCATCCAGTTAAAGCCGATTGCGAGGATCCAGAATGATACTGGGCTGGATTGTCACTACTTGTAGAAACGAGTGAATCCTATTCAAGCAAGGCTGCTGGACTATTTATGTGAGCAAGTAGGATGTAATAAGAAAGGTTGTCTAGGTGTGGGGGCAGCAAGATTGAATTAGGATGTTGGCGGAGCAGTAACATTGTTCATTGGCGCCCGAGCCCCCAACATCTTGCCAGAATAGCTATCTGCTGAAAGTCGTCGGGTGACAAGTGCAGTTTGAACTCGTCTCCGTATGTGAAGCATACTACCCGGATGCCAAGACTGAAAAGGCTTTATTCTGAGGGATCCTGACCGAGCCTTTGCTCCTTCGCTTCCGTGGCAGCTGTAAGGTTTCAGAAGCAGATAAATAAGAAATTAGCAGGTTCGTTCGTCGCCCTCAGGACGGATCGCCGCAGTATTTTCGCTGTTTATGTCGGTGAGAAAATTAATGTGCTGACGTTCAATGACTGTTTTACCGTCACGAAGAGACTGGACCATACCGTGGTGTGGCGGTTTGTGTACCTCAGCGACCCATTGAGCTATATTGGGGGTTGTCCTGCGACACTCAGAGTCTCTCATACCAGGTTGCTCATTGGATGAGGTCTGACGAACACAGTCTCCTGGCCCTCCAGGTTGGGGGTTGGAACATGTGTGGCGACGTGTTCCGTAAAATTGGTAATGTACTTGCATTTCCAGC